>LNAC01000746.1:260098-339799 GCA_002007465.1 Ailurus styani
GCCGGGGAGGTGGGGGCCGGCCAGGGGGCGTGGGGCTGCGGGACCCCGGTGCGCCCCGGCCGTCAGCCCCCTGCTCGCCGCCTCAGCTCCACCCGTCTGTCCTCCCGCGCCCTCCTCACGGGGGTCCAGCGTCCACGTCGGGAGGGGAAAATGGAGCGGAGGGTGGGTGGCAAGTTCTGAAACACTTCGGGGAAGGTCCGGACGGAGGCGCCTGGGCGGCCCGCCGCGCCCTGGCTGCCTCTCCGGGCGATGGGGAGTCGAAAGCGCTCCTCCGGTCGCCGGGTCCCGACGCCTGACTGGCGCCCACGGGGTCCGTGTTTTGTTTCTGGGCGGTTTCTTTGTGCTAAGGTTCTGGGCGAACGCAGGCAGCGGCGCCGAAAAAGGCTGGGGTGGCCTTCAGTTCTGGGCTGCGAGGGGGAGTCTGGGCCCTTGACTTGGCGCGGAAGGTGTCCATCAAGCTGTGAGCGAGCTTCAGTGGTCAGCGGGCTTTTCTCTTGAGGGTCAGTCCGTGGTGACCTTTTGACTTTTTTACCCCACCCTCTCCTCTCTTTGTCTTGCACTTTTGTTCCCAATCCTTAGATGGTAGAACCAAGTCCATTTTAGAGTATTGCGATGAATGCTTTTCATTTTAATTTCTGAGAGTTCGCCATCAGATGTTTACTGTGAACTTAATAACATGTTGAATGCATGGTATCAATGTTCCGTGGTTACTATTTTTACCTCTGAAATTCAGTAGTCTTTTCAATAGAATTCTGGTCTGTCAGTCCATTGTGTTTTGAGATAAGCATCCGGCAGATATCTTCTTGGCAATTAGAACATCTGTTTATTTCATTCATTCATTCAGCAACTGTTCAGTACCATACTTCGATGGAGAGTTTGAAGGTAAAGAGAAATATCTTTTAATGGAAGAGGATGCTTTGACGGAACTATAATAGATGTCCCTTTAAGTGAGACAGTTATGTAAGTGGTGTTTGTTAAAAAAGGTATAGTTATACTCTGGGTCATTTTACAGTTTTGTTTTAGTACAATCTGGAACTTACAGTGTATTGGGAAGTAGAATTAGGAGATTGGTCTAAAGGTACAATGGCTTTCTTTATTTATAAATATTTAACTTTTCAGTTTTAACAGCCTTACAGTCTTGTAGTTATTGGTAATGTTTATCTCAGATTTCCCTGCTGTGGGTTAAACCTAGGAGGTCATATGCTGTAAGTGAACACGTTTAGTGCTGTGCCAGACAATAGCAAGGAATCAAAATGGGACTTCCTTGAGGACAGGCCTGTCTTGCATCTGTCTCCAACACCCAGCCTGAAATATAGTAAGTGTTCAGTAAGAGTCAGATTGATGAAAAGCTCTTTACAATTAATAAGGTTTAAAATACAGTCTTAAATACAGTCTTTACATTTCTCTGTAAAGCCTCTTGCAGATTGTCACTTTCAGATGTCTAACTGATTGGTTCATATTTATTATCTGTTACCACAATAGGGGCTCTTGAATATTTTATTTGTTTATTTTTTAAGATTTTATTTATTTGAGAGAGAGAGAGCGCATAGGTGGGGGAGCAGAGGGAGCAGGAGAAGCAAGCTCTCCACTGAACAGGGAGCCTGAGGGATCATGACCATGACCTGAGCAGAAGGCAGATGCTTAACCTACTGAGCCAACCAGGGGCCCCTGAATATTTTAGTATCGGGTTTTTGTTGTTGTTGTTGTTGTTTTTCTATCACTTCTAATTCGTTACCTTACAATAAAACCTTGTCTAAAATGTCTATCACACACAGGCATAGTGATACTACAATAGGGGTCTGAAATGATTGAGTGTGGTGTTTTGCGAATATTGCTTGAAAAGTTTCTGATGACTCTTATAAGCAGAAAAGCTAGACTATAGCAAATAAGCCACATGAAAGTTTTATTAGAGATGTTTATTTTCTAATTGCATTTTTAGAAATGTTTAATTTAAAATTTTACTATCGGTGAAGCATATGGGCCTAAAACCCCAGATAATACTTATTTATTCAAGTTATATCTTTTTTCCACTCACTACTTAATACATTTTAGTATTTGTTTTGGATATGAGGAATTTGAGGTGAGCTCATTATTGCCTGCTATAGGGTACAAGTAAAAAGGAAATTATACTTTATTAAGATGAGGAATGAAAATCTTGAGATACCATACTTCTAGTACTTTGCCTAGTTACAGTATGTCAAATTTCAGGAAGGGTTACTAATACAAATCCTTTGGCAGTAGCTCACTATCAGGCTACATGTTAAACCAGTTTTTTGTTTTGTTTTGTTTTTGAGATATAATTCACATACCATAAAATTTATCCTTTTAGGGCGCCTGGGTGGCTCAGTGGGTTAAAGCCTCTGCTTTTGGCTCAGCGTCCTGGGATCAAGGCCCGCATCGGGCTCTCTGCTCAGCAGGGAGCCTGCTTCCTCCTCTCCCTGTCTCTCTGCCTAGTAACTTGTAATCTCTCTCTCTGTGTCAAATAAATAAATAAAATCTTTAAAAAAATTTTTATCCTTTTAGAGTGTGCATCAGTGGTTTTTAATATATTCACAAAGTTCTGCATTGATCGATTCTCCTTTTCACTCTAAATTATGTTTAAAGGAAGAGATAGCACTGATTCTTTTGGTGAGTATATTCCCTTAATAAGTTTGAAATGGGCTGCCTCTGTGTCCTGGCAGAGTGGTAAACTATATCCTTATACTCCTTTAGATCCTGGAAGAAAGGCCACTTGGAGAGGAAATTAATTTAAGAATAAATTCTACCCAAAATAATGAGGTTAGAATCTTAACTCAATGCCTGATGTTATGGAAATAACCTTGTGAAGATACTCAGTGCTCAGTGAAACAACTTGAAATAATTTAGTGACCAGTCACAAACTATCCTAGCGACAGTCTAGGAAGTTGTTGAATAAAAGTCTGATTCGTGTTAGTCTGCTTTGTCTATGAATTGAGTTTGGACGTATTCAAATCATCTAGATAGTTCAGCCACTTTGTTGCACATGTGGAAGTATAAAACCGTATCTGACCTTAAGATGCCAGCTCTCTAGAGGTCTCTGGTCAAATCAATGGTATGGGTAGTACTTTCTGATTCATATAGTGCAAGGAAGTCATTATAGCCACATAGTTCTAGATATGAATCATTTGCCTATTTCAGAGCTGTGATGCTTATTGTCTTAGTCATGAGCTCTTTACATGAACATTTAGAAAATTAGCTTTCTTACTCTAATGCAGATTAACTTGAACTTTGATTTCAGAAATGAGTTCTGAGTCAACAGACTTTACTACCTAAAAGGAGACAGGAGTATTGAAATAAGAGCCTTCTATCAAAAAAAAAAAAAAAAAAAAAAAAAAGAGCTGTCCTATCATTCAGGGCGATAGGTGAAACTAGACCTGTCCAGGAATCAGACCTAGGTTCACTTTTCAGTTCTGTCTTCTAGACTTTGTCATTAACAAGTTCCTGAGCCATAGATAAGTTGCTTAACCTTTTTGAATTTAGAACTTTAAGTTGAGGCTGTTGGAACTCTTTTTTATAGAATGTTCTTGGGATAGGTTTTTCTTCAAAAAACATACTGGGACAAAAAGAGTCTTTGGGTGATAATCAGAATCCTCTGTCAAGAACAGCAATGAAACTTAGACTTGTAATTTTCAGAAGCAGAAAAAATTAAATATTTTCTATAATCCATTCTTATAAAACAAAAATTTCACTGTAAGCTTGAGTTTTTTGAATTATAGATTTTATTCATTCCACAGCACCATGCTTACTAATGAGACGCTTTACTCTCAGAGAGTTAGAGGAAGATGTGAAAATAAAGAGTCGCCTTAAGCTTATGATCAAGGATTGGAATAAAGGCATATCTAAACAGTGAATTTATATTCTTTTAAAAGATTTGTGAGGGGGCTTCCCCCAAGCAAACAAAAGCCTGCCCCAAATATCTGGGCAGGCTAAATTTCATTGAAATCCATTTTTTAAATTACATATGAATATGTATGTATATAAGATCTTTTAGAACACTTACTAACCGCCATTCTTTTTCAGGGTGGTGGGTTATATCAGAGATACAGCTAATATAGTACACATATATGTCTGTCTCCTGTTACCCTTTGGTAATACATCAGTTTTGGTTAAAATCTGCCAGTTCTTTAGGAAGTTAAGGAGCCCAAACATGATAGTGGTTGTTAACATGAGTTTTGAGGTCACCTCTGAGTTCAAATTCGTGATCCAAATGTATATGGCCAGGTTAGTTCAGGTTATATAACATCTTTGGCCCTGTTTTATTATTTGTCAAGCGAGAATACTAATAGCACATAATCTCATAGGGCTGTAAGGTTTAATTAAGACATTGCATGTAAAGTGCTTGGCACTAATACAGTATGTGGAGCACTAGATGTAAGTATTCAGGAAATTTTAGCTGTTATTATCACTTATTATTTTTAACTTGGAACAAATGGAAAATGCCAGGTAAATTAAAAACAAATTTCATGTATACATCTGAATTCTCCAGAAAATGCCAGTTGTTTCCCTCTGCATCTTTGGGGGTTTATTTAAAATTGCACTGTCTCATCCAATCTGAATTGACTGAGATGATTTAACATTTGGACCAGTAATCCTCTCCGCTTTAAAATTTGGAAAGGTTCCAAAAGCAAATATTAAAGGAAAATTATTTGCTACATTCTCTGATACATAGTTATTTTGCCATGTTTACCTTTCCCATGGCAGAGAATTGTCTAAGCTTTCCTAGGTTGATTTTGACAGATTTCTAAAAGAATGGTAATCCAGGAGCTGGGAGTAGCTGTATCCTGTTTCTGTATTTGAAGAAAATGGAATGCTTTTGCATCTTTAGTCTTACTGGAATTTTTGACTTTGAAGATTGCAAATTTGTCAGAGACTGGGTAACCACAACAGTTCATTAAACATTTTCTAGAGGCCTCTAGAAAAATGAGGGAAGTTATTTATAAGTAGTATCTGGAAATATTTTCCCTGTGTTTTTCTGAGTTTTCTGTATAGTATTTCTGTGGGTATATTGTACATCACTCCTTGAGGACAGCAACTATGAAATGACACTGGTTTTACATAGGCAGTGATCATTAAGTGATGTGAGGGCAACAGGAAGTAGAAATTAGTCTCTGCTTTCCACGAGTATAACCTGTTGGGAAATAAGGACAAACATAAGTGCATTTATGTCCTAATGCAAGAAACCAGATATTGATAGGCATTTCATTGGGAATTTCTTTAATCCTGAAGCCCGAGTACTAGATGTTGGAGCATTTGGGGACTTCCAAACCATACATCTGTCACCTTGCCTTTTAAAATATACTCACTAGATAAACCACAAAAAGCAAGATGTCTTATTTCCTAATTTCTGGTTAAAGTTGAGAGTGTGGTACAGATAAGTCAAAATCTGTATCGTAAAAAAAGATAAACCTTATGTCCTCAAATCCATTTTGGAACACAATAAGGTATTAAAGGAAGTTTATGAAAAGCAGATAGAAAAGATGTTACTCAGATACTAATCAGAGTCCTCAAACTCTTCTGTATTGAAGCTCTGATGACTTATAGCTAGATTTATGCTAGGAGCATTTCTTAAGTTTTTCTAATATTGAGAAGTATGGGCTACAGTGTTTCCTGTTGCTGAGGGGCTCAAGCCCCACCTATTTTCGGGGTCACTAGAGAAAAAACATTTTTGGGGTCACTAGAAAAGAAAAACCTTCTTTGATTGGCATGAGGCATCAAAACATTGGCTAAAAGCTGTTACTAGGGATGGATACTCACCCTTCCCTGACTTGCTCCTTAGAGGATGACTGTTTGGCTCTCAGCTGCCATATGGGTCAACCAAAAGTGAAATAAAGGAAAGCCATCACTATAAAGATTTCTCTGTGACCTAAGAAAGGGTTGCTTTCTAGTCAAAACAAAAAGTGTGTAGCTGAGAATTGAAAAGATTTTGTAATTTTATTTACACCTTAGGTAAAGTATTTATTTGATTCAGGATTTCAAAGATTTTTAAAAAGAGAGGGCACCTGGGTGGCACAGTGGGTTAAAGCCTCTGCCTTCGGCTCAGCTGCTCAGGTCACGATCTCAGGGTCCTGGAATGGAGCCCCGCATCGGGATCCCTGCTCCGTGGGGAGCCTGCTTCCTCCTCTCTCTCTGCCTGCCTCTCTGCCTACTTGTGATCTCTCTCTCTGTCAAATAAATAAATAAAAATCTTTAAAATAAATAAAAAGATGTACAGTATCGTCTCCTTCCCATTCTGTGCAGCCACCCAGTTCTTCCACATGGAAACACTGTTAAGTTTCCTGTGAATCCCTTCAAAGATAGTTAATGTATGTGTAAATAGAGATATATAATTCCTTGTCCAAAACCCTTGATCCAAATGTATTTCAGAATTAAAGCATTTTGTTTTGTTTTGTTTTTTTGAGGGGGGGTTGCTGTGGAAAGGGAATATAGTGCATCTACCGTATTATTCAAAATCCCTAGTTGGAGGTGAATGTGTAGCATTTTGTAATTAAATACATTAATACTTCTGCATCAAAAGCATAAATAGTACAATAAAGATAAAGATTATAAAGTCTTAAGGAAATTATTGTCAGATTTTGACACCTAATAGGTTTGTACTAAACTTATAAAGAAATATTTTTTCTGAACTTTACAGGTTTTAGAATGGCCAATGATGGATTATATGTCATATATATAATGTATGTTCTCTGCCTTCACCTCCTTTTTCATTTAAGTTGTTGCATACTATGCGCAGTATCCTTTAGCTTTTATTTTTAACTTAACATTATAGCTTAGGATGGTTTCCTGTTAGTCATATCAGAACATAAATATC
The DNA here is from genome assembly GCA_002007465.1 of Ailurus styani. Lineage (NCBI taxonomy): Eukaryota > Metazoa > Chordata > Mammalia > Carnivora > Ailuridae > Ailurus > Ailurus styani. The sequence goes on from LNAC01000746.1 coordinate 266,925, forward strand.
ATGCTTTTTCTTTTTTCTTTTTCTTTTTTTTTTTAAACACCTTCACAGTGTATCATTTGTCTTAGTCAACTTGGGCTGCTATAGCAAAATACCACAGACTGGGTGGTTTAAACAATAAATATTCCAGTTCTAGAGGCTGGGAAGTGCAAGATTAAGGTACTCAGAGATTTGATTCCTGTGAGGACTCTTCCTGGCTTGCAGATGTCACCTCACTGTGTCCTGCATGGAGAGAAGGAGTATCTGCTCTCTCTTCCTTTTTTTATGACACTAATCCCATCAGGGGGTCCCATTCTTCATGAGTTCCTATAGTCCTAATTACCTCCGGAATTCCCAAAGGGGGCACACAAATTCAGTCCGTAACACTGTTATACAGGTATAACATTGATTTAAGTACCCCCTTTTTGATGTACATTTAGGTGGTTTTCAGCCTTTTGCCATCAAAAGCCATGGTACAATGGATTCCTTATATATACACTTTTTGACACTTGTATAGAAACATGTAGTATACATATCCAGAAGCGGAATTGCTAGATCAGAATGTATGTGCTTTCTAAGTTTGATAGACATTGCTAAAATAACATTTGAAGAACCTGTTCCAAGTTACATTCCATCAGCCCTGCTATTATGAGTAACATTAAACGTCTTTTGTCTTTTAAGGGCTATTTATATTTTCTTTATTGTGGACTGTCCATATTCTTGCCTATTTTTATGTCACTTTGTTACTTATCTTCTTAGATTTGTAGAATTTATTTTTATATTAGGGAAAATAGCTCTATGCTATTTTTTGGAAGTATTTTTCCTTATTTGCTCTTTACTTTTTAGTTTCTTTATGATGGTTTTATCATGCTGAATTTTTTCCCCCAGCAGTTAAAGTGCTTACGAATCTTTACTGACTTCTAAATTATATGTCATCATTAGAAAGTCTTTCCCTGACTCAACATTAGCCAAGAATTTTCAAATGTTATTTTTCTAGTACTTTTATGGTTTTTTGTTCATCTCTCTCTGCCTTTTTGTATTTTTAATTTTTTTATTTGGAATTTATTCTGGAGTAAGTTATGATGTATAGGTTCAACCTTATTTTTGTCACAGCATGACCATCTAGTTGTCCCAACATCATTTATTAAATAATCCATTTCTGTCTTACAGATTTGAAATGCTACCTTTATAATTTACTGGATTTCTATGTGTATTTGGGACCATTTCTCGTCCACTGATCTATCTGCCCATTTGGGAATCAAACCGTGTTTTAATTATTCCATTTTATATTGTGTTTTCTCTTAGGACTAATTCCCTCTCCTTTCTTTTTTTTTTTTTTTTAAGATTTTATTTATTTATTTCACAGCGGGAGAGAGATCACAAGGAGGCAGAGAGGCAGGCAGAGAGAGAGGGGGAAGCAGGCTCCCTGCCGAGCAGAGAGCCCGATGCGGGCCTCGATCCCAGGACCCTGAGATCATGACCTGAGCCGAAAGCAGAGGCTTTAACCCACTGAGCCACCCAGGCGCCCTCCCTCTCCTTTCTTTTCCAGAATTTCTTCTGACCTTCATCTTGCTTATTTTTTATTTTTATTTTTTTAAGAATTTATTTGAGAGACAGAGTACACGCTCACACATGCCCTCAAGCATAAGCAGGGAAGAGGGGCAGAGGGACAGGGAGAAGCAGATGCCCGGCTAAGCAGGGAGCCAGACATGGGACTTGATCACAGGATCCCAAGATCATGACTTGAGTCAAAGGCAGATGCTTAACTAACTGAGCCACCCAGGTGCCTTGCATCTTGTTTATTTTATATGAAACTTTACAATCAATCCATTTAGTTGCCATTTCTGTTGGGATGACTTAATTATTTATTTTATGGAGGTAAAGTTGGCATATAGTAAGATGCGCAAACCTTAAATTTACAGCCCAGTGAATTTTGGCTATGTATTACTTGTGCAATTCACAGATCAAGATATAAAACATTACCATCACCCAGAAAATTTTCACATGCCCTTTTCAAGTTAATATGTCCTTTCCACCACCTCTCCCACCTTGATTAACTTCTATCACTTAGATTAAGTTTTGTGTTTAGGATTTTTTTTTTAATTTATTGGCAGCTTTATGGTGTTCTGCCTTTCTGTTCAAGAATATGGAAAACTTAAACTTTTTATTTTTTCAAGTCCCTTTTTGGGTTCCTAATAGCATTTTTAGGTTTTGTGCTATTCTTTCTTTCTTTCTTTTGCTGTTAGAAATGGCATCTTTCCTTCCATTTTATCTACCTGGTTGTATATAAGAAAGCTGTTTATTTTGCTTATTGATTAATAATCATATATTAAATAATTTCCCTTTTAGAAATTCTGTTACTGTTTACAGTAATTCTATAGTTGAATTTTTCTTTTTTTTTTTAAGATTTTATTTATCTGAGAGAGACAGACAGGGATAGTGAGGGAGAGCACAGGTGGAGAGGGGAGGGAGAAGCAGGCTCCCTGCTGAGCAGGAAGCCTGACATGGGGCTCTATCCCAGGACCCTGGATCATGACCTGAACCAAATGCAGATAGGTGCTCAACCTACTGAGCCACCCAGGCACCCCCAATTTTTTATTTTCAAGTATAAATCATATATCCTTTTTTTACTTCCTCCAGTTTTTATCTCCCCTCTCCCAACTTTTACACCCCTCGTTTTTTCTTTTACTGCATTGGTAGCAATGATTTTTAAAACATAGTTTTCCTCCACAATGTATAAAACAAGGATCAAAATATCTGTATACTTGGTGAATATTTAAAGGATATGAATAGTAATTGAAATGAGGGATTATGAGAGTAATTAGAGCAATATAAAGTTTTTCAACATTAATATAAGTAAACTTGATTGTGGTTTTTAAAATGTCAGATAGACAAGTTAGTGATTATTTGACAGTGAATGCAGAGTTAGTAATTAACTTGTCTCTTATTTGATAATACATATAGATTGTTTTCTATGTGCATAGCACCCAGAGGCAATTTCCAGAAGTGTAACTTAGTCTGATGTCTGGAAGTATATAATCAGGGTAGAGAGTCAAACTATATAGATGTGAGCAGTGAATGAATGTAGGCTTAGAAAAATGATACTGGTGAAAATCTGCAAGTCTAGAAAGCATGAAGGTGGGGGAGGGAGTTGAGGGAGTGAGTTTGATTTGACTGTGGGTTTGGGGTAGTTATGTTGTGAGTGAAGATACTTGGCTGAAATTCAGTAGGGATCTAATTGTTTATGGATATTTCATAGTTTATTTTGTATCTTCCACTTTTTCCCCGCAAAAATCAGAGGTGGTTTAGTCCTCTAGGACTCCTACACTATTGAATAAGCTAGAAATAAAAAATCAAAACCAAGGGAAAACAAGAATCCAGAATATTCTAATAATATAATAGCTAATAGTTAGTGCTTATCATGCACTGTTTTTGGGCTTTACCTATGTTAAAGTGTTTAAACATTACACAACAGCTCTATGAGATAGTCTCTGTTTACTATTATTCCTATTTTATAGATGAGGAAGCAGGCAGAGAGATTACGTGGGAAATTGTTGGTGATGTTGATGAGTTTTATTAAAATGAAAAGAAAGCAAATTGATTTCAGTGAAAAGACAGTGAGTGAAGAGTTTTTAAAGAGTGAATGAGAAATGAGCAAATGCAGGTACAGTATATGTAGACAACTTTTTAAAGATTAGCCATGAAGTGAAACAGAGATGGTAGATAAAGGGAAATGTAGGGCTTAGTGATGAAAAGGAGAATACACAGGGAAGGGGGGAATGGAGAGCATGGGTAAAGAGATTGGCCTTTGTTAGAGAGAGGTTGTCTGTCAAGCAGGAGGGAATGCAGAAAAATGGTGTGCCCTTCCTTGCAAGGAAGTTTGGTGGTTGGAAGATGAAGGCGTATCTTTCTGGCATTCATTTTTTTGTCCTAGTTTCTGTTTTCTCGGTGAAGTAGGAGATTGATATGGGCATGGGTGGGGTGGGGGGTGGGAGGGGAGTGTGGGAAGTTTGAAGCAGTTTGCCAAGAAGTATTGATTATTCTTCTAAGGTTTGAAATCTTGAATTTAAAGTGATATTAGCTTGATTTTGTGATTCTCCCTCTCCCCTACCCCAGCATTATTTAACTGGTTAGATACAAACATAGGCAGATTAACTTCTGGGGTGAGGTTTTGCTTGACGTATCAGAGTTGTCAGAGAACAGTGTCAGTAACAGATATATATGTATGTATGTACACTAAGGGAGTTCAGGGCACTTGCTTTATACAGTTAGGGAGGCTGGCAAGTTGGAAATCTGTAGGGCGGGCCATCAGAAAGCTTTTGGGCAGGAGCTGATGCTGCAGACTTGAAGCAGAATTTCCTCTTCCTCAGGGAAACCTCAGTTTTGCTCTTAAGACATTTCAGCTGATTGGATGAGAAACCCCCACATTATTGAGGACTGTCTCCTTTACTTAAAGTCAACTGACTGGATGTTAGCAACATCTGCAAAACAGCTTCACAGCAACACTTAGATCTGTGTTTGATTGAATAACAGGACCATCACCCTGCCAAAGTGACACATAAAACTAGGTCAGTATAAAATAAGGAAAAGGGAAGGGACAAGGGAAATGAGGGGTTTTTTTGTTTTGTTTTTTAAGGAGTGCTTACAGAAGTGGTAATGAATCATAAAATCGTAACTGGATAAGAAAGGTGGTGAAGTCAGGATGGGTAGTAAGGAAGTGGTAGCATCAATGTATTGGGAGTTTCAGTTAGAATTGTTGGAGGTGAGTGGGATGGGATAAAGTAATGATCTAGAGGCCTTGAATGTGTTGGTCAGAGTGGGATGCTTGAAATAGGGATTTAACAGGTATGGTAGTTTCTAACAATGATAATACCCAGGATGGACTTTGGAAGTGGTCTGCTAAGGTGGAATTGAATGAAAAGTCTGTGGAAATGAGGAGGCCAGTGAATAAGAGAGGCTGAGCTATTAAAGGGGTCAGTCAGTCCATGGCGAAGACAAGCAAGTGTTGAGGAAATAAGGATACTTAACTGAACTATTTGCCAACATCCTCAATCAGTGGGCAAGAATTGGAAGGAGGGTAGATGATAATAAGGAACAGTAAAGGATGCTAAATTTGGCTATCACAAATTAGGAATTTCAGAAGGCCAGTGAAGGGCTTAGGAGGATTGAAAGATTGGGTAAAATGGAGGATGTACTCAATACCGTGGCAGTCGGAACTTGGGGAAGACGACCAGGAAGAGTTGGACTTTTTCTGGGATGTGAGGTGTGATGGAATTAGTCCTGATAATAGAAGTGGGCATCAGTTCTGTTGGAGGACTCCCGTGGTGTTTTTCAAATTGCCAGTCATGAATTTAGAAGGTTACTACTAATGTATTTTTAAATGAAATGAAATAGAAAATATCACAGTGTAATATCACAAGTATATATCAGTAAAATGTCAAAAGTAATAAGGGGCTAAGAATTTTTAACAGATTTGTTGAGATTTAATTCATATATCATTACGTTCACCTATTTGAAGTATACAAGTTATTTTTGTGTGTGTACTCATGAAGTAGTGCTCTTATCACTGCAGCCTAATTTTAGAACATATCTGTCACTCTGAAAACTCCATAACTATTAGCAGGCACTTCCCCATTCCTGTGCAACCCCCCACTTTTCCCCAGCCCCAAGCAAACACTTATTTTCTACTTTTTGTCTCTGCTAGATTTGTTTATTTTAGGCATTTTATGTAAATATAATCATGTAGTATATGGTCTTGTGACTGGTTTATTTTACTTAGCATAATATTTTCAGGGTTCATTCATCTTATAACATGTATAAGTACTTCATTTCTTTTTATGGCCTAGTAATACTCTATTGTACAGGTGCACCACATTTTATTTATCCACTCTTCAGTTGGTGGGCATTTACCTGGCTGTAAGTTATACTGTCATGAACATTCATGTACAAGTTTCTGTGTGAAAGGTTTTCAGTTCCTTTGTTGGATTGGAATTGCTGGTTGTATGGATAATTCCACATTTAACATTTTGAGGAACTGCCATACTGGCTTTTCAAAGTCACTGCACCATTTTACATTAGCACCAGCGAGGTAGAAAGGTTTCAGTTTCTCTGTGTCTTGTCAATGCCTGTGACTGTCTTTTGATATAGCCTTCCTAATGGGTGGGAGGTGGTATTTCATTGTGGTTTTGATTTGCACTTCCCTGGTGGTTAATGATGTTGATTATCTTTACATATGCTTATTGGTCATTGTATATCTTGGGAGAAATGTTTATTTAGATTCTATGCCTGTTTTTAAGTTGGGCTACCTTTTTATTATTAAGTTGTGTTTTTTATGTAGGGTAGATACAAGTCCTTCATCAGACATGTGATTTGCAGATATTTTCTCCTGTTTTCAGTTTCTTGATAGTATTGTTTCCAGTACAAAAGACTTTAATTTTAATGAAATCCAGTTTCTTTTTTTGTTGCTTGTGCTTTTGGTGTTTTATGTATGAAACAATCACCTAACTCAAGGTTATGAAGACCACTCTTGTGTTTTCTTCTAAAAGTTTTATAGTTTGAGCTCTTACATTTAGTTCTATGATCTATTTTGAGTTAAATTTTTTTGTGTATGGTGTACAGAAGGGATCTGACTCCATTGTTTTGCATATGGACTCGCAGTTGTCCTAGCAGTACTTGTTGCAAATACTGTGGTTTCTTATCAAACTGTCTTATCCTTGTTTTAAAAAAATATTCCCCTCCCTGGACTATCAATTCTGTTTTTTTAATCTATATGTCTGTCATTATATCGGCCACCCTGTTTTGATTATTTTAGCTAAGAATGGTTTTTTGAAGTTTGTGTTTTAATTGAGTGTGCTTATATATAGATAACACCCAGAAGTTGTCTACAGTGGGTTATGATGTAAAATGCTTGGAAATCTCTGATTTGAGCTGTGGTGGTTCTCTGTAACAGTTCATGCTCTTATGGCAAATTAATGGGCTGCCTCTCAAGGAACGTACCAGTAAGGCAGGTTAAAGGGCCTTTCTTTTCGTATAGAATTCCTTTTACGGAACGACACATTTTCTTTAGTAGATATTCTTTTTGGGTGTGTCTGGACCTATGTAAGGAAAGAGTAAGGAATAAGGAAAGTTTAGAGCAGCTGTGAGAATTTTTAATCAGTGATGAATCTAAGGAATAGGAAATGAGGTATGATTTGAAATTTCAGATTTAGCAGGGTTTTGTCCTGGGCTGGTTTTTCATGACTCTGTTTTTATTTTTTGTCTTTTTAAAATTTTATTTATTTGAGAGAGAGAAAGAGTGAGAATGGGCCAGGCGGTGGGGGGGCGGGGGGATGGCGCAGGTACAGAGGGAGAAGGGGAAGCAGACTCCCTGCTGAGCAGGGTGCTCAACTCAGGCCTGGATCCCAGGGCCCTGAGATCATGATCTGAACCAAAGGCAGACCCTTAACCAACTGAACCACCTAGGTATCTTCTCAGTTTAGAAAAAAAAAAAAATCTTTGAAAATGTTAAGTATGTCTATTTGGGTAACTTCATTATTTTGATCTTTTGTGGATATTTTCCTGTAGGCTTTTGTGTTACTCAATTCTTCATCATGTTGTCTTCTTCTTTTCTACCTGGATGTTTCTTATTAAGGCATTACATATGCAAATATCTAGGGATAATTTGAGGTTTAGGGATGATGTTATCTCCTTCCATGAAAGACTTTTGTTTGCTTTCAGTAGGAGGCTAGCTAGTGGAACTAGTTATCCTGGATCATCTTAATCCAGTCAGACACTAAAATGTTCCACAGTTGGGCTCCACACTTTGCAAAGGCTGGTTTATTTTATGTTTTCTTTACTTTTAGGATATGATTCTTTGGGGTCCTAACATAAAACCAGAGGTGTTATAAGCCCCTTCCCCACCCCCATTTCTCTACTCCCATACTTCATTGGGCCCTTACCTCCAGTATTTAACTCTTCCAGCCTAGTGGATCTGTGAGAAGTTCAGCTCAGTTTCACAGTTACCTTATGGAATTGACCAATGCAATCTGGGAAAAATGGCCCCAGATGCTTGGCCCACCTCTGAGAATTTCCTTACTGTCTCATATCTTAGCCTCCTTACCTTTTTTACTGCGTTGTTAGCATTCTTTTACCTTCAAAGAGGTGCGGGGGTTTTTGTTTGTTTTTCTGATTTTGCCTCGGGGAAGGGGGTGTCCAGTTTTTCTTGTTCTCAGTAAGAGATTGGTCTGAATTACCTGGTTCACCAAAGTAATTTGTTAGCTTGATGAAGTCCTATCTCATAAGATTTCCAGTATATGTAGTTTTAGTTTTTCTCAAGGTGAGATTTTGGGTACCAGTGTTATGTTATATTTGTGTGTGTATATATACATATATATGTATATATATGTATATAAAATGTATTATGTAGCTATATTATATATGTTATACCAATTATTAGAAAAGGGGAAAACAGACTTAGGAGTAGAAAAGGGAGGAAACAAATGGCAGAGAGAAAGATATTTTTGCAAAGTTTGGGAGAGAGAAAGCTAAGGTAACATTTCCATGTCTATTAGGAGTATCAGAGGACGGTTAGGTATAAAAGGAGCTGACATTTATCAGCATGAGATTGTTGCAGTTATGCAGCTATAGAATCTCAACTATAGTGGAACAGGCACAGGGAAGTAGGTACTCAGTTATGTTAAGTAAAATTTTTAAATTTGTTCCACAAATTTAATTTTAATTTGTTCTAAGTCATCAAGGAGGGTTTGACTTTGGGGCTAATGGTCATGCCTTGTAGCAGTATGTATCTACAGCAAAGCCTTTAGTAAGGGATTAAAAAGAGAGCTTAATTCTGTGAAATCCATTATTATAAGATATAGGAAATCATATAGATTTTTATTTAATGTGCTACTTAATATGTGCATATTAGTTAACTTATGCTCTTCTTGAGTTCGTTTATGTTCTTGATTCTTCAACTCATTTGTTGTATTTCTGAAATTTCTAAGTTACAAAATTTTCTGTTACTCTTCAACTATTGTAATTGAAGAGTGAAAATGATATTTCTTTTGTAGTCCTCTTTTTCTTCTGAGAAAATGAGAGATATTGGAGGTGTCCTGTCTCAGGTGATTTTATCAGCAGGGTTTTTGGTTGATATTTTAAACTTTCAGAAGGTGGGAAGTGTTTCTTATTCCCTCCTTCATACTCCACCTTCCTAAGTTTATGCAGTGTGTGTGTTATAGGACGCTGGTTTAAAATCTGAAAGTTTGTTTTATTTGTCTGTAGAATCTGCTGTTACTGTATTTGGTGCTTTATAGTTCATTCAGGCAGGCTTTTTTTTTTTTTTTTTTTAATTTCATTCCCCCACACCACCCCCAAATTACTTTAAGAATGTTCAGGGGTGCCTGGGTGGCTCAGTTGGTTAAGCGTCTGTCTTTGGCTCAGGTCATGATCTCAGGGTCCTGGGATCAAGCCCTGTGTTGGGCTTCCCTACTCAGTGGGGAGTCTGCTTGTCCCTCTGCCCCTCCTCTGCTGGTGCGTGCACTCCATCTCTCTCTCTCTCAAATAAATAAAATTTAAAAAAAAAGAATGTTCAAACATGCTAATTTAAAGAATAGTACCAGGAGCACCCCAGACTACTATTTGGATACGGTTGTTAACATTTTGTAATATTTATTTATATTTCTCTTAATAGAAACTTTTTGTGAATGCACTTGACCCCTAAATGCTGCAGTGCATCTCTTAAAATTAAACACATTTTGCTACAGATGTCATTCTTTTAAAAAGAAACCTTAAGTTTTAGTCTGTATTCAGGTTTCTTCAGTTGTCTATTTGTAGATGGTTTTCTCAAACCAGGGTTCAGTCAGAGTTCATGCATAATATTTGTTATTGCTTAGACACTCAGTGTGCTTCCCCATCTGCGGAATATATGTTCCAAGGCCCCCAGTGGATGCCTGAAACTGCAGGTACCAAACCCTTTTCTTTTCAATATATATATGTTTATAGTAGAATTTAATTTCTAAATTAGGCAGAGTAAGAGATTAATAACAATAATAAAACAATCAGCTATATAAAAGTTATGTGAATGTGGTCTCTAAATATCTTACTGTAGTGTACTTACTCTTCCTGTGATGATATGAGATGATAAAATGCTTATGTGATGAGATGAAGGTGAGGTGAATGACATATTGTGAATAGCATTAGGCTAGTATTGACATGCTGATGGTAGAAGGTCCATCTGCTTTGTGGAAAGCAAATAAGGGGAGACTACTGTACTACAAGTGTCCCTACCTCCACACTCCCCCCCCCCATTGCCTTGTTAAGATAGGCCAGTTGTCTTGCAGAAGTTTCCATATTCTGGATTTGTATGATTGTTTCCTTGTGGTATTTAACTTGTATCTGCAGCCACTGTGTTTCCTAAAAATAGAAAGTTTGGTCTAGAGGCTGGATTATATTTAGGTTTTTTGGCTTAGATGTTCCTGTGTATATTATATTCATTCATAATTTGTCTGCCCAAATTGTAGTCATTTGGCTAAGGTGGTAGTCATTAGATCTATCCATTGTAAAGATGGGTTTCTTTTTTCCTCCTTCTTTGTAATTAGCAACTGATCAGTGAGGCAATAATTTGGTTCCGTGAGAATATTCTGTTTCCCAGCAGTCTTTGCCTGATGTTTCTTAGCCTTTATTGATGAGCCTTGTCTAAACCAGTTATTTCACTTGAGCTCACAAAATGTTGTCTTTCCTAACCCTGTCATCCTTCAGGATCTATTAGCCAACTATCAACCATTAAAAAGACCTTTCCCTTGTTAAGTAGGATTGAACTAGTTTTTCCTAAAAAGGTGAAGTATATGCTTATTTTCCTTTGATATATTGACTTTTAACTCTGAAAACTCTGAATTCTGAAAATTTGATCTTGATGTCTACTCTGAAAATTAGTTACCAGTCATCTCCAATGGTGGCAAACAACCTTAGTCTCTCTTTCTCTCTCTTTCAGTATGACAAAAATTTGCGGGCTTTTTTTTTTTAGTGTTTTTATAATCATTTCAGTCACTGTTCCTTTTTTTTAAAATTTAAATTCTGTTAGCCATGACTAGTTTCAGTTGTAGTGTTAAGTAATTCATGAGTTGCGTGTAACACCCAGTGTTCATCACATCACATGCCCTCCTTAATGTCCATTACCCAGTTATCCCATCCCCCCACCACCTCCCTTCTAGCAACCCTCAGTTTGTTTTCTATAATTAAGAGTCTTTCATGGTTTTTTCTCCCTCTCTGATGACTTCCCATTCAGTTTTCTGTCCCTTCCCCTATGATCCTCTATGCTATTTCTTATATTCCATATACGAGTGAAACCATATGATCATTGCCTTTCTCTGATTGACTTATTTCACTCAGCATAATACTCTCCAGTTCCACCAATGTCAGTGTAAATGGTAAGATTTCATTTTTTCTGATAGCTGATTAATATTCCATTGTATATATCTACCCCATCTTTATCCATTCATCTTTTGGTGGACATCTGGGCTCTTGCCATAGTTTGTTCATTGTGAACATTGCTGCTATGAACATTGGGGTACAGGTGCCCCTTCGGATCACTACATTTGTATCTTTGGAGTAAATACCTAGTAGTGCAATTGCTGGGTCATAGAGTGGATCTATTTTTAACTTCTTGAGGAACCTCCATACTGTTTTCCAATGTGGCTGTACCAGCTTGCATTCCCATCAATAGCGTAAGAGGGTTCCCATTTCTCCACATTTTCACGAGCATTTGTTGTTTCCTGTCTTGTTAATTTTAGCCATTCTGACTGGTGTGAGGTGGTATCTCCTTATGGTTTTGTTGTATTTCCTTGGTGCCCAGTGATGTGGAGCATTTTTTTTCATGTGTCTTTTGGTCATTTGAATGTCTTCTTTGGAGAAATGTCTGTTCATGTCCTCTGCCCATTTCTTGACTGGATTATTTGTTTTTCAGGGGTGTTAAGTTTGATAAGTTCTATATAGATCTTGGATACTAGCCCTTTATCTGATATGTCATTTGCCAATATCTTCTCCCATTCTGTAGATTGCCTTTTAGTTTTATCGATTGTTTCCTTTGCTGTGCAAAAGCTTTTTATCTTGATGAAGTCCTTAATAGTCCGACTTTGCTTTTGTTTCCCTTGCCTTTGGAGATATGTCTAACAAGAAGTTGCTGCAGCCGAGGTCAAAGAGGTTGCTGCCTGTGTTCTCCTCTAGGAGAACTTTAAATCTAGAGGTGACGTTAGGTCTAAAATTAGTCTCTTGTAGACAGCATATGGACGTGTCTTGTTTTTTTATCCAGTCTGATACCCTGTGTGTTTTGATTGGAGCATTTAGTCCATTTACATTCAGAATAACTTTTGGAAGATATGAATTTAGTGTCATTGTATTACCTCTAAAGTCCCTGTTTTTGTAGATTGTCTCTTGTTTCTTTCTGGTCTGTGTTACTTTTGGGCTCTCTTCACTTAGAGGATTCCCTTTAATGTTTCTTGCAGGGCTGGTTTAGTGATTACAAATTCTTTTAGTTTCTCTTTGTCCTGGACACACTTTATCTCTCCTCCATTCTGAACGACAGCCTGCCTAGATATTCTTGGCTGCATGTTTTTCTCATTTAGTACCCTGAATATATCATGCCAGCCTTTTCTGGCCTGGCAGGTCTCTGGATAGGTCTGCTTGCCAGGGTAATGTTCCTACCCCTGTAGGTTAAGGACTTCTTATCTTGAGCTGCTTTCAGGATTTTCTCTTTCTCTGAAATTTGCAAACTTCACTATTATATGTCAGTATGTTGATCTATTTTTACTGATTTTGAGGGGGGCTTCTGTCTGCCTCCTGGACTTGAATGTCTGTTTCCTTTGCCAGATTAGGGAAGTTCTCAGCTATGATTTGCTCAAATATACCTTCTGCTCCTCTCTCTTTCTTCTTCCTCTGCGACCCTAATAATTCTAATACTGTTTTGCTTTAGAGTAAAAAAAAAAAAAAATAGTATTTTGCTTATGGTTGATTTCTCAAAGCCTCCTCTCCTGGTCGATTAGTTTTTCTTTCTTTTCCTTAACTTCCTTCCTTTCCGTCATCTTGTTTTTTGTGTCACTGACTCTTCTGCCTCATTTACCCAAATGTTAGAGCATCCATTTCAGACTGCATCTCAGTTAAAATATTTTTTATTTTGGCCTGATTAGCTTTTATTTCTGCACTAAGAGATTTTCTAGTGCTTTTAGTGCTTTCTTCCAAGCCCAGCTAGTAACTTTATAATCACTATCCTGAATTCCAGCTCTGACATTTTGCTGACATCCATATAGATTAGGTCTGTGACAGACAGTATTACCCTGATTCTTTCCTTTGTTGTAAATTCCTCCCCCTAGTTACTTTGCCCAGAGAAGAATGGATGAACAAGAGAACACAATCAAAAATATCAACCACGACCCAAACAAAATACACACTAGACAAATCCAAAGAGGTCAGAAACCAAAAAAAAAAAAAAAAAAAAAAGAGAGAGAGAGAAAAAAGGAGGGGGGAGAGAGAATAAAATCTTCCCAAGTGGACAAAACAGGGTGATCCACTTGGTCCTAGTTGTATTTTGGTCTGTTAGAAGACATTAAATCCCAAAATTGTAAAAAACAAAACCAAAAACAAAACAAAACAAAAAAAACAAAACTTACATACGTACAAAAATAAAGTTGAATACAGCGAAAAGTAAAAAAAGGAATATATCTATAAAATGTCAATATAAAAATGGTTAAAAAAAGACTTAAAAAATAGTTGATAAAATAAACTCGTTGAAAAGGAAAAAATGAAAAAAGAAAAGGAAAATTTGAAACTGAAAGATAAAAGAATCATGAGAAAAAATCTTGAATTCTATGTACTATTTTCCCCTGAGGCTGGAGTTTTGCAGTTCTGTGTGCTTAGTAAACTTGGTATTTTCCTGATTTTCCAGCTGGTCTTCTGGGGAGGGGCCTGCTGTGCCGATACTCTCAATACTCTCTTGATACTCTCGATACTCTCGTGTCTTTGCCTGGGCAGAGTTGCCCTGCCCCTTGCCTGCAGCCGAGCTCAGTGTAAGCTCCTTGGGGTGGTTCTGTGTGGCTTTTTTTCCCTGAAGGCTTTCCGTAGGTATGTCACTTTGTGCTAGCCAGCTTATGGAGTTCCCCCCCACCAACCATTTATATTCCAATATATCCCCTCAGATTCACTTCTCTGCACCCCCTACCTTGCAAAAAGTGGTCACTTTTCTATTTGTAGAATTCCAGCAATTCTTTTTTTTTACATCTCAGATTGAATTTGTAGGTGTTCAGAGTGATTTGATAGTTACATAGCTAAACTCAAAGGACCAGATGAAATAAAGTCCCCTACTCTTCTGCCATCTTGCTTCCCTCCCCTCACTATTCCTTTTTTTTTAGTAGACTTTATTTTTTAGAAATTTTGGCTTTACAGAAAAAATGAGAACATATTACAGAGATTTCCCTTATACCCTTACCCAGATTCTCTTATTATCAACAGCTACCTATATAAGTATGGTACATTTATGACAATTCATAAACTAATAGCAATACATAATTTTTAAAAGATTTTATTTATTTGAGAGAGCGATTGTCACGAGCAGAGGGGAGGGGGCAGAGAGAGAAGGAGAAGCAGGCTCCCCTCTGAGCAGGGAGCCCGATACTGGGCTTGATCCCAGGACCCTGGGATCATGACCTGAGCTGAAGTTTTAATTGACTAATCCACCCAGGCACCCCAATACATTATTATTAACTAAAGTACGTAGTTTATTTAGTTTTCCGTAGTTTTTACCTAATGTCCTTTTTCTGTTCTAGGTATCCCATCCAGGATACCACATTAAACTTAGTTGACCTATTCCTTAGAATCTTCTTGCCCTTGAGTTCTCAGACATTCCTTCATTGTTTTTGATGACCTTGCCAGTTTTGAGGAGCACTGGTCAGGTATTTTGTAGAATTCCCCTTTTTTGGAATTTGTTTGAAGTTTTTCTGAGTTTTAGACTGGGATTATGAGTTAAGAGGAGACTGATCACAGGGGTAAAATGCAGTTTTCATCACATCATATCAGGGGTGCATACTGTTAACATAATTTATAGCTACTGATGTTGACTTTGATCACCTGGCTGAAATAGAGTTTGTCAGATTTCTCCACTGTAAAGTGACTCTCTTTCTACTCCTCATTGTACTGTTTGGAAGAAATCACAATGTGCAAGAAGTTACTATACGTATCCACACTTAAAGAGTGAGGAGTTATATTTTGCCTCCTTACGAGTACAGTACATAAATTAGTTGGAATCCTTTTGCAGAGAGATTTGAATCTTCTCCCATTTATTAATTCAGTAACTTGTATCAGTATAGATTCATGATTATTTTATACTTTGGGTTATAATCCAGTCCTACTTTAATTTCTTGCTCAAATTGTCCCAGCTTTGGCCATTGAGAGGTCTTCCAGTTAGTCCTTGTGCTTCTTTGACATACTTCTATCAAAGTGAGTTTTTTTTTTTTTTTGAGGATTTCCTTATTTTCTGCCACTACCGGGTGTTTCCAGCCTATCTTATTATATTTTCTGCCCCACTCTTAGAATCAACTACTTCTCCAAGGAACTCTATTTCCTTAAATTGGAGAACGGTATTAGAGAATTAGAAACCAAGATCTATGTGCTATGTGTGCTTATTGCTACTGGGATGTGACTTTTTTTAGTTACTCTCAGCAGACAGAGCTAAGAAATGAATATGTGTATACATTAATAAAATATAGATTTGTGTCTATACACATACCTATAAATACTTTATATAATCATCTTTGTCTATATTAAGCTAAACATGAGTTCTTACTGTCTTCAGCTCTAATCCATTACCACATGGATCTTTCTGGCATTCTTTCCTTAGTGATAGTAATTTCCTCCAACAGTGAGAAACCTGCCTCCTACCACACAGGATCCACTTACTTGTTTAATTCCAGTATGTATATGTTTAGAGCAGTATCATAATTATTAACTTATACCCAAAGGAAACAACTTTATTAAATAGGAGGGTTTTTTGTGTGTGAATTCTTTAGGAATTACTACATATGTAATCACATTGACAAACAAGAACAGTTTTATTTTTTTCTTTTACAATTTATGTACTTATTATTTTCTTTTGTTGTTTTACTGCAATAGTCAGAAGTTTTTGTATGATACCGAATATGGGTGTTGAGAGGGGACATCCTTGTCTTGTTCCTGAACCTAGAGGGAAAGTATCCAGTTTCTCACCATTAAATTTAATGTTAATTATAGGGTTTGGTTTTGTTTTGGTAGATTTCTTTATCAAATTGAGGAGAAACTTTTTATTATGAATGGGTGTTAGATTTTGTCAGATGACTTTTCCTCTTCCAGTGATATGATCATATGATTTTTTTTTCTTTAGTCTATGAATGTGGTGGGTTACATTAGATTTTAGAACCAGTTTTGCATACTTGGAATAAATACCCTTTGGTTGTGGTGTAGAATTCTTTTTATATATTCTGAATTTTGTTGCTGATATTTTGTTGAGGATTTTTGTATCTATGTTCATAAGAGATATTCTGTGATTTTCTTTTTCTGTATTGTCTTTATCTGATTTTGCTATTAGGATAATGCTGATAGAGTGAGTTAGAGAATGTTTCTTTTGCTTCTATTTTCTGGAAAAGATTGTAGAGAATTCATAATACCGTTTTTTTCCCCTAAGTATTTGGTAGAATTCATCAGTGAAACCAGTTGGATTTGGTGTTGACAGTTTGGGAAGGTTAATACTGATTCAGTTTCTTTAATTGATATAGTCCTATTCATATTATCTATTTCTGTTTGTGTGAACTTTGGTAGGTTGTGTCTTTCACAGAATTGGTCTAGTTCATCCTAGTTAACACATTTGTGAGTATAGAATTTTTCATAATACTCTCTTACTGTCCTTCTAATGTACTTGCAATTGGTAGTGATGACCCCTCTTTCATGTTTTATATTAGTAATCTGTGTCCCTCTCCCTCTTTTTTTTCTTTTTTTCTTGTTTAATCTGGCTAGGGGTTTATAATTTTATTTATATTTTCAAAAAAACAGCTTTGTTTTTCTTTATTTTTCTGTTTGCAGTTCTGTTGATTTCTGATCTCTCTCCCTTTTCTTGCTTTAGGTAGGTGTCTTTATTCTTTTTCATGCTCACATTGCTCCAGATTTGGCCAGTGGAAATTTCTTGAAGTGATGGCTCTATCATTTTGATCTGACTGGTTGGTCATTGAGTGCTTCCTGGCAGAACAAGATGTCTCTGTTTCAACTTGTACTACCCTACTTCAGCCTGTAGTACTCCATTTCTTTAGAAAATTAGTTTTAGTCTCAGTTTTACATGATTATTCATTTTTTTCACTTAAACTTTTAACAGATTTGCCACAAAAGATTAGGCTTTTTGCTTTTCTTTGGTAGTCTGCGGAGCAACAGAGGTATCCTGTCCATGCTTGTATTTTTTGCATCTTCCTTATTTCAAAAACTGTTTTCTTGTTCATTATATGTAGGCATAAAAATACTTCAGATATAGTGAAATTATTCTGTTAAGTCCCTGAAAGTGACTTGAACTTTAGCAGTTTGGGCTTTTGCTATGTTAAGAGATAAATGCATACCACACTGCATTCCTTTTTAAGATGTTAGAAAATTGAGTATGCAGTGTTCTGAATTATTTCATTTGGTTTTTCTGCATCTCTAGAATTATTTCATCATTTATATTTAAAGTGTTTGAGCTTTAACTTCAAGGTTTTGGTTTTGTTATTTTTTTTTTAATATTTACTATCTGCTAGCACTTAACAACTAACACATTTAATATTTCTAGCAACCTTTATTACTCTACTGTCTCCTCCATTTTATAGATGGGAAAACTCAGGCAGGTGAAGTTAAGTGAATTGCTCAGGGTGGTGGGACCAGAATCTGAATCCAGATAATCTGCTCCAGAGTCTGAGCTTTAATCACTGCTATGTGTGACCTCTCCTGTGATGGTTAAGTGGAAGAGTTGTTTGTGATTTTGCCTTAAGTTCTGCCCTTCTTTTCATCTTATTTATGGTGCAGTGGGTGACACTCGAATTACTGTAATGCCTTGGTGTGGTATTTTTGGCATTAGTTATTTAAGCAATAGAATTTTGAGATCCCTAATTGGAAGAATTCAGAGCCTTGTATTTCATTGTTTTGCTCTATTGGCCCTTTGCTGCAATTCTTTTTGGTCAAGAGACAAATATTTTCTTGAATAGTGATGATCTCCAAAAAGATTGCCTTCTCCTCAAAAAAAAAAGTTCAGTAAACCCACTTAGAGTATGAATTTTGAAGTGTGATGATATAAAAGGAAAGTAAGTGAAAAGACTTCATATAAGGTACAGAGACCTGAATATTTGTAACAAGTTTATTGGTGTATATGGTTCTGTTGGTACTATATAGGAAGGGTCTTTATTTTAAGAGAATATTTTGCTGGAAATCCAAGATTCTTAGAATTCTAATTTCACTTCTTTGGTATGTTAACATGGGATCCACCACATCCTTTTTCATGGTGTAATTTTTCTTCTTCTTCTCTGCCTCCCTTTAGTTATTAAGGCCCGCTGATGATTCTTTAAGGTTAAGGAACATTTCTTTTGAAAAGAATGTTGTCTAGTGCTAATGAAAGAAGAGAGTAAGGAGCACCTGGAAAAATAGATTTTGGTCTAAAAGAAATGTATCCTTAGTAGAGTAAGAAGTTTCGTAAAATAAGAGAAGATTTGCAATGTTGGGCTCCCTACCTTAGTCGGCTAAGGTTTAACATCTCTGAACTGTAACAGTAGAAAATATAGGAAGGGGTTTCAAGGGTTCCATGAAGTCAAACTGTTTTTATAGCAATACTTAGTTGTTATTTGTCCTTTTCGTGCTTGTCCTCAAGTTTTCCAGAGGCCACATGACCTGACCTGTGATATGGCAAGAGAGTGCAGAAGGACATAAGAGAATCCAGCTGTCTGAAATTTAAACCAACAGGGAAAGGAATTTATAAAAATGTAAAACAGTGGTACCCTTCTCAAAAGTGTTTTTAAAAACAGTATTTCCTATTAAAATGCTGGTTATAGTAACATGTAATAAGTTTGTTATTATATTTAAGTAAGTTTTAAATGTTCAGTTTTTAATGTCTAATGTAGTACATAATGGTAGGTATAATCAGTGTAAGTTATAAATAAAAGTTCTTTAGGATCCTCAATAATTTTAAAGAATATATGGAATCCTGAGACCCAAAAAGTTAAGAGCAGCTGCATTATAGGATATCAAGAAATCATTTGTTCATATCTTGGGAAGCTGCCAAGATTCACAAGGACAGGTTTAAATTTGCCAGAATTTTAATTTTCACTTGAAAGTTTGAATTTTGGGCGCCTGGGTGTCTCAGTGGGTTAAAGCCTCTGCCTTCAGCTCAGGTCATGATCTTAGGGTCCTGGGATCGAGGCCCGCATCGGGCTCTCTGCTCCGCAGGGAGCCTGCTTCCTCCTCTCTCTGCCTACTTGTAATCTCTCTCTCTGTGTCAAATAAATAAATAAAATCTTTAAAAAAAATTTAAAAATAAAAAGAAAGTTTGAATTTTATTCTTGGCAGTAAATTTTGTCATTTGTTTTACTTGAACTAATAGGCTTACTTTGTTCATTTTTAAGAAAATGTCTTCCATATACCCAGATTAATACTCCAAATGAATAGTTTGTGTGTCAGTCATTCTTTCAAGTAAAAATGGTATTCCATGAAAAAGTAGCTCATAACTCTATTAGTTTCACAGGTGCCTTAGCTTTGAAACAACCATTATTTTTCAGTATACGGTTGCAGTGCTAATGTGAGCTTCCCATTTCGTCATACAGATTATTTGAATATTCTTCTTTTATACTATATCAAAATTTGACAATTTAACAACAGTGTGAAATGTGAAGCCATATAAATAATTTTTTCATATTCTATTATATTAAAATCCATTGGTCTTGCATTTAAATGAATATTTTGCCAGCGCATTGACCATTTGGAAAATAATGGTTTAGTGAGGCCTGCAGATCTTCTAAATGTTGAAATATTTCATTATATCATTATTGTCCTAGTGTCTTATGACACATCACCAAAAACCCCATCTGTGTCAAGTACTTGAGGGCCAAGATTTATATGATTAATAATTTCTGGGAAAAAATTACCAAAATTGTTATCTGAAGCCAGACTGGTTAGTATAAGAAAAGAGAGTCCCCAAATTACCAATACTTAGACTAAAAAAAAAACATGACAACATATCCTACAGATGAAAGGAATTTTATAAACAAGTATATACTAATAAGTAAACAACTTAGATGGATTTTAAAAATATTATACATTATCCAGACTGACACCACAAGAAAGCTTTGTATTAGAAAATTGATTCTGAAAAAAAAGAAAAGAAAAGAATATTGATTTTGTAATGAAAAAGTTTAGCAGTTTAGCATACGGTCTTTGGCACCACAAGGAAATGAATACTAATTTGATTGGTCCACTACTTCTAAAGCTATGATTCCCAAATTTTTTACCTTGAAGTGTTTTTATGTTGTTAAAAATAATTAAGGATTTCAAAGGCATTTTCTTTATATGGGCTAGCCATGGCTATCGAAGTTCACTTTATTAGAAACTAAAATTAAGAACTTTAAGAAATATTTATCAGTTTATAAAAATAATAAGCCAATTACAAGTTAATGTAGGTAACTTTTTTAAAAAATATGAACAACTTTTTTGTGAAAAATAACTTTTCCAAAAGAAAAAATAATATTTTGCAAAATAGTAGGTCTCTTAGGCTCTGGAAAATTCTTGTATATTTGTGAATGAGAATGAAAAAGGCAAATGGTATGTATTTTTGGATTGAAATTTTTGTTTTTCAGTACCTTAAAGTTGTAGTTTCCTTGTCTCTGAAGTCTGGTCATTTTTATCCTTGTTTCTGAATGAGTTCTGGAAATTGTTCATCTTAATAGCTCCCTGGCAGTGGTCCTGTTCCTCAGTCTTGGGGAGTTTTGCCTTACTCATGTATAGATTAGTATTTAGCCAAAGATACAAGAGGACCCTACGCTGATTTCTGGAGCTCTAGCCTCTGAGTAGCTCTCTTCTCTCTACTCTGCCCTCAAGATTCTAGACACCTTTGTCTTCCTGATATGGCTTCTCAACTCATTGAAGCTGCCATGCTGTGCTGTTACGTGTGGCCTGTTCTGCACAGTGGTCTGGAAAGGGCCCCCAGGTAGAACTGCAGGGCAGTTACAGAGTTTACCTACTTTGTTTTTCTTTTTTCAGAGGTTGCAGACCTGATCTCTCTGTTTTTCAGTGTCTGATAATGGTGTTGTATTGTTGTCCAGTGTCTGATACTAGTGTATTTTTTCCTCTTTCTAGTTACTGAAAGAGGGTAAATCTGATCCTTGTCCCCCAACATGCCAGACAGAGAAATCAGCTATATTAATTTTTATTTTTAGAGATGCTTCAAGAACTATTCTTTTATAGGAACTGAACCATATTTAATATGTAATGGGTAATACAGACAAGGAAATATTTTTTTCTTACTTTAGGGAAACCTAAGTATCTGGATCAGGGTTAAAACATATTACAGGTCCACCTTCCCCCATCTGAAAATAGAGCATTCCTGTGACACCTTTGTATGCTAAAATGGCATGAAGCAAAAAAGCAATCACCATTAACATATTTGAAAAATTTTTGAGCATTCCCAGACCCAAAATAACCTTAGGCTTTTCTGATACCTCAGAACACAGCTTGCTAACAAATGCACAAAATAAATTGAGATAATGCACAGATGCTTACAGACACAGTTCAAAGCTATGGTCGTTTGATGCTTAGATACTGAGTGTAGTTCCTGGGAAGGAGCTTGGTGGTATATTGTTGTTGCTTGGGGTGTGTGCTGCCTTTATAATGGCTCACTGCAAAACAAATGCTAATTGCTATTTTTGTTTTTTGCTTTTTTTTCCTAAATAAAAATAGAAATTCTCTTTGAATTTCTTTTGATCAGCGGAAACAGGTACTCATATAGGTCTTTCCTAAAAATGAATTGGCATAATGTAAACTTTTTAAAAAGCAGTAGATAACTGTAATAGCCCTAGTAATTAAATGTAAAGAGTATAGGTAACTTCCAAGACATTCATATCTAAAGCAATAGATTCAGTTTTTATTTGTTTACTTATCAAATATTATTTGGTATTTCCCATATGCCAGGCACTGTGCTTAGGCTTTCAGGATATAGAGTAAAGAAAGCCAAGCATTCCCTGCCATCTTGGAATTTATAGTTTAGTGGAGAAGAGAATTAGTAACAAAAATAAGTGAGCTGTTAGAAGTCTGATAAATGATTTGAATAAGAACTTGGTATCATGAAAGTGTATAAGGACACCCAAATTAGATGCAGAGTGAGGGAGAGCTCTCCTGAGAAGTTAGCAGTTGAGCTGAAATTAGAGATTTAAAGGATGAGCAGGAGCTCCTCAATAGAAAGGAGAGGAAGTAGGTTGAGTAGAACTTGGAGAG
The DNA here is from genome assembly GCA_002007465.1 of Ailurus styani. Taxonomy (NCBI): domain Eukaryota; kingdom Metazoa; phylum Chordata; class Mammalia; order Carnivora; family Ailuridae; genus Ailurus; species Ailurus styani. Next base: position 289,380 of record LNAC01000746.1, read on the forward strand.
AGTAATCTAGGCTGAGAGAATGCATATGCAGAAGCTATCAGGAGAAAGTCTTACATATTCCAAGGAATGAGGGAAGGTTAATAAGGTAATTGGAGGGCAGAATACCATTTGCTGAGACAAGAAACACTGGAAGAAGGACCAGGTTTGGTTTTTAGAGTTGTTGAGTTAGAAGTGCTTTTGAAACATCTAAATGGAAATATCATGTAGGCAGTTGGGTTTGAAATCAGAGGAGAAATCAGAGTTGAAAATGCACATTTGGATTGGTGGTAACTGCTGTGGATGTGGGTGAAATTAATCAGAGCAAAGGAATAGCCCTCAGCCTTTGAGGAATATCTTTCTTTTAGTGTCTAGGTGGAGGATGATTAATTATTAAAAGCCCAAGAAGAACCGATATTAGCATACTGGGACAGTGAGTTATTTTATTTTATTTTATTTTATTTTATTTTATTTTATTTTATTTTATTTTATTTTCTAAAGATTTTATTTACTTATTTGACAGAGAGAGAGAGACACCGTGAGAGAGGGAACACAAGCAGGGGGTGTAGGAGAGGGAGAAGCAGGCTTCCTGCTGAGCAGGGAGCCCGATATGGGGCTCTATCCCAGGACCTGGGATCATGACCTGAGCCGAAGGCAGATGCTTAATGACTGAGCCACGCAGGCATCCCAAGACAGTGAGTTATTAAAGAAGCCCTTCTCTGGCTGCTTTAACAAATTATCACAATTTTAGTGGCTTGAACCAACAGAAATTTATATTCTTTCATAGTTCTGGAGGTAACAAGTCTGAAATCTATTACTGGGTCAAAATCAAGGTGTTGGCAAGGCCAGCTCTCTCTAAAGAGTCTTTCAGCTTCTGGTGGCTGCAAGTATTCCTTGAATCGTGGCCCCACCACTCCAGTCGGTGCCTCTGTGGTCACATAACTTCCCCCTTTTCCGTCGGTTTAATCATCCTGTGCCTTGTAAGGATATTTATGATGGCATTTAGGGTCCATCTGGATAATCTTATCTCAAGATCCTTAATGTAATCACATCTGCCAAAACTTTACCTTGAGCTGTTTTTAGCTATACAACACTTCTGACACTAAATGTGTGAGTTTTTTTTCTCATAGCAACCAACTTTCTGATTTTCTGTACACTAGATGAGTGTTCTGCAATTCAGTACTGACACTGTGAAAAGACCCCACAGGTTAAAGGCCTAGTACCACAAGATTGCCCCCACTTCAGATGTTAGGTGTAAGTCTGGGGTCACCCGTACTTCTGACTAAATGGTTGTAAAGTTGAGGTTTGGAGATTCCCACAGCCCCTCACCTCAGATTGATAATTTGCAAGAAATGACTCACAGAAGTCAGAGAAGCACTTTACCTACTGTTGCTAGTTTATTGTGAAGGGTACAACTCAGGAATCGCTAGATGGAAGAAATCCACAGGACAAGGCATGGGGGAGCCGTTTGAAGAGTTTCATGCCCTTTCTAAGCATGCCACCATCCTAGCACCTTGAGGTATATACCAACCTGGAAGCTCTTCAAATCCCACTGTTTAGGAGTTTTTATGGAGTTTTACTATGTAGGCAAGATTGATTAAGTCATGGGCATCTGGGTGGTTCAGTCAGGCTTAGTTGGTTAGGCTCAGTCAGTTAAACGTCTGCCTTTGGCTCAGGTTATGATCCCAGGGTCCTGGGATTGAACCCCACATTCCTCCCTCTCCCTCTGCCTGCCGCTCCCTGTCCTTGTGCGCGCTCTCTCTCTCTCTCTGTCAAATAAATAAATACAATCTTTAAAAAAAAAAAAGATTGATTAAATCACCAATGTTTAGTGATTTAATCAATCTTCAGCCATTCTCCCCTCCTTGGAAGTCAGGGGTTTAGGTCTGGAGGTGCAAACCCTCTCTAATCATGCTTTGGACCAGTACACATCCTGAAGCTACCTATGACCCCCAGCCCCCAGCCATCTAATTAACATACAAAAGACACTCTCACCACTGCAGAAATTGCAAGGATTTTATCTTAGGAGCTGTGTGTGCCATGACCCAGGGACTGAATCACATATACATTTCTTAGGACCTGCTATCTTTGGGGAAGCATTTTCAACCTACAACACAAGAGAAGAGAATGCTTCAAAGATTCCATTGCTCAGCTTATGTCAGGTACTTTTGAAAGATCAAGTTAAATGTGGATTGACAGAGTATTTCATTGGTAATCTTGGAAACCTCTGATGGAAGCAGAAGCCAGGTTAGAGGGTGTTAAGAGTGTATACAGGCTGCTTAGTAGCCAGAAGTTGTAAGACTTCTACTTTGATAGCTGCTCTTCTGTGAAGAGAAGGAAATGATGGGAATTGTGAGTTTGAAGAGATGGGAGAAAATTTGAAATAAATTTTGCAGAGAATGGAAAGTAATTTTAACAGAGAAAAGACATTATTACTGTGCACTCATTGAGGTTGATCATGAAGTGAAAGTTGTATCTGTCCTTTTGTGTTACTTTTTCTACTTGCACTTGGGCGTGAGCATTGCAAAAACAGATATCTGGGTTCATCTGGACTTGGGATTTTGCAAAACAGGAATTTAAGGAGTTTAAGATATTCCTGAGAGTATTTTTAACAGGGCGAACATGGAATTTAAATTGGCAAAAAAAAAAAAAAAAGAATATAGTAAGAGGAAGATAGATGGGGAGAAGATAGAAAGTTAAGGTTTTAGAAGACCATCTGAGTTCAAAGAATATTTATTGTGAGGGTGGTTTATAAGTGGGCTACCCAGAGAAGAGATTGTGGTTAGACTGGCATACCTGAGGGCACCTGGGTGGCTCAGTGGGTTAAAGTCTCTGCCTTCGGCTCAGGTCATGATCTCAGGGTCCTGGGATCAAGGCCCGCATCGGGCTCCCTGCTCGGTGGGGAGACTGCTTCCTCCTCTCTCTGCCTGCCTCTCTGCATACTTATAATCTCTCACTGTCAAATAAATAAATAAAATCTTAAAAAAAAAAAAAGAATGGCATACCTGAACTATATTTCCTATAAGTGGGTTCGTTTCAAATGATGACTCAATCCCAGATAGTGGGCAGGGTAAGAGGTATCTAGGGTTAGATGGAGAGGTAGATTATTATAGATGAGGATGTCAAAAACTGAACGATCATAGTTTTGGACAGTTTGATCTCAGGGATGTTGATAATGTCTGCAGATGTTAGCAGGGTTTAGGGTAAAGGGGAAGACTTTAACTAGGCAGGAAAGTTCTTAGTGAATGGGGGAGGTAGCAGAGGAGGCTCGTAGATCATAGCAACAAAGAGGGGGATTGAGTGTTTTAGTTGAGTAACATGAGCTTTAAAGGAGAGAGTTTTTATGTATATGTCTCATTAGAGAATATGGGAATAATAGTACTGACGGGGAGTAAGCAGGGTACCTGTACCACCATTTGAGAAGGCAGCGTAAGTGGGGTTTTGAGATGACAAGGTTTCATTCAGAGCAAAGAAGCAAAGCAAATGTTTGGAAAAAAGATTGAGAATATAGGGGAATTGGGAGCTGCAAATTTAGTGGCTCTACGGAAAGATTTGGGAAGGTCGAGGAAGAGTGGAGGCCTTGGTCACAGGTCAGAGAGGTATAGAATTCCATAGGGATGATGATGGGCATTTGGTTGGACATTAAAAGTATTTTATTTTATGAAATGATAGCCGTTATGAATTTTATCACCCTTTTCTTTGAGATGGTGGGTACTAGGCCCAGCTCTCAAAATAATTGACTCACTTGACCTGAAGTGAAGGCTTCAGTTGATTGCAGTCTTGCTTCACAAGGCAAGTGCTGCAGCTTTTGTCGGCCTTTATTTCTACTGTTTTTTTTTTCTTTTTCTTTTTTTTAGATTTTATTTACTTATGAGAGAGAGAGAGAGAGAGAGAGAAAGAGCTCACACACAAGCTGGGGGAGAGGCAGAAGAGGGAGAAGCAGACTCCCCGGTGAGCAGACAGCCCAATGTGGGTCTCAATCCCAGAACCCTGAGATCATGACCTGAGCCACCCAGGTGCTCTATTTCTACTGTTTTCGAAAGAAGGCAGTAGAAGTCAGGGAGTCAAGTTATGGAGACAAAGAAAAGAAGGTGGTGACATATATAAAAAGTATATGGAAATATGTGCTATAAATTTATCAGTTATAAACCTGGATTATTTGATATGTGGGTTTGTAATATTCTAATTCTAGACAGATTACCCATTGAACATAGCATGTATGTATGTGCTGATGTACCTCCAGTCTCTCATTTAGCCAGGATACATTTAAGGAATACAAGTTAAGTAGTTGGTAAAAAAGAACAGTATCAGAGTAAACAAAGATCAGATGATATTTTGACTCTAATTATGGCCACAGATAATTTAAAGGCGACTGTTGATCACCTTTGAAAATTATTATAAGGAAATATGGTCTAGATGAATTATAGAAAGTTTTGGGTAACAGATTTGCTTCTCTATATTCATTTTTTAAACTGCACAGATTTTTGTGAGTAACTTTTGAGTTTACAGATTCTGGTGCTATTTATAACTTCATCTTCATCTTCATTCCTAAAGAGCTACCCTCATTTAAGGTTGTTGCCAGATTGGCCATCTGTTGTTGTTTCCCACTAGTCATTAGTTTTTCATCATGTACTTAACCAAAGCAGTTCTCTGTTCATTCCTGCTTTGGGGAGTTTCACATCGGGTCACTGTATAGAAGGTGACTGGGTATCCTGTTGGTGGCCATCCTCAGCATACATATCTAAACTGGCAGACTACTTATTAAGATCCCATTGTTAATAGACTTTCTAGTGTCATAATGCTATAAGACTAATCTTCCTGTTTAATATAAATTCAAAATGTATCTTTTAAATATCTTCTATAAATAAGGCAATGTGTTAAATACTTTGGGAAACTTTTTAAAAAGTAATAAAAAAATTTTATCCTCCAGATGCCTACAGGCCATGGAGAGATAGTAAGTATAATATGCCCAAATCATGTAGTGATAATTGCTATGAGACAAAGTTAAAATGCTGTAGAAGTTCAGGAATTTTAGGTGATTGTAATATGATCATGCCTCTTTCTCATTCTTTTTTCCTCTCTGCCCACTGAAATCCAGGTAGAGTCAGAAAACAAAAGGTGGGCAGATGTTTTCTAAAAGAAAATTATTTAAAAACCAAGTGATTCAGGAAGGTTAAACATTAAAAATAAATTCATGAACTTTTTAAAAATTATGAAATTGTAAAGGAATCTAAGAATAATAGTAATATCAGATGTGTTGGAATTAAAGGGATAAAACATTAACAGAACAGAAAGTGTCTCTTTTTTTATTGCTACATCATAGTGGGAGATTTTAACATACTTATCTCTGGGAGTAAAGTATGCAGAGAACAAATAAGACCATAGGAAATATTAGAGATTTAGATAAACTTGTCAGGAATTCCCAGTTTCATGACTTGATACAATATTCCTGTGAAATCCCCACGTTATTCCCCAGTTTATTTCCTTATAGTTGACTTAACTCTCTTCACTACTTAGTTTGGCTTCTGAATCAGCAAGTATACAAGCCTTGGGTTCTTTGTTATTTTCTGCTAGAAAGCCAATTCTAAGTATTTGTAATAAGTAAAATTACCGGGTATTTGTGATGTCACAGGGAGGTATATGAATGAAACAGGACCATCTCTTTGAGTCAAAGATTTGATTTTTTTTAACACACATATACACCCCGTACTCCAGCATACAAACACATGCACACACACATACACACACAGCCTACCCCTCTTTACCAAACTTAACCCTGAAGAAAATATAAAAGTAAACTTGAAAGTGAGGCTTCCAAAGAGATGGTGTAGATATACTTCCCCCTAGTCCTTAAATACAGCTAAGAATCCTGGACATTATGGATAAAACAAATAAAAGAGTCTGAAAAGTGGAGATAAGGTAGATTGGCTTGGGACCTCAGATAGCATGATGGTAAAAACCCTAAGTTTCCTTCTTGCCTCATATATTGGAGAATGGGTGTGGAGAAGTTGGCAACCCTGAAATGTTGGGCTCAGACAAAATTCTGAGAAAGTCTATCCTCTTTTTAGCCAAGGACTAAGAAGGGAATAGTCTAGTGGGAGAGAAAACTTTTAGACAACAACCACTCTGCTCCAGCCAAATACAAAGGAAAAATCACCTTGATTAGCAAAAGCTGTGTAGGAACCTAGACTTCCACTCTCCTAAGGCATGACAAGGCAACCCTTCCCCACATGGTGTTAGTGGAGGTGATGTGGGGAGCAGTCACTAGCACTTTTCCCAGCCAGTGCAGTATTAATGAGGTTCCTGAACTCCCACCTTCACCAAGAATAGCAGAGTTCCAACTTCCCTCCCAGCCCACCGTGGTCAACAAAAACCTGGTGAAGAATCTGTGGCTACCACCCGTGCTAGTAATGAGGCTGTGTCCTTTCCTCACCAAAGCAGTGTTAGAGGAAGCCTTGTATAACAGAATATTTAAATAAGATGCAGAGTCTTATAATACCTCAAATATCCAGGTTTCAACTGAACAGATATCAAGAACCAGAAGTGTCTCAACTAAAATTAGAAAAGATAATACATGCCAGCATCAAGATAACACATATGTCATAGTTAACTGACAAGATTTCATAAAACAGTATCAAGAAAATGTTTCAAATAAACAATTACAAACATTCTTGAAATAAATGAAAAAACAGAAATTCTCAACAAAGAATAAGTCTCAGCTGCTTTGATGAACCGAACCGATTTCTCAGAAAGCACAAGCTGCCACAACTCACACAATATGATTTAATTTGAATAGCGCTGTAACTATTAAGAAAATAAAATTTGTGATTTTAAAATGAAAACTAAACCCAGATGGTTTCACTGGAGAATTCTACCAAATGGTTGCAGAATTCATACTTTTCCTGCATCATCTCTGCCAGGAATTAAAGATGAAGGAACCCTTCGTAATGCATTTTATGAAACTAGTATTAACCATGCCACAAAATCAAAGACATTACAAAAAAGGAAAGCTGCAGACTAGTTTTATGCCTCTCATAAGTATAGATGCAAAAAGTTTTTAACAAAATATAAATAAATATAATTCAGAAATATAAATTATACACTGTGATCAGGTGGACATTATTCCAGGGATGCAAGGTTGGTTCAATATTTGAAAATCAGCCAGTGTAATCACCCATATTAACAGAAAAATCATGTAGAAAAAACATTTGACAAAGTTGAACACCATTCATGACTAAAACTTTCCAAAAACTAAGAATACAGGGGAACTTCTTCAACTTGATAAAGAACATGTACAGAAAATATACAGTTGATGTTATACTTGATGAAAGAATGAATATTTTACCTTTATGATTGGGAACAAGGTGTCAAGGATGCCCATTTTCACCACTCTTATACAGCATAGTGTTGGAAGTCCCAGCCAGCATAATAAAGACAAGAGGGGAAAAAAAAAAAAGCATATATACAGGTTGGAAAAGGAGATATGAGACTACTCCTAGTTTCCTAAAATATGATCATATGTGTAGAAAATTCCAAGTAACCTACAGAAAAACTGTAGAACTAACAAGTGAGTTCAGCAAGATCACAAGATACAAGACCAACATACAAAAAGCAGTTTCTATACTCTAGCAATGAGTATGTAGAAACTGTAATTAAAAATACCAGTACCAGGGCGCCTGGGTGGCTCAGTCGTTAAGCGTCTGCCTTTGGTTCAGGTCATGATCCCAGGGTTCTGGGATCGAGCCCCGCATCAGGCTCCCTGCTTGGCAGGAAGCCTGCTTCTCCCTCTCCCACTCCTCCTGGTTGTGTTCCCTCTCTCACTGTCTCTCTCTCTGTCAAATAAATAAAAATAAAATCTTTAAAAAAAATACCACTACTATTTGTAATTGCTTTAAAAAGTGAAATACTTAGATATGAAACTAGAAAAGCATGTACAGTGAAAAATAGAAGATGCTGAGGAAAGAAATTTAAGATCTAAATAAATGGAGAGACGTATTTTGTTCATAGGTTGGAAGACTCAGTGAAGTACAGAAGTCTTTTTTCCCAAAATGGATAAACAAGTTTAACAAAATCCCTATCAGAATATCAGCAAGATATTTTTGTAGGTATAGACAAAATCATTCTAAAATTTATGTGGAAAGACAAAGGAAGTAATAGGATAGCTAAAGCAATTTTGAAAAAGGAAGAAAAAAATGGGAAGAATAACTACATGATTTCAAGACTTATGTAACTAGAATAATTATGACTGTGTGGTATTGGTAGACAGACCTGTAGGTCACTGGGACAGACTAGAAACCCAGAAACGACTCCACATAAGTAAGGCCAGTTTATTTTTGGTAGAGGTGCAAAAGAGAATGGAGGAAGGATATGGTCTTTACAACAGATGATGCTGGCATAGTGGGGTATACATAGGCAACCAAATGAACTGCAACCTAAACCTCATATAATACACAAAGGTAACTCAAAATAGATCATAGATTTAAATGTAAATTCTACAACCATAAAACTTAAAAGGAAACATGGGAAAATCTCAGATTTAGGACTTGGTGAAGAGTTCCTAGACATGACCCAAAAGCACAATTCATGTAAGAAAAAAAAAAATCAAATTGTCCTTCACCAAAATTAAAAACATTTGCTCCATGAAAGACCTGTTAAAAGGCTGAAAAGACAAACTACATACTGGGAGAAAATATTAGCAAACCACATATCTGACAGAGTACTTATAACTGAAATATGTAAAGAATTCTTAAAACCCAACTGTAGTAAAGCAGTCTAATTAGAAAATGGGCAAAAGATGTGAAGAAACATTTTACTGAAGAGGTTATAGGGATGGCAAATAAACATATAAAAAGATGTTCAGTATCATCAGCCATCAGGGAAATGCAAATTAAGATTATGAAATATATCTACCCAAGTATCAGAACCATTAAAGTAAAAAAGTGGCAATACCAAATGCTAGCAAGGATGGCAGAGAAACTGGGTCTCTCATACATTGGTGGTAAGAATGTAAAATGGTACGGCTACTCTGGAAAATAATAATTCGACAGTTTCTTAAAGGCTAGACATATTTTTACTCTATGGGCCAGCAGTCACACTCCTGGGCATTTATCCCAGGGAAAGGAAAATTGTCCATACAAAACCTGTATGTGATTTTTCACAGCAGCTTTATTTGTAAAGGCCAGAAACAGTTAACTAAAATGTCCTACGGTAGGTGAATGATTTCTCTGTGGTGCATCTATACTGTAGAAGGTTGTTTAACAATAAAAAAGGAAGTGATAGGGCGCCTGGGTGGCTCAGTGGGTTAAAGCCTCTGCTTTCGGCTCAGGTCATGATCTCAGGGTCCTGGGATCGAGGCCCGCATCGGGCTCCCTGCTCAGCGGGGAGCCTGCTTCCCCCTCTCTCTCTGCCTGCCTCTCTGCCTACTTGTAATCTCTCTCTGTCAAATAAATAAATAAAATCTTTAAAAAAAAAAAAAAGAAGTGATATATGCAACAACTTGAATAGATCTTAAAGACATTTATGCAAGTGAAAAAAGTCAATCTCAAAAGATAGCTATATGATTCCATTTATATAAACACTCTTGAAATAACAAAACTATAGAAATGGAGAAGAGATAAGAGGTTAGTTGTTGCCAGACGTTAGGGAGAGGGAGGTGAGGAAAGAGAGGGAGGTGGATGTGACTATAAAGTCTTTGTGATGATAGAATAGTTCTGTATTCTGATTGTGTTGGTGGTAGTTACACAGATCTACACATGTGATAAAATGATGTAGAACTATACACGTTATACCAATGTCCGTTCCCAGTTTTGATTTTTTATGTTAGTCCAATAAGATGTAACCTTCGGGAAAACTGGATGCAGGGTACGTGGACCTCTTTGTACTACCTGTGCAGCTTCCTATGAATCTATAGTTATTTCAAAATAAGAAGTTAAGAATTCTAGCTAAAGCATCAAAAAATTACGAAAAAAAAACTAGGTGAAGGCACAGGATCTATGAGAAGTTAAGTATGTGGCACTTAAACTGGCTTTCATTCAGAGGGCCTTTGTGAAACTTGGTAAAGATTTTCCCATTAAAGCTGAGTCTCAGTGGGCTAAACTGGAAACCTCTACCAACCCCGTCATCCTTCAAGACTGCAAGGAACGGGCACCTGGGTGGCTCAGTGGGTTAAAGCCTTTGCCTTCGGCTCAGGTCATGATCTCAGGGTCGTGGGATCAAGCCCCACATCGGGCTCTCTGCTCAGCGGGGAGCCTGCTTCCTCCTCTCTCTGCCTGCCTCTCCGCCTACTTGTGATCCCTCTTTCTCTCTGTGTGTCAAATAGATAAATAAAATCTTTAAAAAAAAAAAAAAGGCTGCAAGGAAAATTTATTTTCTCTGTGCTTCTCCGTTTTTAATATGTATCAGAATCATCTGGAGGGCTTATTCAAACACAGATTGCTAGGTGACATCACCAGAGTTTATGATTCAGTAGATACATGATAAGGCCTGAGAATTTACATTTCTAACAAGTTTCCAGCTGATGCTGACTTTGCTGGTTGGGGAATCACAATTTGAGAACCATTAATCTAGGTATGTGGGGGCAAGGTCATTGCAGAGAATTTTGAGGAACCCAGCTGATGTTCATGTGATTCATGATTTGAATTTAACACCACCTAAGTAGTCTAAAAAATGTTTCCCTAAGATAATTTGATTTGGATTTATTACCAAATTATAGTGTTCAAACACTGGCTGTGAGTAACTCTAGGCTCTTGGTAGAAAAATACAAATTCTCATCGGAGAAACTCATCTCTATCCCAGGGATATCCAGGCTCCAGAGAAAGGAGCCTGAATTGGGACTTGATCTAGGACCCTGGGATCATGACCTGAGCCAAAGGCAGATGCTTAACTGACTGAGCCACCCAGGCATCCCAAGGTTAAGGTATTTTATTTTATTTATTTATTTTTTAAGATTTTATTTATTTATTTGACAGAGAGAGAGAGAGAGATCACAGGTAGGCAGAGGAGTAAGCAGAGGGAGAGGGGGAAGCAGGCTCCCGGCCGAGCAGAGAGCCTGATGCGGGGCTCGATCCCAGGACCCTGAGATCATGACCTGAGCTGAAGGCAGAGGCTTAACCCACTGAGCCACCCAGGCGCCCCGCAAGGTTAAGGTATTTTAAAGAATATCCAAAAAATTTTTTTTTTTCAGAACCAGCTAGAATTTATAGAATTGAAAATTATGCTAATTTAAATTTGTTAAAAGCATCTTCAACTAATGGATTTTGCCACAGGTTATGTAAACTTGAAGGGAATAATGAACTGAAAGATCTTGGGAAATCATCCAGCATATATTCAAAAGAAACAAATGAAAACTATATGTTTGTTGGGGGGCGGAGGGGTTGCAGAGGGAAAAGGAGAGAGAAAATCCCAAGCAGGCTCCATGCTCAGCAAGGTTGGACCAGAGATCATGACCCAAGCCAAAACCAAGACTCGGACACTCAACTAGCTGAGCCACCCAGGCTCCCCAGAAACAGATGAAAACTGAAAGAGCAGTTAGGAAATAGCAATTAGGAGACCTATCTAAGGATATCTAAATGTTGACTTAAATGGCCTCCCAGAAGAGAGGCTGGGGAATAGACTGTGGTTGAAAAGATAATGGTTAAGAATTTTCTTCGGCTTGTGAACAACTCTAACCTGTGCATTCAACAATCATAGGACCCTAAGCTGGTTAAATAAAAGGAAATCCTCGCTTAGCTTTGTTACAGTCAAACAGCAGAATGCCAAAGACAAAGAAAAGGTCTTAAAATTACCACAAGAGGGAAGAGAGATTTACTCTGAGTGGTGTCACACCCAGAAGACATTGGAACATAATCTTAAGTAAAAAAAAAAAAAAAAAAAAGCCAAACAATGCAAAATTCTATACCACGGAAAAAAGTAAGAGGAAATTCGGATACTTCTATAGACAAAAACTGAGTGTTTGCATTTAGGAAGTCTTCACTAAAGGAAATTTTGTAGGAGGTATTCTAGACAGGAGGAAAGGGATTCTCGGATGAAAAGCCTGAAATATAAGAAGGAATGAGAAGCACAAAAAGTAGTGAATAGCTTAGTGAATCTAAACAAACAATGGTTGGGATAAAATAATAATCATGTCTCATGGGCTTTTAAAAATGGAAATAATATATATGTCAATAATAGCATATAAGTCAAAGGGGAATGGAGTTAGTAACAGGGTACTTGTTGGTGAGGAGAGTGAAGATACATAACTTTTCAGAATCTGAATTAATTAGCATGTATATTATAAAGAAGAGCAACTAAACAAAGTAGAAGGAATATGAAATATAGTGTAGGGAATAGAATAAGGAAAAGTATGAAATTCAAAAACAGAAACAGGCAAAAACATAATTCACAGAATAAGAAAACATAAAATGATGGGTATAAATCCAACTATATCAGTAAACCACATTAAATATAAAATGGACTAAGTCCCAAATTAAGACTGGATTTTAAAAATTTTACTATTCGGTTTACAAAATAAAGTTAAAAGTAAAATGGTGGAAAAGATATATTATGCAAATACTAGTACAGATTTTTAAGTCAAAAAGCTTTACTAGAGGGCGCCTGGGTGGCTCAGTGGGTTAAAGCCTCTGCCTTCGGCTCAGGTCATGATCTGAGGGTCCTGGGATCAAGGCCTGCATCAGGCTCCCTGCTCAGCGGGGAGCCTGCTTCCTCCTCTCTCTGCCTGCCTCTCTGCCTACTTGTGATCTCGCTCTCTGTCAAGTAAATTAAAAACAACAACAACAACAAAACTTTACTAGAGATAAATCGGGTTGTTTCACACTAATAAAAGATGCAATTTAATAAGAAAAATAATACTAAATGTTACATATCTAATACTGTGACCCAAAATACGTAAAGCAAAAAAAAAAAAAAAAAGACATTCACAGGCATAATTTGAGGGTTTTTAGCTTTCTCTCACTGACTGGTAAAACAAGCAGACAAAATGTCAACATAAAATTTGTTTATAGTATCCTTTTACCTCTTTCATGTCTGTAGCATTTATAGTTATATCCCTTTTCTCAGTACTCTGGGGCTGGGGGATTTGCGCCTTGTTTCTTTTGCTTCTGCTTAATATAGCCAGAAGTTCATCATTTTTATCTTTTTTTAATTTTAATTTTTCAGTTGTTAAGATACATATAGAACTTGCCAATAGTAAATTGGTATTTATAGTGTATTTACAGTGTAGTTACAGTGTTGCACAGCCATCACTACTATACAGTTCCCAAACATTTCCTCACTCCAAAAGGAGACCCTGTACACATTAAGTAGTCACTTCTCCTTACCCTACTCCAGCCCCTGGCAACCACATTTTTGTCTCTATGGTTTTGCCTATTCTCAATATTTCTCATAAATAGAATCATATAATATACGGCCTTTTGTGTCTGACTTCTTTTACTTACTAGTGTATTTTGAGCTCACGTCATTCATGTTGTAGCATGTATCACATTATTTCCTTTTTATGTCAGAATAATATTCCATTGCATATATGTACCACATCTGGTTTGTTCATTCATCAGTTGATAGACATTTAGTTGTTTCCACCTTTGGCTGTTGTGACTAGTGCTGCCAGGAACATTTGGGTACAAATACCTGTTTTCATTTCTTTTCCATTTATGCCCAGGCCTGGAATTGCTGGGTTATATGTTAACTAATTTTGTGTTAAACTTATTGAGGCACCCACCAACCTGTTTTCCACAGCATTTGCACCATTTTATATTCCTGCTAGCCATATGCAAGGGTTAATTTCTCCACATCTTGCCAGTGCTTGTTACTATTTGTCTTTTCGATATAGCCATCCTAGTGGATATGAAGTGGTATCTCATAGTTTTGATTTGCATTTGATTTGCCTGATGGCTAATCATGTTGAATATCTTTTCATAAATTTACTGACCATTTGTATATAATCTTTGGAGAAATGTTTTTGCCTGTTTTTTTAAATTAGGTTGTCTTTTTGTTATTGAATTTTAAGAGTCCTTTATATATTCTGAAATCTGGACCTTTGTCAAATCTATGAGTTGCGGTTATTTTCTCCTATTCTGTGGGTCATCTGTCACTTTCTTGATAATGTCCTTTGATAAAGTTTTTAATCTGGTAAAGTCGGATTCATCTGTTTTTTTCTTTTGTTTGGTGTGGTCTTGGGGTCATATCTAAAAAATCATTGCCAAATCCAGGGTTAAGATTTATTCCTGCCTCTTAAGAGTTTGGGCTTTTATGTTTAGGCCTTTGATAAATTTTGAGCTAATTTTTTAATATGGTATAGGTAAGGGTTTCATTATTTTTCATGTTGTTATCTAGCTGTCTAGCATCGGTTGTTGAAGAGACTGTTCTCCATCCATTGAATTATCTTGGCATTTTGTTGAAAATCATTGACCATTGGTGTATGGTTTTATTTCTGGACCCTATGATCTTTTCGTCTGTCCTTACTCCAATACCTACTGTTTTGATTACTGCAATTTTGTAGTAAAATTTGAAATCAGGAAGTGTGAGTCTTCCTACTTCATCGTTTATATAAAAAATTCAATTTTTGGTTTTGTTGATCCCTGTACTGTTCGTTATGTTTCATTAATTTGTGCTCTCATCTCATTTCATTATTTCCCTCCTTTTACTATATTTCTTGGATTTATTTTGATATTCTCTTTCTAACTTTCTTGGATTGACATTTATCTGGCTTATTAATTTTTACTTTTTTAATGAATGAATTTCCATCATTATACTGCATAGCTTCCATAGCTTTATCCTCAAGTTTTCATGTGTTTTTTTTTTTCATTAATTCAGTTCCAGCTGTAACTTTCAGTAGTCTTTGTTTTTATACTTTACTGTTTCCTGGAGATGTTTTTAGTTTTATCATTTTAAAAAGAGACAAACTGTGTTACACAGGCTTTAACAAATCAATTAGAAAAGACTTCAAAAAGTGGAAAACTGAAAGGTGAATAAATATGAAAAGATTCCTAATCTCATTAGTATTTAAAGAAGTGTAAACTAAAACTAGGTGAGATATTGTTAGTTTACATTAAAAATTCTGTCAGTTCCAAGGATTGGTGTTACCACTTGGGAAGATAATTTGCTGTCACCTAATAAAGCTGAACATGTATTTATTCTATGACCCAGTCATTCAACTCCTAGGTAAAAACCCTAGAAAAGCATAAGCAAATGTGTATGGGAGATATCTACAAGAATGGTCGTAGCAGTACTTTTCATCACAGTTCAAAATCAAAAACAACCTAGGGCGCCTGGGTGGCTCAGTGGGTTAAAGCCTCTGCTTTCGGCTCAGGTCATGATCTCAGGGTCCTGGGATCGAGGCCCGCATCGGGCTCTCTGCTTGGCAGGGAGCCTGCTTCCCCCTCTCTCTCTCTGCCTGCCTCTCTGCCTCCTTGTGATCTCTCTCCCGCTGTGAAATAAATAAATAAAATCTTTAAAAAAAAAAAACAAAAAACAACCTAAATCTCCATCAATAGTAAATTGGATAAATTGTGGTGTATTCATGTAGTGAAATGTCATTCCACAGGGACAGTTAGTGAACTACAATCTATATACACACACTCTCTCTTACACACATCACAGTTATAAGATCAAACGAAGGAAGAAAACCACAGAATACATGCAACTGATTTCTTTTATATCCCAGGACCCTGAGATCATGACCTGAGCCGAAGGCAGAGGCTTAACCCACTGAGCTACCCAGGCACTCCCCCGTTTCTTCTTTCTATCCAGAGGTGCCACCTTGTTTCTACTGCCTATAGCCCTTCCTCAGACCTTTGCCGCTGGAGAAAATCTTCCTTATTTTCTATAATGTCTTTTACATAGTTATATGTATTCTGATTATATAGTTTTAAGAAAAATGTAAGAATGAGTGTTTGTCTCTATTATTTATCTTTAATTATCCATAAAATCTGAATTCCATCCAGATAAATTTGTCACCACTTTATTCTTCATCTTTCCCCAATACCTATTCTTAGTTCTTCACTATCTTTTATAAATTATAATTTACTGTTCCCCAGAACATACACATTATTTTTTTCACAGAAGAGAATTGGGACAATAGGCATTTTTCTTACAGAATTAAACTTATTTTTTTCTCCTATCCACTAGATGGCTCAGGTGTACCACTTTAGCAGCACTTACTGCTATTTGCCTGCTATGCATGTGATTTTTGTTTTCTGAGTAGGGCTTGCTTTTAAGGTGTCTGGATGAGCTCTTATCTGGACCAGTTATTCCTTTGCTTTATGTGTATGTGAATGCAGATTGCCCACATTTTCTGATTATTTACAAACATCTGAGAAGTAGCTGAAATGTTCTTCATATAAAAGTGAAGAAGGTAAAGTGTATACAATGCTTAGAAGATTTTGTATTTTGCTTTTAAGAGCTGTTTTGGGCCTGAGTTCAGTTGCCAATAATCTATATATAGATTCCCTCAAACTGGGCACACAGTTAATAACTCATCCTTTCTGACTCATAGTCTTTTGAGTCATTTTGCAGAATGTGGTACTTTATGAGTTTTTGAGGCACATCAGGACTATTTGCTGCAGTTTGATAGTAATGTTTATTGAGTGTTTATGTATTTGGCATTGTACTAGGCAGTGGGGGTAAATACCAGATGAATAAACAGGACATGTTTATGAATAAGGAGCCCACTGCATTAATTTTTTTCCTTGAGTTTTTGAAGCCAAGTAATAGGTAGAATGGAATGACTGATGAAGGTTAGGTTTGTAATCAATCATGTATATATCATGAAGAGACTTTTATCTTGTTTTAACATTGTCCCTGTTGGTCTTGTATGAAAATAAGATAATTTAAAACTGTATTTTTTAGAAATATTTTCTGTTTATGGTTAGTTGTTCTGAGGTTTTTAAGTGGAAAGGAAAGGGAACAAAGATTGGTTGACTGCTTAATCACGTTCCAGTTTCTTAAGTGATGTACAGTATTTAATTGATTCTCCCAGGAGCCTGGAAGATAAATACATGTATCTACATTTTACAGATGTAGAAACTGAGGAATCAGTTGGGCTAAGTAAATTGTCCAGGATCAAACAACTAGTAAGTGGAGAAGCAAAATTTGGATCCACGTAAGACCTGCTTCACGGCTTTTATTCTTTCTAGGCATCACTGTTGTCTCCTCAGCAGATGGTCCTTGTGCCTCCAAAAAGGGAAACTGGCCCTCTGGGATATTAAGGGTTGCTTTTTTTTTGACCAAGAGAAAACGATTATTTCCTGAAGTGTCAGAACCATTTTAAATGTTTATTTTAATTGGTTGAATACTTCCATATTTTGGCAGAAAAGGCAGATAATCCAAACAGTGAATTGACTGCCTCTGACAATTGATCTTTTAAACAGCTTTGATATTATAAAGAAGTGTTATCAGGAAACTAGAGTAGTCAGTCATACTATACTGTTTTTGATATAACTTTAGAATGATAGTAATCTTTGTGTAAAAATTGATTTATCCAGAGAAATTGTACCTAACCTTATTTTTTCAGGTATTGTAAATGTATGTATTTAGTACCCATGGTGATAACTATTAATTACTTCCATCAGTTTGACAATGTATTATTTGATTTGAAGTAAAAAGGCAAGTTATTGGTATAAAAATATACAAAATATTAATGGTAGTGTACTAGATAGCAACAATTTATTTCTTTTCATAAAACTCCCTTGTATTCACTGTTGTTTAAGGATCATGTGGCTAAACTGTGTAAAACAGGAAATGCAGTTGTTATCCAGGGTTCTTAAGTAAATAAGACTAATACAAAGTAAAACAGACAAAAAATATATATATAAAACAGGTATTTAATTTCTCTATACTTGTATCATTTTTTTGGCTCTATGGTCTTTGTCCTTTTCCATTGTATTAGTAGAGTCTTTAGGTACATAGCCTTCAAGGTTTTCAGAGTTGATATTGTACCTTCACAACTGTGAAAACAAAAATAATCAGTACTGCTGACTTGAACACATGGATGTCATTTTGTGTCATCAAATTGCGGTTAAACAATGTCATCTTCCCATGACCATGCATGAGTAATTTATACCTCTTCTGTCACCTTTAAATTATTCTACATGCTGCCTGGATATACTGAGATTTTTATTCCTTTTTATGTATTATTGGACATTGACAATATTATTACCATATTCATAAAGTGTTGTATGGAAATTCCAAAGCTCTGCCAATTCTTGATAAGCAAGATAATGATAAACTAGGGAGATTCTTATTCCATCTTTTTAAGGAAATGTAAAATTATCTGTCTATAAAAAAACTTTGGCTAAGGTGTTTTAAAAAGTATGTGGGGCGGGGCGCCTGGGTGGCTCAGTTGGTTGAGCATTTGACTCTTGGTCTCAGCTCAGGTTTGATCTCAGGGTTGAGTTCAGACCCCACAAAAAAATAAATAAATAAATAAGAAAGGTATGTGGAATTCTAGCCATTTGTTACTGATAGTTGTGTATCTGAATGATTTTTTAGACATAGGGAAAGAACTCTGTTAAGAAATGAGCATGTTCAGTGAATTACAATGGTGGTATGACAATTGGATACCAATTGTATCTTGCTGAATCAACTTAATCTAAATCTTAATTGCATATTTTTTGTTTAGTCACTTCCTGATTCAAGAAGTCACAATAGGTAGTGATTTAATAGCTATCATGTTCTACTTCATAGCTTGTAGAATGTTCTTGGCAAGTAAAGTCCATAAAAAATCCAAAATAAATGAGAATTTGTATAGAATACAATTTATTTAACCTATTTTCCATAATTTGAAGTAGCTATGAATGAATGTCCTGTATAATAAGAGAACCCTGGGTATATTCGTATATTTAACCCACTATAACTCACTGTTAGTTGGAAATGGAGAATTTTTAAATGTATATTTTTAATATATATATTATGTCCCTATGTCTTGTAAATATCATTGGTTATTTTGACTTTTTAAAAAAAAAAGATTTACTGAGAGCATGTGCGTGAGCGAGGTTTGGGGGAGGGGCAGAGGGAGAGAGTCTCAAGCAGACTCTGCACTAAACGTGGAGTCAGAGGTGGGGCTTGATCTCACGACCCCAAGATCATGACCTGAGTCAAAATCAAGAGTTGGACATTAACCGACTGGACCAACCAGGCGCGCCTATTTTGACTTTTCTGATTGTGGTCCATAACAAATATCTGGTCCACAAAAACATCACAAAAATACTGTTCTACAGTACACATTGTGTGTGTATAAAAGTAAAAGTTTCACAAATACTTATGCACACCTGAGCTGCTCTCTTTGATCTTCTTTATTCTCTCCTGTTTCATTAATAAAAATTCTAATCCACTAAATTGATTTCATGATCCATCAGTGGGTTGGGATCCTGGTTTAGAAAACACTGCCATTTAAAATTGAAAGGATTGGAAATTGTTCACCCTAAGTATTGGCAACCAACTATTCTGAAGCAGTTGGATATTTGGAAAGCTTTTTTGTTGCACTTTAATAGCTGCCTTCAAAAAAAAAAAAAACACTTGCTTTCTTGAGTCTTATCTGCTGCGTAATCATAAACGTTATTTCACTTTGTCTTTTGGACTTGAATATTTAACTGAATGATTAGAAGAAGGTGTTAAACCAAGAACCATCACAGATACCAAGTCCACGAATGAAATTTTAATATTGATTGAGATAGGTTGGTTATTCACCTTTACAATTAAGACATTTTAGTTAATACAAAGTAAGTTTCAAGTTAATTGTTTAGGAATGTCATTAGCACAAAGCAGCAATGAAATGAATATATTGGCAATGAAAATATTCTAAATATGAAAAGTCTGTGTTGTAGACAAATGCAATTTTATTACTTATAATATAGTAACCCTGAGTATTACCATATTTGGGAACATTAATAACTCAGTCACATCATTTACATTGAATTGTGTTACATGTTTTATCTTTCCATAATGAAGAAGCTTGACATATTTTGGTTGACATAAAATTTTACATATAGATATATAGGTAATTTTTAGTACAGTATAACAAATATTAAGTTGTTATAAACAGTATAGATAAAATTCAGATGAAAAGTACCATTTTCTGGCCTTATATGATGATGGCTTTTATTTGAACACTTGGAAATGATGGAGAAGGCCATTTCACAGAAGAGAACAGAGACATGAAGGCAGGAAAGTTTGATATGTGTCAAGAAATAAAAGTTCACTTGGATGGGCTTTATGGTAGTCAGTTTTTAAGCGGAATTAACATCTCTTTTAGTATCTGCTTGTTACAGGAAATAGGATGGATTTGAATGGGTTGAAATTAGGCAGAGATATTAATTACAAATTCATTGAAAGAATTTAGGGAAGAAGAAATGAGACTGAATAAAATAGTATCTATAGAAATTTATCAAAATATCAGAGTAAAATCAACACAATTTGGCAACTGATTCTATTAATTCATTCCTAAATATTTGGGTATTTGCTGTGCATTTCTAGGAGCACAGCTATAAACAAAACAATTGCTGTTTGCCATTACAATGTTTTTACTAGTCCAGTGGGAAACTCAGATGTTTACAATTAGGGTAATGCATATGCTGCCATAGAGGAAAGCTAGTGTGCCCTGGGAGTGACTGCACTGGCCACTAAACTCAAAGCCTAGCTGATGAGTAGATCTTGACTAGGGAAAGTGGGTGGGGAGAAGTATATTTCAGGTAGAAAGAAGTTGTGTCACCTTGGAGGTGAGAGAGATTGTGGTTGTATCCTGGATTGGAGAGGAGGCCAGGGCCAAATCATCCATAGCCCTGGAAACCCTAATGAAATATTTGGGTTTTGTCCTCTGAGCCAAAGGGAACCATGGTGTGATTTTAAGCAAGGGAGAGTCAGGGTCAAATTTGCATGTTAGAAGGATTATTTTTGTTAAGGATGTTTTAGTCTTTAGGATACTTAAGCAAAACACAAAGAAAGTGATCCAGAGAAGTTCAGCATATGCAAGGATATGAAGTGCAGCTGGACCTCACAAAGGTCTGGGACCAGAAATGGGTCCTGAATTAGTATCAAGGCTCTCTTGGTCTTCCTCTTCCTCACCTTCATCCCAAAGTATCTTGTCTCTTGCTTTTACTTCATTCTTATTTCTTCATTCTCTCTCTCTTTTGACTACAAAGCTAACCCACAGCCTCTTAGTTTTTCTCCCAATTCCATATCCGCTGGAGGAAATCTGATTGACTCATTAAGTCAGTTATCTCCTGTAAGTCTAATCAGCTATGGCTAGGAGATCATATAGCAGAAACAATGGCTTCAGAGCCCACCCTTCTCGGGAGTGCAATGAGTTGTGGGCTGGGTAGATTTCTGAGAATTAATCAGCTTCAGTAGATCAGTCTGACATCAGAGTGAAGAATTCAGGACAGGGGGGCTAGAGGCCTTTATAGGACAATACAGTGATTCAGGCAATACATGATGTTGGCCAGAGTTAGAGTGGTGAATTAGAGAATGAATTTGTGGTAGATTAAAAATTGGATCTCCAGAATTATATGGTAAATTGGATATGGGAGGGTAAAGAATCAAGGATAATGTCTGTATTTCTGGCTTGAATAACTGAGTTCATGATGATTGTACCCAGAGTTGGAAAGAACATAGGAGAAGAAGATTCAGTGGGGATTGGAAGAGATGGAATGAATTCTTCATTTTTACACATGCAGAGTTTGAAGTAGCTTTGAGACATTTAAATGGAGATGCCTAATAGACCATTGAATGTATGTATCTAGGGCAGAGGGAAAAGCTCAATAGTAGATAAATGTTTGAAAGCCAGTTTTAAGTGTTAACTGAAATTATGAGAGTGGATTAAGATGGCCCTGGGAGAGATAACAAGAGAAGAGAGCTAGGACAGCCCTGGAGATAGTCCTGTTTGAGGGCTGGCAGGCAGGGAAAAGAAGCCTGCAAAAGAAGACAGAGAAGGAATGGAAGGTGAGAAAAATCAGAACGTGCAATGTTGTTAGGAACTCAAAGAGGAGAATGTGTTGAACAGTGCCAGATAATGCTGATCAGTGATAAGAAGGAGTACAGTTCTGCTGACGTTCAGAGGAAGGCATTTGTTGATCGCCTTGGCAAATGAGTTTAATGGAAGTGGTAAAACGGAAGCAGAGGATTGAGGACTCTGAGGGGTAAAGAGGTGGGAATAACATATGAGAAATTTGAGAGGAAGGAGAGGGAGCGGCCTATGGCTAGAGACTGCTGTTGATAGTGGAATAGGGTTTTTAAGTATGTATGTATTTTTTTTTAATAGAAGAGCCTTAGTCATTTTTGAGTGCTAGGAGAAAGAGTGATGATTGTTTGAGCAACAGGAGAGTTACTCAGAACACTGTTACAGTGTCATAGTGAAGAATGAAGCGAAAATAAATGTATGGATATTGGTTTGGCAAGAGAAACTGAAGTATTTCCTGACTTTGGTTTTCTCTAGGAAGGGATTGCTATTATCTGTAAATAAGGTAAGGTTGAAGATTTAAGGAATAGGGTGACTATTTGAAATAGATTCAGTTGACCCTTGAACAATGCAGGGGTAGGGGCACCAGCCCTTGCACAGTGGAAAATCTTCATCTAACTTTTGATTTTCCCAAACGTAACTACTTATAGTCTACTATTCATTATAGCCTTTACTGATAATATAAGGAGTTGATTAACACATTACGTATCTGTATTATATACTGTATTCTTATAGTAAAGTAGGCTAAAGAAAAGAAAATGTTACTAAGAAAAATGTTTAGAAAATCCTAAGGAAGAGAAAATACATTGTATTTATTGAAAAAAAATTCACGTATGAAATGACCTGTTCAAATCCTGTGTCATTCCTTGGTCAACTGTATTGTAGAAATTAGAGAAGATAGCTGGCTACAGAAATCTAGGATTTTCTGTCTGGCTTAGACTGTGGGCCTTGAAAAGCAGTACCAGTATGCACCATTGTTTTTTGTTCAGCTTCTGTGTTGTCTCAAGAGAAGGAGCAGCCAGTTTGGTCCACAGTGTGCTATTTCGGGTTGGTGTATCAAGGAAAGAGCAGGAATGTTGGCTTAGTGGTGGTCTGACTAATAGACTGTGGAATATAAGATGAAGAAGGAAAAAAGTAAAAAGCATGAGAGGACTAATGGGAAAATAGAGTTGTTAAAAGCCTGGAGGTCCTTTTTTGCAAAGAATAAATGAGAGTAACTGTAAGGGATTGATCCTAAGGTGAAGGTGACTCTAAAGGAAAATGAACCAGTAGTTTCTTTGGAGATTTCCAGCCTTTGTTACTGGAAGAATGGTACTGCTGACAAAGGAAATAGATATGGAAGCAAGAACACGTTTTGGAAGAAAGGTTTGATTTTAACTATTTAGAGTTTGAATACCTATGGTACATACATGACAAAGAGACAGTTGAATGTATATATAGGAGAGAGGTCTGGGCTGGAAACAAAACTCAGAGATCGTATTTGAAGCCATGAATTTACCAAGGAAGAGAAATATATAGAAAGGTATGGTCTTCTTAGGTATAGTCTGCATTTAAGGAGTGAGAAGTAGAAGTAGAGAAGTAGAGAAAAGTTGCTTGCAAGGTTTGAACAGTTTGTAGAGTGGTTCAGGAGGAGTTGATTAAGCAGGCCCTGGATTTGGGAACTTGTAAGTGGCTCTTCAGAGGATTTAAGAAATAGTGGAGCATGAAGGGTGATTGTAAGGATTTGAGGAGTAACCAAGACTTTTTGTAACATGTTTACTGCCAATTTATGTTGTGTATTATGTGTGATTTTTGTCTTCCTATATGTTAACATTTAAAAAATATAATTTTGATTAGCTTCTTTATAAAAATTTATTAACCAGGTTCTGACTTTCTGAAATGGAGTACACTGATCATTTAATTTCTTAATGCTTCAGGAATATAATTGTTGATTATTCAGGGTTGCAGTCCTGCTGGGGCTTTTTGATCCTAAACCATTTATTCTTGTACTTAGTGGGTCTAGCAAACTTTGTTTTTCTAGGCTTTCTTCCTGTGTGCCATTTGTTGCATCATATCATTAGACATTATTATTCAAGGATCTTTTTCCTTTAAAGTACGTCATTGTTTTATAGGTTAAAATAGTTAGAGGCCCCTTTAAGGACAAGTAAATACATGTAAGTCGGTTAGCACTGTTTTGTTTCATGAATCAAAAAATCCAAACCAAGGAAAAAACCATTATATCACTTCCGCCATTTAATATGTGGGACAACCATGTTATGTTTACATTGCTCTCTCAGTGATTTCATGAGCTTTTTCCATATATAGGTTATTGAATTATAACAGCAAGTCATAAATCTTCTTGGGAAGTGTGAGGGGAGGAGGATTAGAGGAGAAATATTTAGTATCTGCTATAAATTTATGCAGGAAAAAAATACATGTTTTTAGTCTCTGGCCATTGTTAATGTGTTGGTAGTGAAAAAAATAGATTTTTATGGTACAAAATATAGGTCTTATACTCAGTGAAGAGCAACCTGAAGATGAGTTAGAGGTTAAAATTGAAGGTATTTTTGAGTGATTGATTATAGGTTTATAACTGGACAATTAAACCTTTTTATTAATCTTGCAAATCTTCAGCTTGGATTTGTTATATTTGGTTATCACAGTCAGATGGAAATGCTGTTTTTCTCCCCCATCTTGCTGAGCTTTCAGATTTTGAAACAGTGTAATTTACTCTGAAATTCAATGATTATTTTTTTCTCCTGGGAGCAGCATATTTAATTACAGAAAGCTGTTTGTAATGGAATCACTTTCTTCTTACACCTACCTGGCACTTTTTTCAAAATTCTGATCATAATTACACTGCTGGCAAGATAAACTAGTGGTAATTATATGTGGAATTAAGTAATATGAATAAAATTCCCTGTAAAATGCATCTGGGACACTTCTCATTTGCTATTCCTAATTTGTGGTTTTAGGAAGTGTCTCTTGTGGTGGTTAAATGTGATCAACATTTTCTTCTCTTGTGAGCCTGAGAATCTTATTACTAGAAGACTTGGCAAAAGTTATAATTAGAAAACGTCAGGTATGTGAATCTTTCTCAAGGAATGAGTTCTTTTCTGTGATCAGTTTTTTTCAATAGCAGAAGTGTTAACCCAAGGTACCACAGTGTTCAAAGATGCCCTTAAAGCTATAGGTAGGTATTCTTTCTTACCGAAGAACTCAAAGAAATTTTACAGGAATTTACAGGTATACATTTTTCTTTGCTTTAAAATGAAAGTATCTTTGAGTACCTTGAGACATAGTGTATTCTTAAAAATTAGGTTACTTTTTTTTTTTTTAAGATTTTATTTATTTATTTGCAAGAGAGAGTGAAAGCACAGGCAGAGGAAGAAGCAGGCTCCCTGCTGAGCAAGGAACCTGATTCAGTACTCAATCCCAGGACCCTGGGATCATGACTTGAGCTGAAGCCAGACAACCAACTGAGCCACACAGGTGTCCCTAGGTTTCTTATTTTTATTAAATTAAATGTCACTGAGAAAATTCCCATTGCATTTTAACCACTAACATTAACAATCTAGATACAGTTGAGCAGTCCAGAGTCAGCTTTCTAATATTTTGAGATTTTTGCCATTTTGAATACAAAGTAATTTTAGAATCTTGGATACCAGCTAAGGAAAACGTGAATGGTAATAGAATACACATATTGGGTTGTTAGTGTTGTTTAAAAAGTAGTCAGAAGCATGCTACTTTACTGCTGAGGACACTGCTATAAAGTCCTGAGATCTTTAATAAATAACTTGAATGTCTGAAGTCTTAGAAACTAGTTCTGAAGCTTAGTGATTTCATGTGGCTGGCTGCTTCTATTTTAGTTAAAGGCATCCACCTCAAAATACAGAAATTGTGAAGGGACACTGGTGTGTTAGCATTATTTTGTGGTTGGAATGTAATAAACCTACTCAGATAAGCTCAATTAAGAGATAAATCTATTTTATAAATAGATCTTATAAAAGCTGGTTGCTGAAGTACAAACTGGGCCTTACTTCTTCCACTCCCTTTGTGGTGGGGAGTCGGATTCTCCTAGAAAAGAGAACATACTAGATATGATTGGTACATAGTAGAAGGAATCAGTAGTGGCCCAGGCATCAGGTTATCTTTTGGCTGGAATACTTTCTTTCTGCACTCAGTGGATAACTAAAGAAGCATACTAATTATTCTAATGCTTAAAGAATTTACCCTCTACTTTTTTTTACAGAGGATCTGTAGGAATAGATTCTAACCTCCTCGTTTTAAGTGAGTAGTGCAGAAAAGGAAGGAGAATAAGGAAGAGTCTCAAATTTAGATGGGCATTATTCAGCCCTCAAATAGGTTCATTTAGCTTCTTACTTTCATAAAGTCAGAATCGGGTGAATTAATTCTTACAAGATTCTGACCTCTTCCTAGAAGCTTCATTATTTTAATGCTTATGGTAGTGACATCTCATCTTACATGAGTTTAACTTTTAAGTATCCAACCATGCATGTCTTACAGACAGATAAAATGAAAGAAGTGACAGGAATCTGCTTGTGCCCTTGAGACAGGAATCTGCTGTTCTATTTTAATTAGTTCCTATGTTTTCCATAGGGTGAACATCTCATATTTAGTGTGGCCTTAAAAGTTACTGTATATGGTGATTTAAATAATTTTAGGGGTGATTTTGGACTGTGCAAGTTTATTATAGATTATTTAGATTGGACTCTTGTACACTGGAGTTAGAGTCTAAAGTCAGTATATAAAGCCAAAGTCAGAACCACTCTTGAAAGTTCCCTTACTCATAAAAGACAATATAAAATCTTCTGTGTATACACAAACATTCCTGAAAATTGATTTTTATGAACACTTAAATTGGAAAATCACTAAGCTAGAGTGTAAAGTATACTGTAGGAAAAAGGAAGGTCTACTAGTGTCTGTATGTTCACACCATTCAGCTTTAGAAATGGTAGAAAGGTAGAGAATTCTGTTTCTTCTTCTCTGTTGGCTTTACTTCATTCTGTTTTAATAATAAGCTTCTTAAGTCTTAATATTTACTAATAGCTTATTTGTTGTGAGGATTATAGGAGCTTTTTGAGTTTCACTTTTCTGTAGGGTAACTTCTAAAGTTAGTTGGTTAAATTCTAAGCTTACCCATTAAATATATTTGTGATGCAACCTGAGTTATTTTCTGTTGTCTGTAAGGCCTTTTGGTGTGGCTGCATTGAACTCACTTTTTTCCCCTAAATACTTTTAATATAACTATTTTACTTAACTTGTTTGTCTCCACATTCAGGTTTGCCAGACCAGCCATTTTATAGGTGGGCCAACCTGATAGCAGTGGAGTTTTGTTCCTTGTGTAGACATCACAGAAATAAACCTTGAGTCATAAAAACCTAATTCAATCTTTTTTTTTTCCTGCTAATGAAGGAAAACACTGATGAAAATAAACAGAACAATTTATTATGTAATTTGTGACTTTAAAAAGATTCATATTCTTGGCTAACTAAGCAGTTAGTATTAAATGATAACTGTTACAAAGAGCTAATATGTTGGAAATCTGAAGATGTAGGAAACAGTCCTTACCCTCAGAAAGATCACATGCCTGGGTGGCTCAGTCGGTTAAGTGTCTGACTCTTGGTTGCAGCTCAGGTCATGATCTCAGGGTTGTTGGATTGAACCCTGCCTTAGATCTCTTGTGGGCTCTGCACTCGGCATGAAGTCTGGTTGGGTTTTCTCTCTCTCCCCCTCTCCTTGCATGCTCTCTTTCTCAAATAAAGTCCAAAAAAAAAAAAAAAAAGATTGCTTCCTGGTAGTAAAATCTGCATATTTAAATATACAGAGTAGTGTGAATGAAAAATTAAGTTCAAGCTGGTTTGAGTAGAAAAGGCTTCATGAGCATCATACTTAAGCTAGTCTTTGGTAAACAGAATTGGGATAGAAAAAAACCGGTGAAAATGTTTCATAAAAAGGAAAGGGAAGTGAGCAAATTTCAGGCACATGAGAGTTTTGGGGATGATAATTTAGCTATGTTGACACTGAGTTTAGTGTGTTTCCTAGAGGACTAATAGGTGAAATTTGAAGGCTAGAACTGAACCTCAACATTTCCACAACATTTGATTGTATGTTAACCTTTTTGAGACTCAGTTTAGTCATCTGTTGAATGGGATAATAATGCCTATCTTTTCTCTCATTGCTGTGAGCTCCCTAACCAGTTGCATCTAAATTCTACAACTGTGGTTACTTTGTTTTTAATCCAAGAAGAGGCCTTCCTGAGTAGGGGCCATGAGAGTCATCAGCGACCAGTACTATTTCCTCCTCACACTCCTGCTGTTCCAGTATCATCATGGACAGAACAGGAGAACAGATGCATCCTCCATAACATCACCAGTATCCTTCATGTCCTCATCTTTGAAATTGTTTCTTCCATCTCAGTCTTGGTGGTGTTTTCTGATGGCTCAGCTACACTGTATCTCCATCTGTATGGCCATGCATGTGTTCTGGATCCCATTCATTTCTACCTTTTCAGAGAAATTGTGCTATCCGAAAGTTCATTTTTCTTTTTCATTCCCCTATTCTCACCCTCTCTATATTGGATCCTTTCTATTAGTAGGTAAATATGTTTATGTTGTCTTTGTGTTAGATATGCTATGCTATACTATGATATGTATTATATAATCTAATTATTCTCCCTTGACCATTTACTTTTCTCTTATCAGTTTCCTTTCTTTTTTGCTTAATTTTTCTTAAGAAATACTGATACTATGATATGATACTTTATGTGGAGAACCCAAAGGACTCCACTCCAAAACTGCTAGCACTCATACAGGAATTCAGTCAAGTGTCAGGATATAAAATCAATGCACAGAAATCAGTTGCATTTCTATATACCAACAACAAAACAGAAGAAAGAGAAATTAAAGAGTCAATCCCATTTACAATTGCACCCAAAACCATAAGATACCTAGGAATAAACCTAACCAAAGAGGCAAAGAATCTGTATTCAGAAAACTATAAAGTACTCATGAAAGAAATTGAGGAAGACACAAAGAAGTGGAAAAACATTCCATGCTCATGGATGGGTAGAATAAATATTGTGAAAATGTCTATGCTACCTAGAGCAATCTACACATTTAATGCAATCCCCATCAAAATACCAGCAATTTATTTCAAAGAAATGGAACAAATAATCCTAAAATTTATATGGAACCAGAAAAGACCCCGAATAGCCAAAGGAATGTTGAAAAAAAAAAGCAAAGTTGGCGGCATCACAATTCCAGATTTCAAGCTCTATTACAAAGCCGTCATCATCAAGACAGTATGGTACTGGCACAAAAACAGACACATAGACCAGTGGAACAGAATAGAGAACCCAAAAATGGACCCTCAACTCTATGGTCAACTAATCTTCGACAAAGCAGGAAAGAATGTCCAGTGGGAAAAAGACAGTCTCTTCAACAAATGGTGTTGGGAAAACTGGTCAGCCACATGCAGAAAAATGAAACTGGATCATTTCCTGACACCACACACAAAAATAGACTCAAAATGGATAAAAGACCTCAATGTGAGAAAGGAATCCATCAAAATCCTCGAGGAGAACACAGGCAGCAACCTCTTCGACCTCAACCGCAGCAACTTCTTCCTAGGAACCTCACCAAAGGCAAGGGAAGCAAGGGCAAAAATGAACTATTGGGACTTCATCAAGATTAAAAGCTTTTGCACAGCAAAGGAAACAGTCAACAAAACCAAAAGACAACTGACAGAATGGGAGAAGATATTTGCAAATGACATATCAGATAAAGGGCTAGTATCCAAAATCTATAAAGAGCTTCTCAAACTCAACACCCATAAAACAAATAACCCAGTCAAGAAATGGGCAGAAGACATGAACAGACATTTCTCCAAAGAAGACATCCAAATGGCCAACAGACACATGAGAAAGTGCTCAACATCACTCGGCATCAGAGAAATACAAATTAAAACCACAGCGAGATACCACCTTACACCAGTCAGAATGGCTAAAATCAACAAGTCAGGAAATGACAGATGTTGGCGAGGTTGCGGAGAAAGGGGAACCCTCCTACACTGTTGGTGGGAATGCAAACTGGTGCAGCCACTCTGGAAAACAGTATGGAGATTCCTCAAAAAGTTGAAAATGGAGCTACCCTACGACCCAGCAATCGCACTACTGGGTATTTATCCTAAAGACACAAAGGTAGTGTTCCTCAGGGGCACGTGCACCCGAATGTTTATAGCAGCAATGTCCACAATAGCCAAACTATGGAAAGAACCTAGATGTCCATCAACAGATGAATGGATAAAGAAGATGTGGTATATATATACAATGGAATACTATGCAGCTATCAAAAGAAACGAAATCTTGCCATTCGCAACGACATGGATGGAACTGGAGGGTATTATGCTGAGCGAAATAAGTCAATCAGAGAAAGACAATTATCATATGATCTCTCTGATATGAGGAACTTGAGGGGCAGGGTGGGGGGTTGTGGGGGGTAGGGAGGGAAAAATAATGAAACAAGATGGGATGGGGAAGGAGACAAACCATAAGAGACTTCTAATCTCATAAAACAAACTGAGGGTTACTGGGGGGTGGGAGGGTAGGGATAGGGTGGATGGGTTATGGACATTGGGGAGGGTTTGTGCTTTGGTGAATGCTGTGAAAGATGTAAGCCTGATGATTCACAGACCTGTACCCCTTGGGCAAATAATAAAAATAAAATTAAAAACAAAAACAAACAAAAAAAAAAAGAAATACTGATACTACTTAACCTGTTTTTAAAATCATATCCTACCTATACCTCAGCTCATTCCAATCTAGCTTCTGTGAACCCCATTACTCTACTTGAATGGTTTCTTTGATATTTCTGCAGCATTCACTGCTATTGACCACTGTTCTTTAAAACACCTCCTTTCGCTTCTCCAGTGTGTTCTCTCATTTTCTGTGTCTAGCTATATCTTCTCTGACTTCTTTGTTGGCTTGTCTTTTCCTAATTGCTCATTAAATGTGGCTGTTCACAAAGCTGAATCTTAGGTCTCTCTCCCTTCCTACTGCACTTTTCTTGAGTAACATAATTCTCATTGTTCTCATGTTCTCATTGTTCACTATCAACTCTTAAGTTTGTATCTTTTACCCCCACACTATCCTCTGAGGTCTAGTTCTGTATCTGGCTATCAACTTGATACTTATTTCTGGGTGTCTTAGAGATATCTCAGACTCAACATATTTCTAGGTGTACCTCTCCCTTCATACCCTTTTTCACCACCAAGATTTTTTTTAAATTTGGACTCAATATAGTGTATGGGTAAAGGACTCAAATCTTCACTCTGCCCCTTACTAACTTTGTAACCATAAGCAATTAACCTTTCTAAGACTTAATTTCATCATCTGAAAGATAGAAAAAGAGTAATTCCTATCTTAACAAGGAAACATCACAGACAATGAGTACATGGGGTTTATGATTCCAGCCAAGTAGTAGGAACAAGAACTGAATTTACCCTTTAGCCATAAACAACTAGAAAACCTTCATAGGCCTGTTATGAAGATTAAAGAAAATTTATAAAGTACTTGAAATAAGACCTGGCATAAAGTAAAACTTATATAAGTGTTTGTATTTATTTTATTGTTAAATATGGATATGATGATAACAAATTGTGGGAAGAAGCTAAAGTGGTGAGTAAATTTTAGTATTAAATGGTTATATTAAAGAGTTTTCCATCCAACACTTTTAAGCTTCCATTTTAAGAAAATAGAAGAGAATAGCAATCCCAAAACAAGCAAAAAGAAGGAAATAAAGGCAAGAGCAGGAACCAGTGAAATAGAAAATTGCAAAACAATAAAGTCAGAAATAAAATCTAACTTTTTAAAATGCTCAAAAATAGTGCTAAGTTCTAGCCAGACTGATCAGGGAAAAAAAAAAGAAAAGACAGGTGACAGTATAGGGTTGAAAGAGGGTACATGATTACAGATCCTATAGACATTATATAGGACAACTTAGATGGAATTAGCAAATTCCTTGAAAAAAACAAAACTATTTTAAAACTCATTTAAGAAGAAATAGATAACCTGAATAGTCCTATGTATATTTATATATATATAAAATTTTAATTTGCAGTGAAAACCTTACCTCAAAAAAGACACTTGTCCTAGAAGGCTTCACTGAGACATTTTATCAAACATTCAAGATGAAATCATATCACTTCTACACAAAGTCTTTCAGAAAATAAAGAGGAGGGAACACTTCCCAACTCATTTTATGAGGTCAGCATTATATGACCATGAAAGAAAACTGCAGACCAGCATTCCCCACAAAAATAAATTGGAAAGCCTTCAACAAAATTTTAGCCAAATGAATCAATAATATAAAAAGGATACTTTTGACCAAGTGGGATTCATTGCAGGAATACAAGGTTGGTTTAACATTTGAAAATCAATCAGTGTACTTCATATGAACCAACTAAGAAAAGAATTATATGATTGTCTCAATAGATTCAGAAAAATCATTTAACAAAATTCGATACTTTTTAATATGAAAAACTGTCAGTGAAATAGGACTTAAAGGGAACTTTCTCATCTTGTTAAAGGCCATTTAGTAAAATCCTGTCATTTACATCATACTTAGTGGTGAAAGACTGAATGCTTTCCCCTCAGATCAGGAACCAAGGGAACAACGCTTGCTCTTACCACTTCTATTCAGGATTGTATGGAAATTGTAGTTAGTACAGTGGGGCAAGAAAAGGAATGCAGAGGATTCCAAATTGGAAATGAAGAAATGAAACTGGTTGTGTATGTGGAAAATCTCAAAGAATGCCCCCCAAAAGGCTGCTAAGACTAATAAATGAGCTTAGTACAAAGTTATTATACCAAAAACTTAATTGTATTTCCACATACTAGCAATGAACAATTGAAAATTTAAAAATAAATTAACATTAAAACATTTACAGTAGCCTCCAGAATATTAATACATAAGGAGAAGTTGAACAAAATTTTGCAAGGCCTGTATATTGGAAACTATAAAGGATTACATTTTATGTGATTTCACTTACATAACATTATTTAAGTGAAAAAAAATTATAGTGGTGGAAACAGATCATAGTTGCCGGGGTAGGGTTGGCAAGAGTAGGTAATTATATAAAGGGATAGTACAAAGGATTTTCTTTGATGAGATGAAACACTTCTATATTCTGATGGTTATTACATTAATAGGTGTATGTGATAAATTTACACACAAAGGACATGTAAAAACTGGTAAAATCTAAATAAAGTCTGTAGTTTGTTTAATAGTATTGTACCAGTGTCAGGTTTCTTTTTTGTTAGTATGTACCAATGTCAACTTTCTCATTTTGATAATTGTGCTATGGTTATGTCAGATGCTCTCATTTGAGTAAAGCTGGGTGAAGGATAGCCAGGATCTTTGTACTATTTTTGTAACTTCTGTGTGGTTCTAAAATTATTTCAAAGTAAAACATTAAAAAAAAAAAGACACTTAAGAAAATGGAAATGGAAAAGCTGGCCACAGCCTGGGAAAAAATACTTGCACAACATCTGATAAAGGACGTATATCCAGAATATATAAATAAGTACTAAAGCAATCATATTTTTAAATGGGCAAAAGTATTAATTAGCTTCTTCACCAAAAAAAAAGATGTTGCGTATAAGCCTGTGAAAAAATGCTCAACATCATTAATTATTAGGAAACATAAATGTAAACTACAGTGAAATACCACTGTACACACACTAGCCCTACCTAAAGTTAAATGGCAATCATAAGAATGTGGAGCAGGTAGAGCTCTCTTACTTTGCTGCTGGGAATGAAAAATGGTCTGGCCACTTTGGAAAACCATTTGGCAGTTTCTTATAAAAGTTAAACATAGGATTCAGAATCCCACTTCTAAATATTTACCCAAGATGAACGACGAAAAAAAAGTGTGAATGTTTATACTAGCATTGTTTATAAAAACCTCCAGACTGGCAACAATCCAAATGTCTCAATGGTTTATCCACACAGTGGAATACCATTCCGTAGTAAAAAGGGAAGCAGCACAGATGAATAATAAATGCATTAGGGCAGGGGCACCTGGCTGGCTCATTCAGTGGAGCATGAGACTCCTGAGCTTGGAGTTGTGAGTTTGAGCCCCATGTTGGGTGTAGAGATAACTTTAAAAAATAAAATCTTAAAAAAAAAAAAAAAAAAAAAAGCCTTGTGACAAGTGAAAAAGCTAGACACACAAATTACATAATGCTGTGTGATTTCATTTATATGAAGAGCTTGGAAAGACACAACTAAGCAGTTCATTGGTTTCTGGGGTGGGTGGGAAATACAGGGCAGTGATTGACCCACACAGTGAACATTTCGTAGTGATGGAAATAATCTGTATCATGGTTTGGGTTGTGGCTATAGGATTATATACATTCATCAAACTCATGAAATTGGACAGTTAAAGTTGGTGAATTTGCCTTGCATGTGATGTTTGTTCTGCCTAGAAAGCTCCCTTTTCTCCATGCCTGGTTAACTCATATTCAGTGTTCAGATCTTGCTCAAACATCACAGCATCAAGGGAATTTTTTCCTGAGCCCTGACTAGCATAGTCTTGCTTCTGTTAGCATCCTGTCCTTTCTCTTCACTCTCTTACCAGAGCCATATTGATACACAGGCAGATACTAAGCAACATAAGGTCTCTTTATTTGTCTTAACTGCAAGCTCCATTAAGGGGCAGATAGATGCTGATTACTGTTGTGTTTATTGTACCCAGCATAGAGTTTGACTCAGGTATTAAATATTGTGCAACTGAGAGCATAAATGAGTAGTTTTCTATTTCTTGTTTTTGGGAATGGCAGCTGTGGCTTTTGTGGAGGGTACTACTGACTGGGCCTACCTGCTTAACCTAGGGTATTTTGGTGTGCCTGTTCGTGGGGAGTTGTGTTAACTATCATCGCACAGCTGCTGTCACAGCTTAGTCTAGATTTCTGTGTATGTTCCATGGGCACTCCTGCTCCCAGGCCATTCTGTTCTGGGAATAGAGAGAAGCCTTTCCGCGCTGTTAATGGAGGTTCTGTGCTCCACATCTGACCGTATGTACATGTTACCAAAGACAATTATTACTGTCTCTGGGCCCAGGGCAGACCGCGTTTCCAGGATCAATGTGTAGAATATTTGATGAGGGGCCTGACACTCAACACTTCCCTCTCTTCCTCTTTCCACTTCTCTCTCTCCCTATTTCCCTACTCTGGTAGACAAGAGGGAATTTAGGTTACATTAGAAAATTGGTCTGGGTACCTAATACCTGTATTTGATCTTCCTATGAGCATATCTAAATGTTTAAATCATTACCAAACTTTTTTCTTTAAGCTTCTGGTCTGTCTGCTTAGGCAAAATTAATGACATTTGTCATTTCAGACACTTCTCTCTGGAGTATTACGTAACTAGTCTAGTTACTGATTTTGGAAATAGTTCTCTGGCCCGTCTTTAATGTGTCCAAATCATTTATCTGATTTCCCAATTGCTTTCGATTTACTTATCTTCTTTTTTAAAACTTACACTGTTTGGACTTTTTTGTTTAGTTTCATCACATCTAAGAATCCTCATTAATTTTAATTTTATCTCTTATCTGGATTAGTACAATATCTGGATTAGTGCAGTAGTTTACTAGTTTTCCTCTTCCAGTTTTTGTTCCCCTCCTCTTGCAGTATAATCTCCAAGTAGCAGTTAGGATGCTGGTCAAGGTACTCTTGCTCTCTACTTCCAAATGCCTTCCATCCTACTGTAAGAGTTCAACTGTGTTAAAATCCAGTTCATGAGCTTCTACATAATCTGGCCCTAGGGTCCAACATAGTGCCTGGCACAGGTTAGGCACTTAGTAATTTATTAAATTGATTCTTTGCGTTGTAAGTCTTGTCAGGATTTTGTTTTTGTTAGCATTGTCTTAAAACCATACAAACACGTGCACACACACACACACACACACACACACAGTAATTCTTTAGAACTAATTGGTTTATTGTGGGATGTGGGGAGTAGTTTGGAACTGTCTTGTGTGCATTTTGGAATAGACCACTTTCATCTAGTAAGAATGGGTAATGTGTTTGTAAATAAATATACAACTCAAACAGGTGGAAAAAGACTTCCTTGGCTTGTAATTGGGCATGTGGTAAAGAGCCGTGGTCAGAACTTAGGTCTTGCTTTTGAGGCCTCACACAATTCAGAATAGTATTGTTTTATTTCACATCCTATTATACTAAATGCTTTTCTCTATATATTTTCTCTTATAATTTCTTATTTTTAACTTTATTTTATATCTTCTTATTTTATCTTCTATTTTCTACCCTGCTTCTCATCCTTTCAACCATTATAACCTGAATATCTGCATGACTCTTCGTTGTTGGGGATCAGGGGGTCTGTTATGGTGACAGCACTATGCTGCTCTGTGGTTGTTAGGTAGGGATCATATATACTAACCAGCTTACTAGGCTGCACTTGGTTGTTTCTTCCATGTCACACTAAATGAAATTGTGAATTATTTTTGAGTGAAAGTTTATCAATTTCTCACAAAAATTAAGGTTTTCATATTTTATAATAAATACATATAAAGAACTGGTTTTACATTTAAGCTATGGAAGTGATCTTAAAAGCATGTTTAGTTTAATTATTTGCTTTTCTGTTTTTACAGTTTTCCACTAAGTTAAGACATATATGCATATTAATACTACTGAGCTGTGGTGGAGAAACTTAACACTTGTAGAAGTTTTGTTGTAACTATCAGTCATCTCCTTAAGTATAGCAGATGCTAACCAAGCTCTGTGGTATTTTTCTTCTTTCTAATTGTATTTTTTTTAACCATTATTTTTCTGTGTGTGTTTTTTTTTTTAATGTTAGTCACCATAGAGTACACTATTAGTTTTTGATGTAGTGTTCCATGATTCATTGTTTGCATATAATACCCAGTGCTCCTTGCAATACGTGCCCTCCTTAATACCCATCACCGGGCCAACCCATCCCCCCACTCCCCTTCCTCCCCTCTAAAACCTTCAGTTTGTTTTAATGAAGCAGTTCTTTTAATATGGTATAGCAATCTGTGTTACTATCAGTGAACAGAGTGAGGACTTGAATTTTAAGATTAAATAAGTTCATTTTGTTAACATCACATTTTGTTCCATTTTGCAGCTTCTCGGTGAATATTTGGATGAAGCCATTAAATTAATTGTTTGCCATCATGAGCAGAAGCAAGCGTGACAGCAATTTTTATAGTGTAGAGATTGGAGATTCTACATTTACAGTCTTGAAACGATATCAGAATTTAAAACCTATAGGCTCAGGAGCTCAAGGAATAGTATGGTAAGTTTTTACTTCCAAAAATTAGGCAAAGAACCATTAACTGCCATCTTTTCTTATATATACCTTGGTGAATACTTGACTCAAAAATTAAAATAAAACTATAAAGTTTAAATTAAAGCTGTAACATGGCAAACTGTTTTATTCGCTGGTTGATGGTCTTTATTATTCATTAGACACGACTTTATAAATCAGTACTGCCATCTTTAAGTATAAAGTATGATTAAATACTTGGTCACAAGCCATGTAAAGACAGATACCAATATCAGGAAAGAATAAGTGGCATGCTTGTTAATTCCATGTATACATCTATTCCCATAGCTAGTTGTATAATAAGAAGCTTCACTTAATCATCACTTTCATACTATAATGAAACTCTGGAATTTCAAAAATCTTGTTTTGCACTGGGGAATGCAGTGAGTTAATATCATCTCATTGTATGTGTTTCAAAACTCATATATATCTTTAAAATTGATTTATTGGCTAATTTCTATGAAAGGCCTAGGGTTTATAGAGCAACATAATTTTTTTTTTTTTTAAGATTTATTGATTTGTTTTAGAGAGACAGCACGGCCGGGGTGGGAGGTGCAGAGGGATAGGATCTCAAGCCAACTTCCAGCTGAGCGCAGAGCCTAGTACAGCCTGATTTCATGACCCTGAGATGATGACCTGAGCTGAAACAAAGAGTCGGACACTCAACTGACTGAGCCACCCAGGTGCCCCAACATAATTCTTTATGAAATGAAGGGTAGAACACTTTTTGGGACAGTTCTGCTAATGATTTTTAGATCACCAAGTTAGCATAATAAGCTAGTGTTTGGGAGAATTCTAAGCCTCACTCCAGCATAATTATGTATTACCTCTTTTTGAACCAGATTTATTTCAGAATATATTAAAAAAAATCATAAGTGTTTATGACCCTGCAGGTCTCTCAGGTTCTAGAAAAACTCTTGCATGTGTACATAAAGAGACATACATAGGGCTGTTCTTTGCAACACCATTTATAATAGCAAAAATTGGTAACAGCCCCAAGTCTATCCATGAGAATAAAAAATTGTGATATATTCATATAGTGAAATACTATTCAACATTTAAAATGAATTAGAGCTATGTTTCAACAGGGACAACTTCAGAAATGTAGTGTTGAGTTTAAAAGGAAGATGCAGAATATATATGCATTATTGTACCATTTATATACAGTCTAAAATATGCAAAATAGGACCATAATTTATGGATGCATATACATAGATTAAAAAGTATAAAAATAATTAATAAACACCAAACTCAGAATAATGCTTACCTCTGAAAATAAAGACAAGGGAGGGGACTTTACTTGTGATAATGTATTACTTTTTAAAAAATTCAGCCTGGGTGGCGCTGTCAGTTAAGTGTCCAATTCTTGATCTCATTCCAGGTCTTGATCTCAGGGTCCTGAGTTTGAGTCCCGTGTTGGGCTCTATGCTGGGTATAAAGCCTACTTAAAAAAAAAATAGCAATCATGGTAAAATACTAAAATCTAACATTTCTCTAATGGGAACAGTAGCATTTATTCTCTTTCTGTACTCTTGAAGTAATTTATAATACCAAAAATTACAGAATTTGGGTAACTTTATAAAGCATTATTGGCTGGCTGGTTGTCATTTTAACCAACCACATTTAGCAAACCACAAATTAAATTTGAAGAAAATAGTGTGCTACTGTCAATACAGGAAGGATTCTGAAAGCCAGCTTGTGGTTCATATTCTAGCTTTATGATGTATTTGTGACTCATGGCAAGTTAACACTTCTAAGCCAATTTTCTCACCAAATTTACACAGTTGTTGTAAGGAACACAGTATTTATAAACTTCTTAATAGTGTTTAAAATGTTTTTTTGGGGTGCCTGGGTGGCTTAGTTGGTTAAGCCTCTGCCTTCAGCTCAGACGGTGATTTCGGGGTCCTAGGATCAAAGCCCTGTGTTGGGCTCCATTCTCAGTGGGGAGTCTGCTTCTCCTTCTTCTGCCCTGCTCCATGTTCATGCACACATGCTCTCTCTCTCTCTGAAATAAATTAAAAAATAAAAATATGTTTTCTGGGGGCACTTGGGTGGCACAGTGGTAAAGTATCTGACTCTTTTTTTCAGCTCAAGTTGTGATCTCCAGGTTGTGAAATCAAGTCCCACATGGGGCTCCCCACTCTGTGTGGAGTTTGCTTAAATTTCTCTCACCCTCTGCCCATCCCCACTGTGCGCTTTCTCTCTCTCTCTCTCTTTCTCACTGTCTCTAAAATAAGTAAATCTTTAATTAAAAAAAATTTTTTTAAACTCACTCTGTTACCATCAGAATCAACTGAAGAACTTGATTTTCTTTTTTAAAGGTATTATTTGGGCCCAGTGATAGATAGCAAGATTCAAAGGGGCCTGGGTTGGGATCTCTAATTTGTGCACATTTAAATATCAACAGTTAGAAATCTAACTCCCTTGGATACAAAGTAGTGCAGCCTACTTAGATACTTTAGAGTTTGAAATATTACTTTGATTTAACAGATAAAATATAATAGGAATGAATTTAATGCTTAAAAATAAAACATACTTGATCCGAAACAGTCAAAACTTCTATTTTTTTATGACCCCTAATGTTTGTTTATTTTTAAATTGGGGAGAATTTAGATATGGCATTTTCTAACTCAAGGTTATATTTATGTCTGTTTTGCCGTGTGTGTGTGTATGTGTGTGTATGAAATAGTTAAGGCATATATATTATGTGTAGATGTGTCCGTTTATGCCAGAGTACCAATGTCTTATACATTCACTGCATTTGAAATAGTGAGATATAGCTAGAGAACAAACTCAAGTTTTCAGTTAGATGAGAGAATAATCTTAATTAGCAGTGTGCAAACTTTCCAAATATCACATAAACAGAAGTCTTACAGCATGTTAGGTAGTACAAAATGAAAAGTGATAACCTCATGTCTCACCTTTGCTTTTAACTTTCTGACTAAATCTTGGGCAAATTAACCTCTAGCAGTGGTGAATCCAAATGATTTTTTTTTAAGATTTTATTTTTATTTATTTGACACAGAGAGAGAGATCACAAGTAGGCTGAGAGGCAGGCAGAGAGAGAGGAGGAAGCAGGCTCCCTCTGTAGGGAGCCTGATGCGGGCCTGGATCCCAGGACCCTGAGATCATGCATGACCTGAGCTGANAACTTTCTGACTAAATCTTGGGCAAATTAACCTCTGGCAGTGGTGAATCCAAATGATTTTTTTTTAAGATTTTATTTTTATTTATTTGACACAGAGAGAGAGATCACAAGTAGGCTGAGAGGCAGGCAGAGAGAGAGGAGGAAGCAGGCTCCCTCTGTAGGGAGCCTGATGCGGGCCTGGATCCCAGGACCCTGAGATCATGCATGACCTGAGCTGAAGGCAGAGGCTTTAACCCACTGACCCACCCAGGCACCCGAATTCAGATGATTTTTAAAGTCTCTTTCAATCATAATAATCTATAATTTTAAGATACTTTTCCTTATTTGTGCTCTACTTTCTCTGATCTGTCATTTGCAAAACATGCTGTTTAGTCAGTGTCACATAGTAGGAGATACGAAGAGTAATGAGGATGATGTTATATGTCACAGAATTACAGGTGTTTTATTAACAGTTATGAAGCAGCTTCTAATGTCCTAAGATCTAGCATTTATATTTGTAAACTTGATTTTTTAATTCTTCCTCCAAAACAAATTTTAAGTACTTTTTATATTGTATAATAACCTTTTATATACCTTTATGTATGTGTTCTTTTCTCTTTATGCATTCATTTTGTTGTGTCCAAGGAAGATGTAAGTGATCTACTTATGTAGAATTCTTCAGGAAGTATTTGGGTAGAATTTATGACCACATGTATTCTTTAATCCTGTCTTTCCTTGGTGTAGGTGCAGAGTGAAGGATTCAGTGGCTTAAAGCTATCTATTGGACCTGAATACTCATTAAACATTTGTGCATTGAGTGCCCATTGTATGCCAGGTGGATTTTGGAGGACACTCAATGAACCAGCACTATGTCTGTCTTCACAGTCCATTGAATATATTAGCATTTTAAGAAACAGTTAACAATGCTATATATTGTTGGAATATGGTGTAATAGGTATAGAAGGAACATGTTGAATATCAAAGATTGGAAATTGATAAGTTGCATTTTATCTCTGGAGAAAGTAAGGAATCTGCATGAATGTTTCATAAATTCAGTTTTGCAGATTTTAAAGGTTTTTTGTTGTTTTTGAATTTCTTGTTACAGTGCAGCTTATGATGCCATTCTTGAAAGAAATGTTGCAATCAAGAAGCTAAGCCGGCCATTTCAGAACCAGACTCATGCTAAGCGCGCTTACAGAGAGCTAGTTCTTATGAAATGTGTTAATCACAAAAATGTAAGTGAACATTTTAGAAAATGTCTTAAGTATAGATGAAATCAAGATTTGTTCATGAATACATAACAGAAACTTTAAAAATATACTAGGTGCTTTAAATTTTTCTGGATTGAAATATTTTTTAAAAGGTATATATCTACAGTGTAAATTTTTTCTCAACTTTTTTAAGTTATATCAAAAGGAAATAGCTTCTGAAGTTTAGATTGTGTAATTTTATGACATTTAATTTGCAAAAGGAGTTTTAAAAGAAGTAGGTGTTTTAGAAGAACTTTATTTAGGCTTGATCTCATTTTCTACTTTTTGTTTTCTGTCAGGCTGACATTTCAGAAAACTGTAGCCCTAGCACAGAGATGAAATTGTTTCCATTTTACTTTGATGGTGGAATTTTATTCAATGATATTAGATACAAAATTCAAATCATTTCTCCCTACCCTACTCACACTTTTTTAAATGATGCTGATACTCACTGGTCACTTTAGGTTGAAGATAGTCTGTGATTTTATAAAGCAGTTTAGCAGAAACTTAAAAAATTTTTTAAAAGAAATTAATAAAATATCCCTAGTTCTTTTTCCTAATGATTATAATGACTTAAACATATAACTTTCACTCATTTTGAGAAGAAATATTTAAACTTTTTTAAACTTTATTAAGCATGCTCTTATGATTATTTTAATGGAATGATTTCTCTCAGCCGAGAGGAAATAAACTAGGAGTGAATTGTATAAGGGAGAGTTTTATGAAGTACTAAACCAAAAGCATCTGACTGGAGATGTCTTGTGGTATTTGTCCAAAGGAGTTTATAAAATAAAATAAGCTCATTGCTTTCTGATTGCAGATAACACGGTTTACCACATTTTGAGAGCTAACTGTAGAAACCTCTGTGTACTGGAGTTACTAGATTAGTCACTGAGGGGAAAAATTCATGGAAGTTAAGGATGAGGCTCCTTATTTGGGATAGCGTATAGTGTTATTTTGAAGACAAATGCATAGTGAAATATCAAATATGATAAAACATTGGAAGTTTGATTGTCAAATTGTGGTAGATGGAACATAAGTGCTGAGATTTCAGGAGAGAGAAGATTGCATGAGCTTTCATGAAATGGGAAAGCTTTGAGGAAAGGTGCCCCTAGACTAATTTTTAAAAATGGGGTAAAAATTGGATTGTTGAAGGAAAAGGGCCTCCCAGAGAGAAAG
Source organism: Ailurus styani (assembly GCA_002007465.1). NCBI lineage: Eukaryota > Metazoa > Chordata > Mammalia > Carnivora > Ailuridae > Ailurus > Ailurus styani. The sequence continues at coordinate 332,220 of LNAC01000746.1, forward strand.
AACAGCATTTAAAAAGAGGTATAGATTAAAGTCAGTGACAAGGAACAACTTGTGTTAGCCATTCTTGTTCTAGATGGGAGCCAGCCATGTTGCTTGTCAGGGTTTTGCTGGTGGCCTCATGCCCTCAGGTAGAGCTGTTCATGTCCCCTTGTACTCTGTTTCATGGCGATGATCGTGGTGATACTGCTTTAGTTTTCCATTGGGTACACGGCCAATGACTCCTACTTCCTGAGTCTGGGTGACTGCAAAAAGACTTGGTTCCATCCACTAGATGGAGGGCAAGGAAAGCCTGTTTCACATAGTTAACCCTCTGATGGGGATGACCGGATCCATGCAGGCAGTACCACTGGTACCTACAAGAGTGCTGACATAGAGTAGATGCTCAAAACATATTTGTTCAGAGAATGAATATAAAACTAAATACAGTTGACCTGTGAACAATGTGGGAGTTAGATGTCAACCCCCCTGTGCAGTTGAAATCTGCATATAACTTTTGACAACCCCAAACTTAACAACTGATAGCTTACTGTTGACTGGAAGCCTTACCGATAACATAGTCAATTAACACATATTTTGTATATTATATGTATTGTATTCTTAAAGTAAGCTAGATAAAAAAATGTTACTAAAATCATAAGGAAAATTCTTACACAGTATTGTACTGTATTTATCCAAAAAAGTCCATGTATAAGTGAACCCACACAGTTTGAACCCATGTTGTTCAAGGGTCAACTGTGTAGGGAAACCAGGAATAATAATGGACTTTTTATACTCCTAATGGATAGTTGTTTTTGTAATGTTTTGCCTTTTCAGCGTTTCATGTTCCATACAGATCATCTCTTCGCTGGTCTAAACATCTGTTTTTTCCCACCTCTTTTTTTTTTTTTTAATTGTGGTAAAATACACATAACATAAAACTCATTATCTTAGCCATTTTAAGCATACACTTCAGTGGTACTAGTTACATTCATATCGTTGTGCATTTCCTACTATTTTCATAGATGCTTTTGAGTTTGTTATTCAACTTGGTCACTTATCTCTGAACATACTTTGGAATGTCACCTGGCACACAGTACTTCATGTCTGATTGAATTCTCCAAGAGAACTGAGGCATGTCATCTCCTCTTAACCATGGACGTTATAGTCCTGTTTAGAAATCAAGTCACCATTTGATTCATACTGTCTTAGCAAGTTATTCTTTGTCACAGGCCTGCTAATAGATCACATCTTTCCCATCTTTTACTTTTTTTTTTTTTAAAGATTTTAAGTAAGCTCTGCACCCAACTTGGGGCTTGAACTTATAACCCCCAAATCAGGAGTCACATGCTATACTGACTGAGCAAGCCAGGTGCCCCCCATCTTTTACTTTTTGTCTTTTGGTTTTGGAGGTTAAGTATAGTACTTCTGTTTCTCCCTAGAATTTCACATGTGAAATCTGGTTCCTCTTCCCAGACTGTTGGGGATTGCTTTCTCCTTTGTTCTGACTTTTCACTTGCTAGTTTCACATCCCAGTTTTGCTCAGGATGCCTTCATAATAGCTGAATTGGTTCATTAGTGACCCTTGGGTATACCACAAAAATGACATGTATAACTATAAAAATTACCCATCTCTCCTGAATTCTTCATTCTCATTCACATGGATATTATGATGCCTTTTTGAAATCTTCATATACTTATCTGGTCACATTTCTGATCTACTGCTGCTATTCTTTGTTGTCGTTGTTGTTTTATTCACAGAAGGAAGTACAGTTTCTCAGTGAATTTTTACCTACTCCTAGTAAGTGTTACTTCTTTCAGAGTACTTATATATCAACCACTTAATTAGTCCTTGACTTTTGTTTGACTGTCCAGTCTATGATTGGTATAATTTCCTTTATTTTCCTTTTTGAAAAGTAAGACAGCTGTCTTAATTTTTTATTTTATAACTGCTTTATTGAGATACAATTCACATACTGTACAGTTTATTCATTTAATGTGTACAATTCAATGATTTTAGTATATTTGCTGATATATGTGACTTTCCATAGTTCTGGAACATTTTCATCACCTCAGAAAGACTTTGCATATTGTTTAGCTCTCATTTTCCTATCTCCCACCCCTCCTTCGCTCTAAGCAACCACTAATCTCTTGTCTTTATATGCTTTTCATCTTTAACACTTCTCTTCTACTATAGGAGTTCTCAGATACGAACAGTTTTACTATTTCTCCGAGTCTCTAGATGTGCAGTTCATCTATTTAGGAGTCTGGAATTAATTCATTTAGAGCAACTAGATGCATTCTTATTATCCCTTTCCCTATCTTAAACAAATTTATTTGACATTTTATGATTTGGAAATTATTTTTCTGAGTTTATTCACTGAACAAATATTTAATGCCTTCTATAAGCAAAGCTTTATGCTTAGATGAATGACACAGATTCTGCCTTCCTGAAGTTGGTCTAGAAAAACTTCCCCATCCCTAATTGTCAACAAACATTTTAAAAATGTATGTCAGGTATCTCGCTATGGTGCCAGGGCTGAAAAAATGAATAATTCTTTCTAACAAGGATCCCGGTGTGATTGGGATGAGGCATGAAAATGAGACTATACAACACTGTGTTAAATGCCATGGTAACATGTAGATTGTGGGGACTAAGTAAAGAAAATATTCAGCAACCTGTCAAGGACTAGAGGTTGTCAGACTCTACAAAATCAGTTTTGAAGGTAACTGGATTCAGTAGGTAAATATGACAAGGACAGGGAAGAGTATGTTAAGGCATTGAACATTTTTAAAGGTAACATTGTTTAAACTTATTTAGGATGGCTAAGTATCAAGTTTAATAGAGAGGTTAGCAGGAGATGAACTGGATTGATGTTCTCTCATGGAAGGAAGGCTTTGAATGTATTTCAAGGGAGTTTTTGAATTTTTTTTTTTCTGGTATTAAGTTTTTGAAGAGGCCAATAATATGACCTGGTCTTTCTTTTACCATATTATAGGCGATAAAATGGAAACCATTGTTTAGGGAACCTTACTGTTAGAAGTAATTATAACATGAACAATCTAGAATGAGATGTTAGAATCCTCTATCTATATAGTAGCACAGAGAATGGGAAGAAGAGGTTGAAGTTCAGCTAACAGTAGAATGGGATAGTATTCTTTTCAAAATTTATTACGGTGCAAATACTGAAAAAGTAAAAAAATCACTGTGAGCCTTCTCTTTTATTAAGCCTTCTCTTGTAAAAGAGAAGGCACTCTCGAAAAGTAAAGGGTTTGGGCAGAAATGATAATGAGTTCATTTTTATATTTGTGAGATTTTCATGTGAAGTGGCAATATATATTTGAGACTTAAAAACTAAGCAAGGACTTTTTTTTTTTAAGATTTATTTATTTATTTGACAGATTGAGATTACAAGTAGGCAGAGAGAGAGGAGGAAGCAGGCTCCCTGCTGAGCAGGGAGCCTGATGCAGGGCTCGATCCCAGGACCCTGAGATCATGACCTGAGCTGAAGGCAGAGGCTGTAACCCACTGAGCCACCCAGGTGCCCCTAAGCAAGGACTTTTAATGTATATTTGGAAATTATCCACTTAGAGATGTTTAGACAAAAAATAACAACAACATATATTGCCTATGGAAAGGGGTACGGGTAGAGAAAAGAAAAGGATTAAAAAGACAGAATGGTGGGAAAGAGAGCGTGTCTCTGGATGAACCAGTGAATAGATCGGGAATGCAGAAAACTGGGAAAGTTCAGTATTATGAAAAACTGATCGTGTTGTGGTGTGTGGGGAGAGCTGAGGATTAAATTAGGTAAGAGCTGGTAGAAGGTATTTAAAATTTGTTTACAAGTTATATAGAGGATTGTATAATATAGGTCTTTGATAATTGAGTATTCATAAATGGAGTGGATATGTGGAGCTCTTCTGTTGATAGTTTTTTCCTTTTTTTTTTTTAAGAGCATTTTTAGGTTCAAAGCAAAAATGAAGGTACAGAGATCTCCCATACACTCCCTACCCCTGCACATGCAGAGGCTCCCTCATTATTTGTACTCCCCACAAGACTGGTACATTCCTTATAATCACTTGATGCATCCTTATTATTCAGAGTCAGTAGTTTATATGAGGGTTCACTCTTGGTGTTGTATATTCTTTGGGTTTGGACAAATGCGTAATGACATAATATCTACCATTAAAGTATCATACAGAGTATTTTCACCTCCCTAAAGATCCTTTGTGCTTTGGTGCCCTCCCTACCCCCCCCCAGTCCCTGGCCATAAAGTTTTAATATGTAAAATAAGAGAGATTACTTGGGCTTAGAACATAAGATTTTAAAATTCTTTTACTGATGGTGGATTTTTTTAACCCATGTATTTGCTGTTCCTAAATGAAAGTATTACTAGTAGCAGTGGTGTCTAATTTTTCTCTTTGCTTTTGCTTCAGATAATTGGCCTTTTGAATGTTTTCACACCACAGAAATCCCTAGAAGAATTTCAAGATGTGTAAGTGTGAAAATTAAAATTTTATGTTCATACATACATTATTCTTAGACTGTTGCTGTACACTTTAGCTGTCATCTTTTTTTCACCCATGAAGTTACATAGTCATGGAGCTCATGGACGCAAATCTTTGCCAAGTGATTCAGATGGAACTAGATCATGAGAGAATGTCCTACCTTCTCTATCAGATGCTGTGTGGAATCAAGCACCTTCACTCTGCTGGAATTATTCATCGGGTTAGTAGAAAAAACTATCATCATATTCTTTTTTAAATTATTGAGGTGAAATTCACCTAACATACAATTAACCATCTTTTAAAGGGGTCAATTCATTAGTACAGTTAGTACATTCACAACATTGTTCATCCACCACCGATACATAAAATTTCAAAATATTTTCATTGCCCCCAAAATTCTCATACCCATTAAGCAGTCAGTCCCCATCTTTCTTTCTCCCTAGCCCTTGGCCTCATACCATTGGGCTTTATGTGTCTATGGGTTTATTTCTTCTGGATATTTCATATAAATGGAATCATACGTAATCTTTTGTGTTTAGTTTCTTTAACTTAGCATAATGTTGCCAATCTCATTCATGTTGTAGCATGTATCAATAGTTCATTCCTTTTTATGACTGAATAATACTATAGTGTATGTACTACATTTTGTTTATCCATTCATCCACTGATAGGCATTTGCATTATCTCTACCTTTTAGCTTTTGTGGATAGTGCTGCTGTAACATTCATGTACAAGTATTTGTCTGAGTTCCTATTTTGAATTATTTTGGGTATCTTCCTAGGAATGGGTCCTATGTTAATTTTGTATTTAACTTTTAGAACAACTACCAAACTGTTCTCAACAGTGACTATACCATTTTACATTCCCCGTAGCAATGTATGAAGGTTCAGATTTCTCCAAATCTTTGCCAATACTTGCTGACTTATATTCTAACCATCCTAGTGAGTACAAAGTGGTATCTCGTTGTGATTTGCATTTCCCTAATGACTAAAGATGTTTATCATATGTTTTCATATGCTTGTTGGTCATTTGTGTATCTTTTTGGGAGAAGTGTCTGTTCAAGTCCTTTGCCCATTTTTTTAAATTGGGTTGTTTGTCTTTTCATTGTTGAGTTGTAGAAGTTTTTTATATATATTATATATATGTAAGTTCTTTATATATTATATATATGTTGATTTATAGAAGCTCTTTATATATTATATATATAAAATATAGAAGATACTAGACCCTGATCAGATATGTGATTTGTAAATATTTTCTCTCATTTTATATATTGTTTTTTCACTTTCATTTTATTTTATTTCATTTTATATATTGTCAATATTATATATTGTCTTTTCACTTTCTTGATACCCTTTGTTACACTTTGATACACATTAAAAATTTTTAATTTTCATGAAATTCAAGTATCAGAATTATGTGGAACTGCTGTTAAGGAAGAGACATAGACCAGTGCAATAGAGGACTAGGAGTCCAGAAGTAAAATCACTTATCTTTGGCTAACTGATTTTCAGCAAGGGTGTCAAAGACCATTCAATTGGGAAAAAATAAGTCTCTTTAGTAAGTGGGACTGGGACAACTGGATTTCCACAAGCAAAAAATAAATTTGGATCCTTACTTCACATCATACACAAAAATAAACTCAAAATGGGTCAATGACCTAAACATAAGAGCTAAAGCTATAAAACTCTTAAAAGAAAATATAAACTTAAACCTTAATAATTTGACAGTAAATTCTTATAAATGGTATCAAAAACAAATCAACCAAAGAAAAAAATTATAAATTGATACTGTAGCCACCTCGTACGTTTTTAAAAAATGGGAAAGTGTGAGCTCTCCAACTTGATTCTTCTTTTTAAATATTGTTTTGAGTGTTCAGGGCTCCTTGTGACTCCATGTGGATTTGAATATCAGCTTTTCCATTTCTGCAGAAAGGCCACTAGGATTTTAATAAAGATTTCATTTATTGACTCTATCAATTGCTTGGGTTTTGCCTTCTTAACTATATTTAGTATTCCAGTTCACGGACACACAATGAATGTCTTTCCATTTACTTACGTTGTATTAGCTAGGGCCACCACAACAGAATAACACAGACTTATTAGCAGCGTAAACATAGCTATGAAATTGCCCTCTGAGCTTGCTTTTTCTGTATTCCCTTAATTTTTGTGTGTTGTGTTTTCATTTTCATTCATCTCAAAGTATTTTCTCATTTTCCTTGTGAATTATTCTTTGCCCCATTGGTTGTTGGAGAGTATGTTGTTTAATTTCCACAAATTTGTGAATTTTCCAGTTTTCCTCTTTTCTTGATTTCTAGCTTCATTCCATTGTGGTCAGAGAAGATGCATTGTATGATTTCCTTCTTTTAAAAAGTATCAAGACTGTCACCTAACATGTGATCTATTCTGGAAAGTATTCCATGTGCGCTTAGAAAATATGTGTTCTCCTGTTTTTGGAGGGAGTATTTCTTAAAGGTTACCATTGAGATTGTAATTAGTCTCTTCAATTTATAACAGAATTTATTTTGAATTATTACCACCATATTGTCACAAAAACTCTATTCCTATATACAATCTGTTCTTCCCCCATTGTGTTGTAGTTGTCACAAATTATATATTTATACACTGTGTGCCCAATAAGATAGAAATGTGATTATTGTTTAATGCATTTGTCTTTTAAATCCTATTGGAAAAAAAATAGTGTTAGAAACCCCAAACGCAGTAATACTGATCTTTGTATTTACCTGTGTAATTACCGGTACTAATATTCTTTATTTCTTTTTGCACCTTCAATTTACTGTTTAGTGTCCTTTTATTTCTACCCAAAGGACTACTTTAGCCTTTTTTATAGGGCAGGTGTAACTAACAGTAAATTCCCATAGCTTTTATTTATCTCAGAGTATGTTAATTATCTCCTCACTTTTGAAGGAGGTGATAGAATTTTTGTTTGGAATTTTTTTTTCTTTTAGCAGTTTAAATGTGTCTTTTCACTGCCTTTTGGCCTCTATGATTTCTTTTGAGAAATCAGTTGTTAATATCATTGAGGCTGTCTTATAAGTGCCAGGTTGCTTCTCTTGATTCTTTTTTTTTTTTTTT
>LNAC01000746.1:339949-396378 GCA_002007465.1 Ailurus styani
AGAGCCCGATGCGGGCCTCGATCCCAGGACCCTGAGATCATGACCTGAGCCGAAAGCAGAGGCTTTAACCCACTGAGCCACCCAGGCGCCCAACTTCTCTTGATTCTTAAGATTCTCTTTTTGTCTTTGATTTTCAGCAGTTTGATTTTAATGTGTCTTAGTGCAGATCTCTTTGCTTTTATCCTTGGAGTTCACTGAGCAGCTTGGATGTGTAGATTTACACCTTTCATTAAATTTATAAGTTTTCAGTCATTTTTTCAGTATTTTTTCTGCTCCTTTTTCTTTTTCTTACTTGGGACATCCATCATGCATATGTTGTACACTTGATGGTATGCCATGTCATGTTTTCTTCAACTTTAATGTTTTGTCACAGGCATAATGGGTTATTCATTTGCCTTGCAGTGTTTTTGAGAAATGCCCTCCGTCTAGCCCAATCTAGAGCCCAATCTAGAGCTGAGAATTCAGGCTGCTTTCTTTAAGAGCCCTCCCACCCAGCCAGGAAGATGGGTAGGACAAGGGCTAGTAAAAACACCACACATCTTTCCTCTTGTTTTTAAGTTACCTTTTTCTTGATCTGCATTCGTTTACTTGGTTGTTGTGAACATTTGACTGTTTTCCAGATTTCTGAAAAAGTGTATTCTGATCCATTTTGCTCTGCTTTTTGGTGTTTCTGTGGAGCAGTCTACTCTTCCATTTTTGCTGACATAACTGCCTTTAATTATATTTTGGGAAAGTTGTATTTCACTGACTTACATGGAGTAGTACAAGCTTAGTTTTGCTCTGAAATGAAGTGGTATATAGAATATCCTGCCGTCATTACCAGTTATATAAAATTGAGTATCAGAGTTCTGTTTCTCATATATACAGAAATAGTTTATATTTTTGTAATCCATTTTAACTACTTTATTGACATGTAATTCACATATCATACAGTTTATAAAGTGTGTAATTACATTCAAAGGTTGTACAACCATCACCACAATATAATATTAGAACATTTTCAACCAACCTTAAAGAAATCATCTACTTATTAGCCTTCAGTTCCTGTTATTCCCTTCACCCCCGGCCCTACACAACTACTAACCTACTTTCTATCTCCATATATTTGCCTATTCTGTATATTTCATATAAATGGAATTATATATATATAATGTGGCCTTTTGTGTCTGGCTTCTTTTCCCTAGCATAGTGTTCTCAAGGTTCATCCATCTGTTTATCATGTATCAGTACTTCATTTCTTTTTGTTGTCATAATAGTTCACTTTATAGATATATGCCACATTTTGTATATCCATTCATCACTTGAGGGACATTTGGGTTGCTAACCATTTTTTGGCTATCATGAGCAATGCTGACATGAACGTGTGTGTGCAAGATTTTGTGTGGACATGTGTTTCTGTATTTTTTAGTTCTGGCTTATTCTTTGAATAGAATAGCTTCTAATTTGAGAGGAATTTCTTGAAAAGTATTTAATTCAGTGGAATTATATCTTTGAGTTACCTTGTGTCAAATAACCTAACTCAAAATGAATACAGAGATTTGTGCTCAGGTTATCTATTTTAAGACAATTATGTATGTGAGATACTTAGGCTTATTCTTAGTTATCCTTCTAACTAAATTGCTTTGTATATTGCATATGCAATTGCTATAACATTATATTTAATGCCATCTTTAGGCAATGTAAGAGAAATATATATACTTTCTTTACATGCGAGAGTATATTATCTTCCTCATCCCATTATATATTGTATGAGGCAAATGAGTTAAACTTCTGAGTTTTGTTTTTGTTTGTTTCTTTTGCCCTGTGGACCAGGACAGTAATCTGCCTCCATGGAAGTTAATTTGATTTTAGTAAAGTAAAATCTTCCAAATAGAAAATTTTCAGATTAATGGGGCTAGCAGGTGGGTAAAACAGAAATCACAAGAGTACATGATAGAAGAGGAAACAAAAGAAATAGAAAGAAACATAAAAAGGAAACTTTAAATTATAGGAGACCAATATATAACATAATGAGTAAAGGGGATTAACCCCTTCATGAACAAAGTTCAAAATTTGACACACAAAACCAACAATTACGTGTTTCTGTAATGCAAACAATTGCAGCTAGCTTCCAAAGGCTGAAAGCAAAGGTATTGGCAAAGATGTACTAGGAAAATAAAACATGAGAACAAGGATAACTCTATTTAATCAAATGCACTGAATATGGTGAAGCCAGGAACAAAGCATTTTTCATTGACTTTGTGAGGAAAAAGGGTATAATCTACCTATTTACATAAGTAACTGTCAAGAACTTCATACATGCAGTGGAGTTGTAATACACAAAGCTTAAACTGTGGAAAATAGAAGAATTATAAAAACATGATAGTATTGGAATATTTTAACATAGTTCCTTAGTGTGGATGGATAAAGTGGTAAAAATACAGTATAACTGTAGAAAACTTAGTAATAAATTTGAGCTAGTAAGAGACATGCTAGGATCTGTTACTTATGAAGAAGAATGTGCCTTTATCTTAGGTCAGGCTATCTGGGAAACAATCTCTAGGATGGAGATACACATGTAAAAAGTTTGCTGGGGAGTCCCCTCGGCATCAAATCTTTAAGGGAGTAAAGGAAGTAATACTGGACAGAGGGAAAAATTGAATTGGGCCGCCTGGGTGGCTCAGTGGGTTAAAGCCTCTGCTTTCGGCTCAGGTCATGATCTCAGCGTCCTGGGATCGAGGCCCGCATCGGGCTCCCTGCTCAGCAGGGAGCCTGCTTCCTCCTCTCCCTGTCTCTCTGCCTGCCTGTCTACTTGTAATCTTTCTCTCTGTGTCAAATAAATAAATAAAATCTTTAAAAAAAAAATTGAATTGGATGCAGTCAGTCCAGAGTCCTCAGCTGATGACTCAGTTGGACTTTGAGGAGTAGCATGTCCTTGGAAAAGGTGGCTCTCTATGGCTGAAGGCAATTCCAGGAGAGAGATTTGCTGAAAACTCAGCAACCAATACTGCTAGCAGCTGGAAGGGATCCTGAACTGGGGATCAGAACAGGCACCACAGGACTCACTGTAGACATCTCTGGTGCCACTTGTTCCTATTTCCTTCATACAGTAAGTTCTGGAGACTGCTCCTCCAGGGTTTTATTTGATATGTGTTCCTTGAGTAACTTATGAGAAGTTTAATGGGTTGAACTACAGCACCCATTCCTATAGATGGTCTTGAGGCCACAACTGATACTCATTTCTCTGGTCTACTACTAAGTCTAAATACCCTTCACTCCAGCCTAATACCTCTGCTGGTCTAAGATGATTTACGTGGTAAAATAACCTAATTTTCATCCCTTAGGGTTTTAGTACCAAGTCAGGGCTGGGAATGGGGTTCCACACAGTAACTCAGAGACCCAGGCTCCACCGTCTGCATAGTTCCTGGTCATTGTGTCAGGGGAAGAGAAAGCCAGGTGTACTGCCTCTTCTATGCTTTGGCTTGGAAGTGACACACATCACTTCTGCTCTGAGCCCACTGGCAGGACACATGGACCTGCCTATTTGTAAGAGACAGGGAAATGTAGAAAGGCAGACTTCAGAATGGTGGTGAGCATTAGTCTGTGTCACAGTCTACCCTTCTGGTTGTCAAACATTTCTTTGCTCCCTTGGTTACACACCTAGTACACTCACCTCCTGGTTAGGGGAGATAACCCAAAGTCCTAGTCTGTCAAGGTATTTATTTCCCAAGTGATAACATTGTAATCTCTACTTCAGATCCAATGAACAATCCCATTTGGGAAATTGAAAAGTTTAGTCATTGGTTATTTGTAACTTGAAATTCTGTTGGACAGAAGTCCCTGGGTGGTACAGTCAGCTAAGCATCTGACTCTTGGTTTCAGCTCAGGTCGTGGTCTCAGCATCATGGGATCAAGCCCTGTATTGGGCTCCACACTCAATGTAAACTCTCTGCCCCACCCCACGCTTGGTGTCTCTTTCTCTCTCAAATAAATAACTACATCTTTAAAATTATTTTTAAAAAGAAAGACATTCTGTTGGGCAGACACTGTGTCACTTCCCTTGAGGAAAGGCGGCAGTGGGAAGGGGGGAGGCGGTTAGTCCCTAAATCTCATTTCTGCAAGTAATGCTCTGTCCACTGTTCTCTGTAGTACCTGGCTCCACTCTGTGAAGAGTCTTTCTTTTCTACTATCCTTTTGAATATATCTAAAATGGTTATTGGAAAATGTGTTCTCCTCGGGGGCTGCTCCGCTTTCTCAACTTACTATCTGTAAAAGATTGGGGGCCCAAGTGTCATTTTAAGGCAGTCCTTCTCAATCTCGACACTGTTGATGTTTTGGATGAAGAATTGTTTCTTTTGAGGAGCTCTCCTGTGTATTGTAGAATGTTTAGCACATTCCTGGCCTCTACCCACTAGATGCCACCTGTACTCCATAATTGTGACAACCAAAAATGTCTCCAAACCCTGCCAACTGTCCCATGGGGGCAGAATTGCCCTGAATGGAAAACCATTGTTTTCCGGCTAGAAAAGTCAGTCTAATGGAGTTTTTTGATAGTACAGCTCTCTCAGAAATTTAGGAGGCTGCTTCTTTTTAATTATAGTTATTTTCATAGCACATTTGTTAGTCACGAGCTCTATATTCTTTGACTTAATGTCTACCTTTAAGCTTTCAGTCTTCTTTTGGCAAGTCTGAGATATTTTCATCAACTGAAAGAATGCAGTTCTTTTTCCCCTCAAGGATTTTCAGAATTATTATGTGCAAATAATGCATGAAAAACAAATTCAAGGTATTGTTGGCTTAACACAACATTTATTGCTTGCTCAGGGCTCTGCAGGTTGGTTGTGTAGCACTGGGGTCAAATTTAGGGTTTGTTCTTGTTTAGGTTTCCAGCATCCAGGCTAAAGGAGTGGCTGGCTCCCTGGTGCACATGATTTTCTCATGGTGAAAGATAGCAGAGGAGGAACCAAGCTAAATCAAGCATATTTAAAATTTTTTTTCAGATTTGGTGAACATCATATTCCCTCACATTCCATTGCCTAAACAAGTCATCTGTCAAGGCTCGTTAATAAAATGGAGGAGTACAGGTGGTCCACTTATGGTGGTTCAACCTAATTTTTCGACTTTACAATGGTGTGAAAAGTGATACACATTTCATACTTTGAATTTGATCTTTTCCCAGGTTAGCAGTATGTAGTACACTAATCTCTCTTGATGCTGGGCTGCAGCAGTGAGCCGCAGCTCCCAGTCAGCCGCGCAGTCACAGGGGTGAACGACCACTACACCTATAAGTATTCTGTACCCATACAGTCATTCTGATTTTTCACTCTCAGTACACTGCTCAGTAAATTACATGAGGTATTCTAGCACTTTATTATGAAATAGGGTTTGCATTAGATGATTTTGCCCAATGATAGGCTAAGTTAATTGTTCACAGCATGTTTAAGGTAGACTAGCCTAAGCTATGATGTTTGATAGGTATATTAAATGCATTTTCAAAGTATGATATTTTCAACTTATGAGGGTTTATTGGGACATAACCCCATTATGAAATCAAGGAATATTTATATCCTGCGTTGGGGGGGAAGAGATTTACTGGACAATCTGCCATTCTTTTTAAGGGTTTAGCTTAAAAGCATTTAACTTTTCTAGGATGGCAAGATCCTGAAATTCTAGATTCTGGTTCCCTTTCATTTCTGTTTTTAAACTGGCCACTTCTTTCAAATGCTTCCAGTAGCCACCAACACACTACTAAAGTTTTGCTTTCCAGTCTCTTCTAGAGCAGGGGTCAGCTAACTTTTTCTATAAAGGCTTGATAGTAAATATTTTAGGTTTTGCAGATGATAGAGTCTCACAGCTGTTCAACTCTGTCATTGTAACACAGAAGCAGCTGTATACAGTAGGTGGTTAAATGGGCAGGACTGTGTTCTAATAAAACTTTTTTCACAAAAAAAGTTTTCAGGCCTTAATTTGTCAACCCTTGTTCTAGAGTTTCAGATTAATTATGCAAGTGCTTTGCTTTCCAGGTTATTGCAAGGGCAGTGTCATGAAATGTATTGCTATTCTAGAACTTGAATCACCTGTCCAACCTCTGGTATTAGTTTCCCTGCTGCCAGCTGCTCAAGCTGCTGAGCTGTGATCCTGTGTTCATAATAGTAACACCCCATTTCTGGCACTAATTTCAGTATTAGAATAGACAAGTGTAAAGGAAAAACATTCCTAGGTGTTTCCTTTACTCTTACATTATTACTTCTAATACCAAATGTGTGGTAGTTTTTCCCACACCAAACAAATCCAGGTTCTCTGGACACCAGCTGGGTATCTTGTATTTTAACTCAATCCTGATATTACCTACCTGGAAATAGCATCAGATCCAACAGGTTAAGGGACCAGTCCTACAAGTGCTGGCTGTTCAGATGGCAATCTCAAACCCAGGTTGTTATCTGTGGTTCTGATGTACTGGCTGTAATTCAGAAGTTTGTGAAGACCCCTCTCCTCAGTCTCAATTAATTTACTAGAATGCTCACAGAAATCAAGAAAACATTTTACTTACTAAGATTACCAGTTTATTACAAAGGACATAACTCAAAAACAGCCAGATGGAGAGATGTATTGGACATGGTAAATGGGAAGGGGAACAGCGCTTCCATGTCCTCGCTGAGTGCACCAGTCTCTTCAGCACTTCCACATGTTCACCAACCTGCAGGTTCTCCTTACCAGTCCTTTTGTTTTTTTTTTATGGAGACTTCATTACCTGGCACGATCGATTAAATCATTGGCCTTTGATGTTAGAACTGTCTTTAGCCCTTTCCTCCTTGGAGGTTTGGGGTAGGAAATGCTAGAAGTTCCAACCCTTTGATTACTTTGTTGTTTCCCCTGGCAACCATCCCCCATCCTTTGGAACTTTCCGAAAGTCACCTCATTAAAGTAAACTCCTGTGTGGTCAAAAGGGACTTTTTTTTTTTTAAGGAGCAGGAGTACAGTGGTGGGGGAGGGGGTGGTGAGAGGGAGAGAGAGAATCTTAGGCAGGCTCCATGCTGGGCATGGAACCAGACATGTGGGGCTTAGTCTCACAACTCTGAGATCATGACCTGGGCCAAAATCAAGAGTCCTGTGCTCAACTGACTGAGCCACCCTAGTGCCCCCAAAGGGACTTTTTATGAATAACAAAAGGCCCTCCCTTCACCTTTTAGATAATTCTAAGGGTTTTAGGAGCTCTGTGAAGTAATTGAGACAAAGACCAAATATGTATTTATTATTATAAATCCCAGTGTTACCACTAGGCTATGCCAAGGTGACAAACCCTAAATTCATAGTAGCTTAACACAACTAAGGTTTGTTTTCCATATTGTGTGTCCAGGGCAAATCATGGTGGGGGGGGCGGGTAAGGATTCTGCCTTACTTAGGTGCTCAACCTCAGCTGGTGGAAGATCCACTACCTGTAATAGTACTAACCAATAAAGCAGGGGAAGAGATGACAGGATGTTGTGCATGGCCCTTCTAGTCTTTGCTCCCACTTCATTCTATTGATTAGAACTAATCATGGTGGGCGCCTGGGTGGCTCAGTGGGTTAAAGCCTCTGCTTTTGGCTCAGGTCACGATCTCAGCGTCCTGGGATCGAGGCCCGCATCGGGCTCTCTGCTCAGCAGGGAGCCTGCTTCCTCCTCTCCCTGTCTCTCTGCCTGCCTCTCTGCCTACTTGTAATCTCTCTGTGTCAAATAAATAAATAAAATCTTAAAAAAAAAAAAAAAGAACTAATCATGGTTAGGCCTTGCATATAAGGAAGTTGAAAAATTATTGGGGGAGAAGCTGGAATATTAGGTTAGTTCTACTTCCTCTGCCACAAATTTATACAGATTCACTTATTCTCCTCATATTTAGTTAGCAATGTTACTAACGTGTAGAAAGGTATAGATTGATATACAAAGATGAATGTCGTAATATTTTAGAAGCATTTTTTACTTTTTTTTTTTTACTTTTTTTCTTGATTAAAAAAAAGTTTCTAAAAAAAAAATTGTATTGTGCTCTTAATCTTTCCAAAATAAAGTGTTTAAGGTTGGAATCGTATTGCTAGGCTAGAATGCAGTAGTATAGAGAGCCATTAATCTTTACCCATCACAGTAGACACTGAAGTAGTATCAAAGCTTACAATATGTAATTCTTGAACAGGCTGTGTTACTTTGCTGAGATAATGTATGTTGTAAAAAACCTCATTTCTTAAAAGACTGTATTTATTTGAGAGAGAGAGAGAATGCGTTAGCAGAGGGAGGGGCAGAGGGAGAGGGAGAATCTCAAGCAGACTCCCTGATGGTTGCGGACCCCAACACAAGGCTCGAACGCATGACCCTGAGATAACGACATGAGCTGAAATCAAGATTTGGACACTCAACCAACTGAGCCACCTGGGCGGCCCTAAAAATGAGATTTTTAAAAATCTGGTAATTTAGTACACAAGTGAGCATAAAGGCTAACATATGATTCTCTTTCTTTTTACTATAATAACTTTGAAATGCCTTGGAAATTGCTTTTATTGCAATTGATAGAAAATTTCTAGCTAATCATAAGTTCTAGAAAATAAAACATTACAAATTTCTCTAGTATGTATGTATGTATGTATTCATAAGTGAAAAATGCCATCAAGCTAATTTTTCAGAATTGCCTGTTAGGATGAATCGGAGTAGTGGTGTTGATTATAATGAGAGAAATTACAATAGTTAACAGGAATTGCTTTACAAGTGATCTAATAATGAGACATCGGGGTGGCTCAGTGGGTTAAGCATCTGAGTCTTGATTTCAGTTTGGGTCATGATCTCAGTGTCGTGATATGGAGTCCCATGTAAGGGTCCCCGTTCAGTAGGGAGTCTGCATGGGAATCTCTCTCTCCCTCTGGCCTTCCCCCTGCTCACTCACACACTCCCTCTCTGTCTCTCAAGTAAATAAATAAAATCATTTTTTTAAAGTGATCTAATAATTTGTGAGCTATAAAATGTTTGTATATATCATAGCAGTCACTTTTTGTTTTTAATATTTTGAAGGACTTAAAGCCCAGTAATATAGTGGTAAAATCAGACTGCACTTTGAAGATTCTTGACTTTGGACTGGCCAGGACTGCAGGAACTAGTTTTATGATGACACCTTACGTAGTGACTCGCTACTACAGAGCACCTGAGGTCATCCTAGGGATGGGCTACAAAGAAAACGGTCAGCAAACACTATTTACTTGAAATACTGTTATTTGCTTTTGTTTATCAGATTTCTTATGTAAATATTTAAGCTGAAGTGCATAGAAGTTAAATGTATCACTGAAATGTTTATTACAAGTTTAAAAGTAACTATAAATTTTGTCATAAATGTTTGGAAGAACTTGGGGCCCCTGTTTATTTAAATATAAGTACATAACTATCAACACTACAACTGGATAGAGGATTTATTGTTGTGGCTCCTAAAACACACAAGTTGCTTGTCTGTAACTTGAAAATTAGTATTTCTAACGGGCTCAAGGAAATACATGGTGGACTTACAGTTTATCTTTAGTATAATCCTACTTTGCATTAGTGATATTTGAACATATTTCCAACCTTATGAAACTAAAGTTATAGCACTTAGTGTAAACTTTAAGAGCTACAGGGAGGCCATTCTGCAAAGCTGATGAGCTACTTAATTAAGGTGATCTTTTAGAAGACACAGTGTTTTATCAAAGCCTTGTGTCCCACCTTAAAGAAATCACATTATTTTATGTGGGTATATTCAATTAAATATTTCAGCATTAGAATCAAGGTTGAAGAAAATTATCAGACATGTAGTTCATGTATTTTTTAAATGTTATATATGTATGTGTACATACATGTAATTTAAGAAGTTTTGTTGAATCTCAGATATTTAGGATATAAATAAATCTATACAGAATTATTATGGACTTAAACCATAACTTTTGAAATGTGGTAATTTTATCCAAAATACTCCCTAGAATAGGACCTAGGTATTTTATTTTTAGCAAGGAATCTGGAACAGCAGTTGACTTTGAATCAAGAAACTGTTACTTCAATCTTCAAGATGTGTTTTTTAATTTTCTTTGCCTTTCTGAATTAATTAAAAACAAATACTTTAAATATTTATGATTATTCTTTAACATGCTGTTCTATTTTCTTACTCTCTAAAATTGTTTTATACCTTAGAATTCAGTGAGTTGGATTTAGTATTAGACTTTTTCCTTTTGAGAAGTGAAACTTCCAGTGACCATCATGAAGATTGCTTTTGCATTTGCTGTAAAGCTATCAATTGTCACAGATACTGTGTCACTCAGTGTCCTATAAATGTGATCTTGGAGATAACTTCCTACCAGAAATTAGCATCAAGACAAACTACCATATAAAGAATTGACATGCTTTCCTCTCTTAGATACGAATTGTATAGATTGCCCTTTTTTTGCCTCAGGAAACAAAGTCAAATACAATGCTTAATCATGATTAACATTAGCAGTAAGGTTAAACATTAGAACTTCCTTCTTCCAGTAACATCCCACCCCACTTGTTTTAACAACTTTGTTTTGTTTTTTATTGCAAGCTACCATAAAGCTTTTTGCAAACTATAATATAATGGAATATATTTAAACTAATAGACTAAGCCTAATAGAGTAAGCAGGTGGTAAACCATTTAAAGCTAGTTTCGTGTTTGAATCAGGCACACCATATTTTGAGAAAGTTTTCACTAACCCAGACAATATCTTCTCATGCTTGCAGCTTTTGAAATTTGTTTAAAAATATGTTTTTCTTAAGGTTACCTATGTAAGTTCTGTCCTGGATATTTAAAATTTGCTGTTCTCTGAAGTCTATAGGATAATTTATTGTGGTAGATTTATTCCAAAAATGAAAACCCTAGAAAAAAAATTATTCTCTGAACTGATTGATGAGTATTGCCTTTTCCTCTAAAATTTTATTCTTGAAAGTTGAATCATATAGATTCAAATGAATTTTAATAAGAAATTTTAGAGAAACTTTAGTTCTACAGGATTTCCAAAATTTATTCCCACTTTTGTTACTAAGATTGTTTAATGGGCTGGCAGTCTGTTTATGAGTATATTAGAAAGTACAGACTTCTAATTTCATAGTCCACCAGCATGGGCAACTCTCCCTAACACTTCTTCCCCTTTCTTCTTTTGCTCTTAAAAAGGACCTTAAAACTTCAAAAACAAATGAAGGTTTCTAAGGCTTTCTTTTTAAATTGCTTATTCTTCCCCTCTTCTATTAAACTGCAACCACCTACTCTCCTTTTTTTTTTTAAATTGAAGTATATAATAGGCATATAGTATTATTGTTAGTTTCAAGTGTACATCATAGCGATTCAGTGTTTATATACACAAGTGATCACCACAATGAATCTAGCTACCTCCTCTTTCTTTCTTTTCTTCCTTTCTTTCTTTCTTTTCTTTTGTTTTCTTTCTTTTTCTCTTTCTTTCTTTCTTTCTTTCTTTCTTTCTTTCTTTCTTTCTTTCTTTCTTTCTTTCTTTCTTTCTTTCTTTCTTTCTTTTTTCTTTCTTCTTTTTCTTTCTTCTTTTTCTTTCTTTCTTTCACCAAAGTTTCAAACCAGAGGTATAACATGTCAGAGTGTTTTAGTAAACCAAGTGGAGATCTCCAGATTGCCATTTTCTTTGTCTAGCAGATTCTTTCAGCATTGATTAGAGCTCCCATTAAAAGTTGGTGAGGGTCAGTAAGACAACAAGGAGACTCTTTGTAGATAATAAATCTGTGGGAACTTTCATATTATATCCAACTAAAACTAACTTCTTAAACCAAAGCAGTTTGGTTTTATGGGTTTAAAAACCCTTACATGGAAAATATAAAATATACTTCTTTTACGAAGTTTTCTTCATTGATTATTTGTTCATTCTCTGTGCACTTGTTCCTTTTGGGATAATAGGGTAAAAAGTAGCATGACATTGCCAAGAAAATGATGACTTTTAATTCAGAATAAACATAGGACTTCTCAAATAAATTTACCCAGTTTTGAAATCCAGTTTGAAAATTTCCGAAGAGCTTTTAATTAACTTTTAAACTGTAATGACTCATAGAAACACATTCTTTCTGTTAAATATTTTAATATATTAGATTATTTCTGCTCATGCTTTTTTCTTTTATTTGACTTAAAGAGAGAGTATAATGCACAGTTGAACTTCAAAATAGTATCAAGATTTTATTATTTAAATTTTGCCACCTCGTGTTCATTTTCGGCGTTATTTGCAAAGATTTGTTCAGTTCTGTTTCATATTTTATAAACAATTAGAGAAAAAATGTATAGGTTTTACAATTATGTGATTTCTGTGCATAGCTCTCACTTTAAAATTAGATATATAGTTAAAAGGCTACACTTCACATTTGCTCTTGTGAATCAAAGCCTTTTGAAAAATATTTTGTGTTTTAAATTATTCCATTAGCTAAAATTAAAATCACTTTTTTCTTTTTGTGATGTTTTGCAGTTTTTATATATGCAGTCATATTATGCTTCTTTGATTTTAACGACCTTTTGCTTTGCTTTTCCTTCTTTTGTGCTGCAAACATATAGTGGATTTATGGTCTGTGGGGTGCATTATGGGAGAAATGGTTTGCCACAAAATCCTCTTTCCAGGAAGGGACTGTATCCTTGTGCTGCTGCAGCAGTTAAATTAGTTAGGTCATGAACTTACTTATGTTTTCTAATGAAAATAAATATGGTACATTCATATATATGGGTTTCTTTAAACAAATGTAAAGTTTGTGGCTGTTATAGTTCAAAAATTGTTGAGACAAGAAGCTGAACTCTGTAGGCTGCATCTGGCAGTAGGACATACAGTCTCTGCTGGTAGTTAGAGCACATTCTCTGTCATTCATTTTTATTTTTTACTGCTTTCTATAATTTTAAAGTATACATGGTGTATGTGATTTTTTTTAATGTTTAAATATTTTTTTTTTATTTTAACCAAAATCTTTATGTTAATGTCATTGCATTTTGTTTTCAGTTGACATTTGGTCAGTTGGGTGCATCATGGGAGAAATGATCAAAGGTGGTGTTTTGTTCCCAGGTACAGATCGTATCCTTATCTTTGGCCTAAACTGTAGTTTGTAAAGGTCAAAATGTATGATAGCACTTCAGCTTGGTCAGGTATAATGTTTTGTCTCTCCCTAATAATAAAGTATTGTTAAATTACTCTTTCAAAATACCACCTGCTATTTGACATAGACTTTCCTTTCCCTCATTTGTTGTTTTATATGTTAATTCTGACAACTGCTCAAGTTAATTATCCACAATTACTTGCTGGCTTTGAGTTGGTTTATTTAACCTAAATCAAAAATCATGGCTTGCATTAAAATTTCTAATAATTATACACTTGAGTAAGTCTAAAAGCACTTAGGACTTAAGATGAATTTTAGAATTGTCTGTTGCTTCTGGTCATCCTTTTGTTTTGTTTCCCCGACCACCTCCTCTTTTGTTAATGTTCTGTGTGTTCTGTGGCTTTTGGTTGTTGTCTCATTGCTCAACATTACATACTGATTTTTTCATCTGAGAATTTTAGCAGTTATAGTTTTAGATTGTGGTGAGTAAATTTGGATTCATTCTTTTTGTTCATCAGATGAGTTTTAGTATTTATATTAACAGTGGTCTGTTATGTGTTTATCAGTTAGTAACATTTAGAATTGTTGTAGGAGGAGGAATGGGAAAAGCCAGACTCACTAGGTTATAATAAAAAAGTTTGAGTTAGTCTGCAGGAAGGACTTGGAATATAAAGACTAGGATGAAAAAGACCAAGGAATCTTAACCTCACAACTGACCAGAACGCAGTCTCATTTTCTTAAGTTTAGAGCTTTAAAAACATTTTAATTAACACAAGCTAAACAAAGAATGGCAAAAGAAAATGCCACTTTTGTAAAGTCATCATTTTTATTGCTACTGGTTATTTTCTGTTAGTGCAGAAAACAAAAAAAAATGTAGGACAGATTATAAGAAATATTTCTTATCCTCCAGGGACTGTATTCACATTTTCTGATAAGCTGGAAGAAGAGACGATTTTGTATTTTAGAATTGTGTACAGTTTAAATTTAGAGTCCCTGTGGGTGGTAATTATCATTATTCCTTGAGTCACTTATTTATATTTAGAATTTGTGGGTTTAAGCTTCTCTTTTAATGGTAATCAGTATTAGTAGATACACACATACAATAAGGTTAACAAAGCTTATTTATTGATCCTTTCTATCTACAGCCATTGCCTTTTACAAAGTGGCTATAAGACAGAAGATTTATAACTGCCACATTCTTTCTTAGGATTTTTTAAATTGCCGTTTTTTTTGTTATTTTAATATAGATATGGCTAATGTGTTGAACATTAGATACAGAGTATTTTTCTTAGCTACTTGATATTAGATATTGATCAGTGGAATAAAGTTATTGAACAGCTTGGAACACCATGCCCTGAATTCATGAAGAAACTACAGCCAACAGTAAGGACTTATGTTGAAAACAGACCTAAATATGCTGGATATAGCTTTGAGAAACTCTTCCCTGATGTACTTTTCCCAGCTGACTCGGAACACAACAAACTTAAAGGTATTTTTTATAAATATGTATATTTAGTCCCACTTGAGGTGTGTGTGCTTGTCATGTGTGTGTGTTTATGTTCTTAAGGAATATAACCCAGCATTCTCTCTGGGTGGGGGAACAAAGTGAAAGGTTTTAAATTTTTTTTGTTATTTTATTTTATTTTTATTTTTTGATCATATATATGATTTTATAATAAAATCCGTTCTTTTTAAAAATGTACTTTTTGATAAATGATGGTTTCAAGTTTCTAAAATTTATTTAAAAACTTTTATGAAATACATGTACATTAACATCATTATTTTTACAGCCAGTCAGGCAAGGGATTTGTTATCCAAAATGCTGGTAATTGATGCATCTAAAAGGATTTCTGTAGATGAAGCTCTCCAGCACCCATATATCAATGTCTGGTATGATCCTTCTGAAGCAGAAGCTGTAAGTTCTTTTCTTAATGTTTGAAGAATATGTTGAATTAAAGATAGGTTTGAAGGAGAATTTTTAATTTTAAAAATATACATAAATGATTATGGTGTTTTTCTGTTTTTGCATGAATAGTATCTTAAGTTAATGAGCATATCCAAGCACCCAAGAAAATAAAGAAAATATCCAAGAAAATAAACTTATATCTCAAGAAATATTGCCTTTTTGCTTTAGTACATGATGCGCTAGAATGTTGAGCACGTTGGGAAAACTAGTTACAAAACAAACTGTTGTGTCCAAAGCATAGCACAATTCTGTGGTATAAATGTGACAATTTCAAAAACTAGAAGAAAAGAAAAAGATGGTTAAACATCTATTTTCCTGTCATGAAAGTGTCATCCAAAACTACTCTCTACATAGGAAGGTTGTTGATGATTGATCAGTGTTGTTCTAATGATACATTTTTGAAAGTCTGTGTCTAGCTAATAATTCAAATAATTATAAAGTATTTATATACTCCCAATCAATAAACTGACTCAATTATTGTTACCTTGTGTTTTTCAGCCACCGCCAAAGATACCTGACAAGCAGTTAGATGAAAGGGAACATACAATAGAAGAATGGAAAGGTAACATTCACCACATTCTTAGTGATAAAACTGAAAGAGTTTATGGATCTTTATGTTGATTAATTCATATTAAGGAAATTGAAAATATTTTCTATTATTCATAACTGATATTTAGTAAAAAGATTGTTAACATTTTTACAGAAGTAGAAAGTAAGTCTCCTTCTGCCCCTGACTTAATCTGAATCTCTCAGGTTTCCCACCTTGACACATTGATGCTTTCTGGAATTTTTATATTCTTTCATACTGTACAGATACACAAATTGTGTTTGGTTTCTCCTTCTTTTCCTCTCCCACCCTGTGTTAATCACAAATGGTTGTATACTGTGCACACTTGCTTTGTTGATATAATCATTTATCTTTGAGATTATTCCATCTTGCCCACGTGTGTGACTCATTTGGTTTAATAGCTGGTTAGTGTTCTGATGGCTGTGTCACAATTTCTGTATTCAACTCCCTTTTGAAGAGCTTTAAGTTGTGTCCAGTCTGTTGTTGTTACAGACAAATCTGCAGTCTTCTTGTGCACATGTGATAATATGCATGTAAGAAAAATCCTACGAGGAGGTTAGCTGAGCCAAAGGATATTTTTCAAGTATTTCCAGATTACTCTCCAAAGAAATTATAGCAGTTTATATTTCTGTCAGCATTGTGTAGGGATGTCTGTTTTACCCCCACCCTCACCAACAGAGTGAGTTAATTTTTAATCTTCATGAATCTAATATAGTAGTTCTACTTTGTGAATGTGGGTAAACATTAATAATGCACTGACTGTCATAGAAATGTTAAAATATTTCTTTCTTTAAAAGATTCACTGGTGGGGCACCTGGGTGGCTCAGTGGGTTAAAGCCTCTGCCTTCGGCTCAGGTCATGATCTCAGGGTCCTGGGATCCAGCCCTGCATAGGCTTCCCTGCTCAGCAGGGATCCTACTTCCTCCTCTCTCTGCCTGCCTCTCTGCCTACTTGTAATCTCTCTCTCTCTGTCAAATAAATAAATAAAATCTTAAAAAAAAAAAAAAGATTCACTGGATCATTAGGGCCAGACAATTTTTAAATCCTGTTTACTTCCATTTGATTTGTTGTCATTTAGTAATTTGACCACTTTTAGCTATGTGACTTTGGGCAAGTCACTTGGTCCCTTCTTTACCTGATCTTAAAATGGAGACATGTTATTAAGAGCTTAGGTACCTAAATAGTTGGAAAGACTAAAGATTGTGGGGAGGTATAAACCTGAACAAGTGTTCCTTCTGTGACTCTGTTTAGGAAGAAGGAATTTGATTTTTTTTTTTTTCTTTCTTAGGAATAACCAAGGTTAGTTTTCTCTGAGTTAACTTTTGGGAAACATATAGTTAGACTCTATAGAGCTCACCAGAATGATAGAATTGCGTAGAACCTAGTACATCTGTATATGTAATAAGTAATGTACAAAGATATAATTGTGGACCAAAGTATGTATTAAAATAACTTACCTGACATTTTTATATGTCATTACATTTACAATAGACATTTATGTGTTTCTTGTAATCTTAATAGACCACCAATCGTAAAACACATAATTATACCTCTAAGAGAAAACACTGGCAGTTGCACTGCATCATTGATTGTAAGATGCAACTCCATTTCACAGATATTAAACTGGAAAAAGTGCATCTTAAAATTAGTGAAACATAGTACAGTTGACCCAACAATATAGTAGTTGGGGTGCTGACTCACACGCAGTCAAAAATGCACATATAACTTTTGACTCCCCCAAAACAACTGCTAATCTGTTTTCTGGAAGCTTTACTAATAACATAATTGATTAACACATATTTTGTATATTAAATGTATTATATACTGTAATCTTACAATAAAGTAAGCAGAGAAAAATGTTATTAAGAAAGTCATAAGACAAAATCCATTTACTGTACTGTACATATGTTTGTTGAAAAAAAATCCACGTATAAGTGGACCCATGCATTTCAGACCTGTGTTGCTCAAGAGTCAGCTGTATTTTTGTTTGTGTGTAAAGATGTATCTGTGATTTTTGATTACTCTAAACATGTTTACCTTTATTCTGTATCTTTTTCTCTTAGTCCAAGTGCAGCTCAGTTACCCACAAACTGCCTTTTTTTAAGATCTGCTTAAGAGTTTTAGCATTAGGGGTGCCTGGGTGGCTCAGTCGCTAAGCGTCAGCTCAGGTCATGATCCCAAGGGTTCTGGGATCAAGCTCCGCATCGGGTTTCCTGCTCTGCAGGAAGCCTGCTTCTCCCTCTCCCACTGCCCCTGCTTGTGTTCCCTCTCTCACTGTGTCTCTCTGTCAAATAAATAAATAAAATCTTTTTTTTAAAAAAGACTTTTAGCATTATAACAGAAAGAAAAATCCATTGCCAGAACCATTAACTTATGCTTTGCCTAGTGAGTACTCCTAATTAGCTTTGGTTCCTATGCCCTAATACCTTTTCACAAATGGTTGTTTTCTCTTTTAAAAAAAATCCTCCTCTGGGCGCCTGGGTGGCTCAGTGGGTTAAAGCCTCTGCCTTCGGCCCAGGTCATGATCTCAGGGTCCTGGGATTGAGTTCTGCATGCATCTGGCTCCATGCTCGGTAGGGAGCCTGCTTCCTCCTCTCTCTCTGCCTGCCTCTCTGCCTACTTGTAATCTATCTCTCTCTGTTAAATAAATAAATAAAATCTTTAAAAAAAATCCTCCTATTTGAAGTACTTACCATTCCTTCTTGTTTCTTTTAAGAAAAGCATCTTCCAATCTTTCCTCTATCCAGACTTAGCTATTTTTCTCCTTCTAAGACCAAAAAGATTACCATAGCAAGTAAATTTAGCTGTCTTTAGCTCCTTTTCATTCCAACATCTCCACTTATTTTACCTTAGAATCAGAGATTCCTTATCAGTTTAAGAAATTAAATGCCTTGAAATTCTTTGAACATTTTCCGCTTATACATTTTTCTTAGAAGAGGGTTCATTGCTTTTATGCACTTCTCACAGAATTCCATGACCCAAAGAAAATGAAAACGGTGATGTAACATCCACTAGAAGGTTCTTCTGAAGTAGGCATTCAGACTCACAAGGTGCATCATACTTGATATAGAAGAACCCAGGCAGGGGGAACATATGGCCTCAGGACAGTGTCTGCTATCTCTTCAGTTGGAGCAGTAAGAAGTACAGAAGTCTAGTAAAAAAAAGATTTCCATGGAGAAATCTTGACTGGGATATCATGTCATGCTTCAAATCATAAGGATTTGAAGGGTAGCTACCTGCTTCTTTAAAAAATAAAAATGTATTTATATTCCATTCTGATTAAAGAAGCTTCCATACATGCTTGCATTTAAATCTTTTAACAGATATCTGGATAAGTACCTGATGTACTCTGTCACAGCTCAGGAAATAGATTTGAATAAGACAAATGTGATTCAAGGCTTCACTGAGACAGAATTGAGCATTTGTGGTATGATGTGTAGGATGATATGGTATAGTACAAAATGCTGGTAGAGTAAAAAAGATGAGGCTTCTAACCCCAGGGCTATCCTTAATCCGACTTTAGAAACATTAGTTATAGCGTAGATTTTATTTCTTTTAGTACAGTTCATGGTTCAGGATCAGGGAATTGTTACTAATACCTTTGAATCTTAGACTGACACTTAAGGGATTCTTTGCCACTGAAAGGACACTGTTAGAAATAAGTTAACATGTGTAAAAATGTTTTACTTAAAACATAGGTATCTAAGATTGGTTCTCAGACTTTGAAAAGTTTCTTTATTCAATTCTTTTTCAGAGTTGATATACAAAGAAGTTATGGACTTGGAGGAGAGAACCAAGAATGGAGTTATAAGGGGGCAGCCCTCTCCTTTAGGTTGGTTACAATATAAGCTTGGTTAAGGTTACAGTGTACTTCTGTTGTAATCTTCAGTTGCATGAATCCTGCAGTTTTCCCCATATTTACAACTGTTCTTGTTCAAAGTTTAAGAAGTATAGGGAATACAATTTGGGTAGTTAAATTTGAAAGCACTGGTACAATATTGTACAAATACATCATACTAACATTGGTAACTGACTTCATAAAATGTACATCTTTTTCTATAATACTGACATTCCATTGAAGAAGAGAAATTTAAAACTTTTTTATTGGCATTTTTCTCTTTAAAGAAGAATTTTTTCACAATTCAGTATACTTACCAGGATTTTAATAGTCTACTTTGGATGAACTAAGGCTTCATTGAAAAATTTGGTACCCATGATACTAAGTTACCATCTTTCTCATTTTTGTATTTTTTATTTGCTAAACTAAGGCAGTAACATTAAAATTGCCGTTAGAAATCGTTCCATATCTAAGAAGAAAACTTGTTTGCAGGATTTAAACATTGTCTTTTATCATAAGCTATCTTATATTGGATTTTAGCACTTATGAAAGCATAAAGCATTGGGAGAAAGTTAAATGGCAGGTAACTTTTATGTATTAAGTACATACTACATGATAGGCACTGGTGGTTTGTGTACTTTATTTCATTCAAACCTTACCTAAGGCCTCAGGGAAGGGATTATTATGCACATTTTACAGATGAGGAAACTAAAGTTCAGAAAAAGTAAGTGAACATAAAATTACAAATATGTAGAAAAGCTACTACTTGAAGCCATGTTTACCAGTAACTTCAGATGACATGGTTTTTCCAGCATCCTTCATGGCCTTTGGCTGACAGCAGAGACTTGACTACAAACGTTAGGACAGCTTTAGGAAAGAGATGAAATTTGAATTGAACCTTGAAGGCCAAGTAGTGTTTGACAGATAGGTCTTGAATTTGAGTAAAACAATGCCATTTTAATCATCCCTCCAAAAATCTTCTACATTAAAAAAAAAAAAGGGATATCCTGGGGGTAAGGATACATACCTATAGTTATGGGTAACTATAGTTTCAAATGCCCATTCTGCTGTACTATAAACATGTATTTGCTTAAATAATTTCTCTGGCTTTTTAGAACATACTTGGTTATATTCATGAGTTTTTAAATTATTTATTTTTTTAAAATCCTTGATCAGGAGTTTTGCAAATTATAATATAGATTCTGTTGAAAATATAAATCAGTTTTGACAGCTTTTACCTACAATTTAGTTTTAACAAATGCTTTATTATAAATGCTTTAATAGTGGAGTTAATTGGCTTTGTTTTGATATATAGTAGTAGCATAAGTAAATTATTCATGTTGGATATTCAAGTGGGATTTGAAAAGTCCATTATTTGGAGACTTTTATACTTCAAAATGCTATCCTAATGAGTGGTATACCTTAAGTGTTGAATGTTTTAGTAAACTTAATTTCATGAGATAGAGCAGTTGTATCTGTTCTTAATTTATTTAAAGAAATTGGTTCTTAAAGGACACTTGACTGAGTTTATAAAATAAGTGGAAAGGACAGGACTGTAGGTTTCTAGACATTTTCTGGATTCTCAAGTTATAGCTTGCAGAGAAAACTGTTAGTGAATCAACTTGTAATAAAAGTATTCAATTCTTGATTATATGCAAAAACAGAAGAAAGTGACAAATTAAGAATATCGGATGATCGCAATACCATTTCAACTTGATTTTTAAAAATGAGTGGTGCCTGGGTGGCTCAGTGGGTAAGTGTCTGCTTTTGGCTCAGGTCAGGATCCCAGGGTCCTGCTTGCATCAGGCTCCCTGCTCATCAGGAAGCCTGCTTCTCCCTCTCCCACTCCCCCTTTTTCGCCCTCTCCCACTCCCCCTGCTTGTGTTCCCTCTCTTGCTGTCTCTCTCTCTCTGTCAAATAAATAAAATCTTTAAAAAGAAATAAATAAAATGAAATATATTATTTTTTCCACTTTCTTATCTTTATTTTGGTTTGGCTAATATTATAGTGAGTTTGCGTGTCTTTGAGGGTGTAGAGACTCACTTGAGAGGGAAATGACCCAGCTACCTGAAATTAGCCATTTTTCCTATTATTGCCATTCAAATATTTGAGAATTTACTAGATTGCTTTAAAGTTTAGGAAAAAAACAAGTACCTTTCTTTTCATAGGTATTTGATTTTCAGATTAAAAAATTAACTAATGCATTTAAAAGTTAGTTTTTGAGGTGCTTAGCTGGCTAAGTCTGATAGAGCATGTGACTTGATCTCAGGGTTGTAAATTTAAGCCTCACATTGGTGATAGAGATTACTTTAAAAATAATTTTAAAAAATAAAATTTAATTTATATCAGATTAAGAAGTTTGGATAAAATGGAATTTGCATTAAAAATAGAGGCATGTGGGCGCCTGGGTGGCTCAGTGGGTTAAAGCCACTGCCTTCAGCTCAGGTCATGATCCCAGGGTCCTGGGATCGAGGCCCACATCGGGCTCTCTGCTCAGCGGGGAGCCTGCTTCCTCCTCTCTCCTCTCTCTCTGCCTGCCTCTCTGCCTACTTGTAATCTCTCTCTCTGTGTCAAATGAATAAATAAAATCTTAAAAAAAAANTCTCTCTCTGCCTGCCTCTCTGCCTACTTGTAATCTCTCTCTCTGTGTCAAATGAATAAATAATAAAAATCTTAAAAAAAAAATAGAGGCATGAAAAATGTATATTTGGTGGAACCCTTTTACGATTTGAATATTTCAGTACCACTCTTCGAAGCTAGCCATGATATTGTGTACTCTTCAGGCAGAACAGGCACATTCTCTAGTGTCTTATGGATGGAATTTGAAGTGAAGGGTCACGCCTGAAGTGTTCTCAGTCTGCTTTTTTTAATTCATTTTACCTTGTGTCACCTACTCTGTCCCTAACGGTTCCATTCTTTTCTGTCTCCCAGGCCCCTCCCCAGCATCCTAAAGATTTGCCTATTCCCAAGCCCCTGGCTATTTCCTTGTTGTATTTGAAGACAAGCTTTCAGAGGACCTTTTGTATTCTAAAGTGTTCTATTGTTCATCATTAGACAGAATAGTAGGATAATTTCAGACACTGAGATGCTGGGTTCAAGAGCAATGGCTTTCCACTGGCTTTGTTTTGAGCATCCTTGAGTGCCTCAAATTCAGCCCTAGAAATTCTTACTTCTCAATTTGGAAACCATTGCTTTTATTCCATAAACATGTTCTTAAGAACTATGGTATAACTTTCATTATTTAATAAATTCAAATTTACATTGACCCTTATTTAGTGATCACATAGTTCAGAAGTACTTACCAAAAAAAAAAAGTGCTCACTTAGAACATGAATCACTTTTAACATATTTCCCACCCTCCTCCCCCCAGTGACATTCTCTTCCATTTCCTAATCCATCCAGTCTCCTTGAAAGAATTTCTCTATTGGTTATATATTCCTGTTACTTTTTTTTTTAATCCAGGAGATCCTTGTTAGGTATACTTTCAGTAAAGGAAACAGTCTTCCCATACTTCATCTGTTTAATAAATCCATATTTGCTCTTGTCAAGTACGCATTGGAGTAAGATTAACAAGACTTGAGTTTACCTAACTAGGGCATTTTAGTGATCCTCCCAAGTCATATAACCTCATGCATACTGGGACAGTTGAACTCTAAGGGCCCTTTCTTTTAAAATGATTTTAGCCTTTGTCTTGACTTTTCCTTTAAAACAAGATGACCAGGGGGCACCTGGGTCATTCAGTAGAGTAAATGTCTTGACTTTGACTTCAATTCAGGTTTTGACCTCAGGGTCCTGGGATGGAGCCCCAAGTTGGGCTCCCCACTCAGCAGGGAGTATGCTTGTTCCTCTCCCTCTGCCCCTCCTCCCACTCATGCTCTCTCTTCTCTCTCAGATAAATGAATAAAATCTTTAAAAAAAAAAAAAAAAAGATGTACCAGAATAGTGTTTGGAGTTTACAGTGAGAAGATAACATAAGTCATTTTTATTAGGGCAATAGTTTTTAACTTTTTGGGTCATATATCTCTTTGAGATCTCTCCAACAAAATACAGTACAGACAGTTTAGCATATATTATCAGTATTATTCACGCACAATCTGATGAGCCTTTTCAAAGCCAAGAGAAAATAATTATTGAGTACTAGAGGTAGCCAGTACAGTATAGGTAGCTCAGTGTACAACTCTGTCTGCAACTGATTTGCTGTTTTGTTTCTCATAGCACAGGTGCAGCAGTGATCAATGGCTCTCAGCATCCATCGTCATCATCGTCTGTCAATGATGTGTCTTCAATGTCAACAGATCCGACTTTGGCCTCAGATACAGACAGCAGTCTAGAAGCATCAGCTGGACCTCTCGGCTGCTGTAGATGACTACTTGGGCCTTTGGGGGGTGGGGGGGTGGGGAGTCATTTAGTCATCAATAGAACTACTTTGAAAACAATTCAGTGGTCTTATTTTTGAGTGATTTTTCAAAAATGTAGAATTCATTTTGTAGTAAAGTAGTTTATTTTTTTTAATTTCAAGTGATGTAATTTAAAACTTAAGTTGTGTTTTAAAACAGCAACAAAACTGTATTGTATTTTTGCTGTAATTAACTGTATAATGTAAACCTAATTATTTTATCATGGTTTAAAATTTTTGCATATTTGCTTTATCTTATGCTGCTGATTTTTTTTACTGAATTTGTAAGATTTTGTTTATCAAAGCAACTATTATGTGGTGACTTGCCTATATCATGAATTATTTAAGATTTTTATAGTTTTTTTATTAGAATTTTATTTCAAATGTCTTGTTCATGATGCTATCCTTCAGGGTTATGTGCTTATCAATGAAATAACCCCAGAGGAGTGAGGGAAAATAACCTGTAGCCAGTTGTATTCAGGAATAACTACTGTAAATGATGAACGTGTTAAAAAACCTCCAATATTTGCTACTTGCCAATCCTAATTTAATTACAACAATTGGTAGGTATCCTAGATTGTTTTTTGGCAAAGCCCCATCATCTAAATGGCAGAATAACTCAGAGCGTGTCTTTGAAGATGCTGGGCGTCTACTACCACCCTCCTATTCCCCAACCCCACACAACAAAAGTAAAATAAAAAGAATATGGTATTTTCTGCAAATTTGTGGCATACTCAAAGCTTATGATCACATAAAGTCAAGAGGATACTTCATGAGTAATACATTTCAATACAAATAAACAGATGGTTCACTTCTACTAGCTATGAGCCTGTTTTTGTATACACTGAGTTAATCTACTCAGGCTGTAGGTCTCAGCGGTGGTCTAGAGTCTGGTCTTTCCCTTTTCTGCAGCCTCAGGCCCTCAGACCTTGGACCTTTCTGGTTTCCTATCACAGTGTCAGTCAGTTGAGCACCAGTTCTCAAGGTGTTTTCTGGCCATTTGATTCTACCTGTAGTATAATATTATTTATACTAGCTGTTGGGAGGTTCCAAAGCCTACTTCAATTTCTGTAGGTGATGTATCAAATGAGCAATATACCGTTCATCTGAAAATAGTAGCACACAGCCATATATAGGATATCATTTTCTAAGGACTGTTTCTTCACATTGAGCAGAGCAGGCATAAGTGGTGGTTATTTAGTCTGAGTCTTTGTTTTTTTATACCTGATTTTCAATAAAACTTGCAATGTGGATGTTGAGTAGTGTAAGAATGGTGCTGCTCCTGACAAGTGTATGTTAACTGTTTACATTTTATACCTGCAGAATTCCTTCTCCATAACTGAATTTTTCTTAAGTAAATGTCATTGAAGTCTCTTTATCTCTGAAATACATTCTCTGTATTGCCCCCAGGCACCTTTTGTTATTTTTGGAACAAGAGGGATTTCATGTAATAAACTGGGAAATGGATACTTAAGTAAGTGTCAAGGTTCTAGGCAGAAAGCCCATGGGAATTCATGACCAACAGGAGCAAGAACTGGTGCATCTCAATATGCAGTGTCTGAAAATTCGCTTGGCATGTTGTTCATATATTTAGTGCAAAATTCCTTTTGAGTTAGGTATTTTAGGCTATTGTTAATGTGCAATATTTAGAATTAAAATACATTAGCCTTTTTCTATGCTTTGAAATAACAGGCTTGTTTTTGACAATTTCAGGTTGTTTCTAGCCTCTTGAGGTTGTCAGCCTTTTTATCAGTCCCTTTTCTACTCATACAACATGGTGCATTAATTTTATTAAGCAAATTAGAATTTTGAGACTATAACACCTCTTGAATTATAGAAACAGAATTGGATTTATGATTTTAGCAGAAATTTGTGTATGAGTGTATTCTTAGTTTATATTTGGCAGTTAATCAGCTTTATTTTCCCTAGGATAGATTATTTCACTGTTGCACTTTAACAACTGACATGCTTTCAGAAGTTTCGCATATTTTCTGTTTGATTCTAGTAAGGCATCTCTATTGATAGAGATCTTGATTAAGTAAGGAAAACCAGGTGTTCTTCCTATATCATTAGTTGTAAATGCCAGCTCCTCCTTGCCAACCAGCATGTTTCAGTTGATTCAGAGAAAAGGAATTCTTAGTTAATGTAGACTAAAATACTTAACAAATTCTATGCTGGAAACAAAGTCTGTTTGTTAAATGTTACGTGCCCTAGGTTTTTAAAATGCAGTATCTAAATACAGCTTTCCCTCGTCTCTTAAATCTGTTAAGCTAAAGATGTACTGGCTCTTTTTATTTCGCAAGCTTTTTGAACCTTTAAAACATCTTAAATATTTGTGTGTGGTTTTTTTTTAAGAGAAATTACAAATAAGATTTCTGTCAAGCAGTACTTATGTAAAGCCACCTTGCTTCTCTTATAACTTTGGTTTTTCAACTTTATGTATTTAAAGTACCCATCATCTTACTGACAGATAATTATTTTGACTAAGATTTATTATTCAACTTTATATTATTTTATTATTCAGCTTTAGGAAAGCTTTTAGGAAAGAGATTCTAATTCTTTCTACACAGTTCTTCCTGGTTACTACTCTGTTACTCTCTAACGTATACTGACCATTTTTAAAATGATTGTGTTGTTGGGGTTGCTTAATTATAATATACATAAATAGAGCATCTCAACTCTTTCATACTGTTTGCTGAACAGTTCTCATTTTGTCACGCACCCTCGGCTGCTGATTGTTCCTGGTATGCATGCACTCTTCCAGGTTGGTTCAAGGCACAGTGCTTTACACTAGACTTCCTAAGAGAAATGCCAGCCTTTTAAATGAGGAGGCTACCACACAGCCCCCTTCATAGTACAGAGAAGCTTGATGGTATGCAAAGCAGCAAACTTTGCTGTAAGCCCTTTCATTATTCTCTTCCATGTTAATCCTACTGTTTTTGTCTAAAAAGATGAGGGTGAAGCAGACATCAGTGTCTGATAGTGAGATCAGCAATGTGCAAGTGAAACTGTTTTGGGATTACGGATAAGACTTGATTTACACTGTTGGCCAGTATGTCCTATACATATGAAGACATAACTATAACTACTCAGTGTTGCCTGGGCATAAGCCTGTACAACATTTTGAGGTAAAAACATAGTCTATTTTCAAAAATGCTGTTGTAGTTTGTTTGTGAGTATTGTTCATTAGTCACACATTAGCTGTAGAGTGAATGCATGAAGCCCCATGACCCCAGTAAACTTCTCTTCTCAGTAGAAAAACCAAACACCACTGTTCTGTCATTAGCAGCCCTCTGAAATGTTGCCTGCGTATCCTTTACATGTTAGTGTACATTGTGTTTCTATGATCTCTCTTAGGTTTTTCCTAAATCAGAGGAAACTAATTTTTCCTTAATAGCAAGAAAGATGAAGAGGTAAAGGGCATTGAAGCAGAAATGTATAGTTTGGGGTATGATTGGAAAACTCACAAGGAAAACAAAAGTCCTAATTAATTTCAAACTAACTGCTCTTAGTTAAGTGCTCCTAAGGAGAGTCTTGTAAGAGTAACAATTTCTGGCCATTTCTAGTTTAGATTCTCTTCGTTCCTGAAACTTCTGAGAAATATTACCTGTGGATTAGTTTTGCACAATGTTCTATTCTCACAATAATTTACAAATTAAACTAGGTTTTTATTGAACTACCTCACACTAATTTTCTACGCTTTCCCAAGTAAGCTATTGCCCTTATTGTAAGCTCTTTACTGAGTGTGAATTATAAATGTGTATTAAATACTTTATAGCCAATG
Organism: Ailurus styani; assembly: GCA_002007465.1. NCBI lineage: Eukaryota > Metazoa > Chordata > Mammalia > Carnivora > Ailuridae > Ailurus > Ailurus styani. Next base: position 367,563 of record LNAC01000746.1, read on the forward strand.
TTGACACAATACCAGTAAGTGTGTAAAATATATACCTTGCATCAGTAAGAGAGACTCACGTGGAAAATATTTCACTGTATATCTTGGAAAATTGTGTTAGATGTGTTCGTTGGACATTATTACTGTCTGTTTTTATAAGTAGAAACCTGCTCGTGATACCAGTCCATTCTTTACATTTTACAAAAGGAATAAATCTTAGTAAATTTTACGAAGAAATAAAATTACTTTTGTAGGCCCGATATTTGGTATATTTTTGAGAAGCTCTTAATCTTTTAGCTGAATGATGAAGTTAAACTGAACTAGCTGTCTACCTGGACTGTGACATCTATTTTCTCATTACAGTTTATCCTGTTCAACGGGTTTTAAAACCTGGAAACCTACATATTGATAATTGATATTTGCTTTTCTCCCTCTATGATACCATTCCTTTTTCATTCCTGTTCCTTCCCTGTGTTCCATTCCCTCTCCTCTCCTCTAGACAAAACAAAATGGGGCACTTTGTAGGGAATGCTGAGATAATTATTGTGGTTTTTAATCATTCATGCCCTAGTCATTAAACATGCACCACTGGAATGTAAACATTGTTACCTAGTATGTTAATTGGTTATAATATTTTAAATAAAAAAGAAAAAAGTGGTATGAAAAATATGAAATTAGTTTTTCATTGAAAACAAAATTGTGGTAAAAAAATTTTCTGGGTAATTTTAAGATTTCCTGTGGATTGGGATTAAAGGGGTAGTAGTACTAAGGCAGGTTTCTTAGATTTGGATTTATACAGAGTGTAAAGAGCCTAAAATGTAACCCTGGTTTTCTGGTTTGTCTAGTCTTGGTTTTCTTGTGTTTAAAATCTTCAGAGAAACTTTACCTAAAAGGAATTTTCTTCAGTGCCCTAACCTAGTTCTTGGTAACCATGTGGGAGAGCAGCCATCATGGCCGCTTGGTAAAAATAAGTTTAATTTAAAGAGGGTCTATCTCTAAATGGGATTTCAGCTTTGAGTATGTTTTCACCTTTGCCATGCATATATTCTCTTTGCTTGTGCTGGTCACGCTGCTCTGTGAGTATCAGGGTCACTCACTACATCTAGGATGTCTCTATAGGATGACAGTCCTCTATCTTGCTCAACACGCTCCAGAAAACCATTTTATCCATGCTGTCCCCACCGTCACCTGTACTCAAACTTTCCTGCTCTAAGGAAAGGACCTGATCACTGCTGCTCCATCAGCCGATGTGGTTGCCAGCTTGGTGCGTGCACTCACTCTGTTTTATCACAGTCATTGGAGAGGTCTCCAGGGAAAGACTGGGTGGCAAAAACAGACATCTAAGTGTTGAGTCAGTATCCACCCAGTTGTAATACTTAATGTGATGCTAAATAAGATGGGAGTAGTTAGTCTTTGTTAGGCTAGGTGTACTCCATTTATTTTAGCATTGTGCCTTCAAAGGTCCATTAACTTAATCTAAATAAAAATCTGTACTGATTTTAGGGTGTAAAAATTTTTTTAGCTTTACAGTTAATGCGCCAGTATGTCTTTGGACTTTGAAACTAAAATACTTTAAATATGCTTTGTTAATGTCAGAATTCTAACATTTAATTTCGTCAATTGATGAATGCACAAATGTCTAAGATCCTCTGTTGGAAGCTGGGGGTAAGGAAAGATACAAAAATGGATGACAGTCTGGTCAGCCTGATTGAAATAGTGTTGAGTAGAGGAACAAGAACCATGCTGGAGGAACACAGACAGGGAGAGATTGATTAGAGGAAATGAGGGTTTTGCAGAGGAGGCATTTTTTGAGGTTGGTATAAGGAAGGGTATTCCCAAGTTAAGGGAAAAGCAAGGAGGTTTAAAAGTGTGTTCATGGGCAAGGAATGTGGAATGGTCAGTATGAATGAAGAGAATATGATGAGAGAGAAGTCTGAGAAGTTGGGGACCAGAATTGGAACATTTGGAGAAGTAGTCTTCATTTTAAAGGCAGTAGGACTTGTAGTTTGTGAGAAAGAGTAATGTGACCAGACCTTTGTTATAGGAGAGACACGTATCATGGGAGCAACCTGGTTAGACTGGAGATGTGGTGACTGATGACTGGGAAGCCAAAGATACTCAGCTGAGAAAGATGAGGTCCTTTTTGCATAATGAAAATGGCAGAGAGAGGACTCAGGTTGCCATTAGCTAGGTAAAATGGCGAAGATTAGCATTTGGGGCTGAGCCCTAAGGATTTGGCAGCACACAAGATGTCGTGCAGGGAAAGTAACATCCAATAATGTATTTTCCAGTTTGTACATCACAGTTTGAAGAGACCATGATGGAACACACATCAGGTATGGCACCAGCATGCCACTTGAATGTTTCAGGGTGGGAAGAAAGGAATAATATCTTCCTTATTGCCTGTACACCTCTCTAGTCTTTTCCATCTGCTTGTATGGCTCATAAACCATTTCCATTGGTGCCATTTTGTGGACAGAAGGAAAAGGGGGATTTCCTGTTGGGTATAACATATGTAAGACTTAAAAAAAAAACCCACATATGTAAGACTTAGGGTTACCTGGATGGGTGGGGGCATAGTTCTGATTGCTGAAGAGTGAGTGAGTGGTGAAGCAGCAGTAAAGAGGACTTTTGTAAAGTTGGCAAGAAATAGAATCATGACATGTCTTGAGAAAAATAGACTGAAGGGCCAGAACAGATTAAAAAGGAGAAACTAAAAGCACATGTGTCTTGATGAGACAAGGTCCCAGAGAAGGTGGGACCTACTGAATCCTGTGAATCCAGGTTAGCCTGAGCTCCAGATGGAGAGTTTGGGCAATCTTGGACACTGGTGCTGCTTCCTTCGTCTGTCACATGAGGATGGGAGATGGTCTCACAGGGCTACTGTAATGATGACTTTGTGTACTTTTATAAAAAGTAATTAGTGTAAGCAAATGCAATTGCTGACTTTAACCTTGGAATCGAAATGGTTAAATGTAAAGATATGTTGAAGAGCGAAGGAGGAATTTTGTATGGTCTCCCACCTGAGAACTTTTGTATACTCTGACCTTCAAATCATTTTTTCCCTTTCCAAGTGGTCCCAGTCTTTGTGTGGTTGGTAAGAATAATTCCTCATTTGAGAGAAATGCTTCAAAATCAATAGATTTTTTTTTGAGAATTAGAACTGTTACACATTTTGTTTTGATTCTGTTTCACGTAACATTCCTGCTGTTCACCGCATTCCAGCTGAATCTCTTCTGTGGCATATACTTTACATCTTCTGTGCACATGCTTTTGCTTACTCCTGCATTTGCCTATTTTAAATCCTCATTGCTTAAGATTTAGCTCAGATAATTCTCTGATGAAACTTACCTGACATGACTTTTTCTTTCACATACTCAGTGCACATTTGCTAACTCTTTTATTCATTTGTTCACTCCCCAGTTTTTTCCCACAGGACGTAAGACAGCAATGTATTGTGGGCCTTTTAACGTTCTGTGAGGGCATCCTGTGTGCTTCTCTTCTAGATGCTTCACTCTGGAAACCCTTGGATGGAAGAACCTGTCTTGACTCCTAGATAATGCCTGGGAGGTAGGCGTTCGATAAATGTTGGGCTGGATAAGCCAAAGACCTATCATCTATGCTATTTCTGTCCTCCAAAACACAATATTCATGGCTCTCAAAATGTGTTGTGAAGAAACTATATACAGCACGCTGAAATTACTGTAGTAATGTGAACATGGGCTTTAATGTCAGATACCTAAAGTAGAATCCTGGCTTCACACTAGTTGCCTCACCTATAGCAAGTTGCCTAAACTCTGAGGCTCTTGTTTTTCTCAGAATAGGTTAGAGGGAGAAGGTTACTCTCATACAGAATTAGAACCATGAGGGAGATGGTTCTCTTATAAGTTTCCCAAGATGATTCTGATATGCAAACCCCCCCCCCGCCGCCATCCATTACCAGCTGCCTTAGAAACCTAAATAAAGGGCGCCTGGGTGGCTCAGTGGGTTAAAGCCTCTGCTTTCGGCTCAGGTCGTGATCTCAGGGTCCTGGGATCGAGGCCCGCATCGGGCTCTCTGCTCAGCAGGGAGTCTGCTTCCTCCTCTCCCTGTCTCTCTGCCTGCCTCTCTGCCTACTTGTAATCTCTCTCTCTGTGTCAAATAAATAAATAAAATCTTTAAAAAAAANATGATTCTGATATGCAAACCCCCCCCCCGCCGCCATCCATTACCAGCTGCCTTAGAAACCTAAATAAATTTCCAACTCTTCACAAAGAACAATGACAGATGGGGTGCAGGACACATCAAGAATGAGGTATGTCAAGCCCCAAGTGGTTACTCTGAAAGAAGGGAACCGGGAAGACGTCAGAAGACCACTAAGGGAAGACGGAGATGTGGAAGGGGAAGAGGAGCAGATGTTGCAGCCGAAGTTATGATCATGCACTCTTCCTAAAACCCTTCAAAGACTCAATACCTTGTACCAATTCTAGGGGCTTCTGTGCTGAGTAAGTAATAAGATTGATCGAGTGCTTACTCTATACCAGGCACTAAGTGCTTTGCATGAGCTCACAGAGTTTTTACAACTTTATTTGGTAAGAACTGTTCTTCTCCCTTCTTGTGATCAAACAACCGAGGCACAGAGATGCTGAGTAACTTGCTCAAGGCTGCTCGACCAACCTGTGGTGAGGCCAGGATCTGAATCTGGGCAGTCTGGCTCTAATCTTCAGTTTGTAACCACTCTGCTCTACAAGGATTACAAAGTGAAGACTGAGGAGTTCTAAGTGAATAAAGGCTTTTGTGTTCAAGTAAGTTACAGGGCTGCTACTTAAAGATGAGTATGTTCATCATTTTTCAGGACATCTTAAAAACTTTAGTATGTGTTTCCATACACCTATCTGCAACCATGTCCGTGTCCTCTGTCTTCCTAGTTCTTGTCTTGGAAGCCTATCCTACTTTCTTGCATCTTTTTTCAGACTTCTCATTATCACCCTCATTGCTTCATCATCATTTTCCTCTCTACTGAATCATTCTTAGCAGCAAACATACTCTAGTAATTCCCATCTTTAAAAGGCTCTCTCTCACCCCCTTTCACTCTGCTACCCTATTTTTCTGCTCCTATTCACATCAGAACTAATATAAAGATTAATCTGGGCATGGGGTCTTCCCTTCGCCCCTCATTCAGTCTTCAGACCATTCCTGTCTAGTTGCTGGCCTGTCACTCTACTACACTTGGCCTGGACCACACTTCCTAGACTAGCTTCCCTGCAGCCACTCCCCATCACTCCCACCAGATTTATCCACTCTCCACCAGTGGCCAAAAGAGCCTTGTTGGAATACAAGCCAATTCATGTCCATTGATTTAAAGCCTTCAAGTTCTTTTCTACATTCCTTAAAATAACTCTACCTTGGGTGATAAGGCCCTATAGAGTCTGGCCTTGCCTGGCTCCTGCCCCCTCTGTCACCCACCATGCCGACAGTGGTGCCAGCGCTCAGACAAACTTCTACAGCTTTTTCTTCTGCCTGCACCTGTCTCGTTGCAGTGGTCCTGTCTGCCCTTCAGTCTCCATTCAAATTCACCTTCTCAGAGAGGACTTCCAGTCCAAATTATCTAAAATATGCCCCTGGAATCACCTTTTTCAGTGCACTTATTAAAATTTGAATGTATCTTGTTTATGCGTACTTCTGCTAAAATACACAACTCGACTGAGTAAATTTAGATCTTAATGGCTTTAGTCAGTGATTCATAAATATTGGGCAGTATCCAACCTAACAGGATTTCTGAGGAGCTATACAAAATGAAAAACTTCTATAGGCAGAAGGGAGTAGGAAATTACACTTGACAAAAAAGCAGGTTGGTTATTGTAAGGTTGCTTTCTTGCAGGGGATGGTTGGGGTCTGTCCAGCAGATCACCTAACTAGTACTGACCAGATGATTACTGGTGGACTGGTTTAAGATTCCATTTCTGGAAGAGCCCAAACTATAAGTCTTGGTTCTGTGATATGTGGCTGAGTATAAGTGACTCTGTTTGGGACCTGTTGTCTTCTTTTTAATACTTCTTTATGGTCTATCTTACCCCACTAGAATGTAAGTTCTATGAAAGCCATGGCCTAGGTCTTGTTCTTTCTATCCCCACAATAATGAAAAGCCTTTTGGAAAAAAAAGAAAAAAGAAAAAAGAAAAGCCTTTTGGATTTCTATAGTGAATATAAATGCGGCAGGGAAATCCTCTCCTAAAGCATAAAGGCTAAGAGGCTATCCCACCCTCCGTGACCAGATCCTTGCTACCTTCTCTAGCCCTCCATCTTCCCGTGCCCCTCTCCTTTCTGTCTCTGTCTCTCTCTCACACACACACTCACCCCTTTTGCTCTGCGTACACACATCAGCACACAAAACAGTTGAGGTGTGCCATCTGTCAGGGAGCACTCCCTGCCCTCTGCCCTCTGTCTGACTTAGAGGGCTCTCATAGCACTCCTTTTGCATCCTGTGCACAGACCTCATTAAAACATGATGGGGGCGCCTGGGTGGCTCAGTGGGTTAAAGCCTCTGCTTTCGGCTCAGGTCATGATCTCAGGGTCCTGGGATCGAGGCCCGCATCGGGCTCTCTGCTCAGCAGGGAGCCTGCTTCCTCCTCTCTCTCTGCCTGCCTCTCTGCCTCCTTGTGATCTCTCTCCCTCTGTGAAATAAATAAAATCTTTAAAAAAATAAAAAATAAAACATGATGGGACTAATGTAAAACTATTAAGCCAGCATCTTTTCAGGTTGGACAAGTAATTAGGAATACAGTCTCTTAATTAAGACTCCCTGGGATGGAAGCCTGACTCCATCACTGACTTGTGTATGGTTGTAGTCCAGGTCCCTAACTTCTAAAGTACTTCTAAAGTACTTTAAAGTACTTCTAAAGTACTCAGCTTTAAAGTGCAGAAGATAATGTCACCTAATCACGTGTGAGGCGCTTAGACCTGCTGGCGCAGCAACAATTCTCTGAGGTTATCCTCATTTTATTTTTAATTAATTTATTTTTTAAAAGATTTTATTTATTTATTTGACACACAGAGAGAGATTACAAGTAGGCAGAGAGACAGGGAGAGGAGGAAGCAGGCTCCCCGCTGAGCAGAAAGCCCGATGCGGGCCTCGATCCCAGGACGCTGAGATCATGACCTGAGCCGAAAGCAGAGGCTTTTAACCCACTGAGCTACCCAGGCGCCCAGTTATCCTCATTTTAGACATGAGGGATCAGAGACCCACCAAGCTTAACATCCCCAAGATCTTCCAGCTACACAGAGCTGGCCCAAGCCCTTGACTCTATGCCAAAAAGCTTTCTATGGCTGTATCTCTCCTTTCTCACCAACCACCACACAGTTTTGATACCTCATAGGTCCACCTGTCGCAGGGCTGGGTGGAGCACAGAAGTAGTAGCAATGGGCTTGGTAAGAAGGGCAGTGATTTCTGGCAAAAGTGGGGGCTCTTGGTGGAGTCAAGGGTACAATAGACAGCAGCATTGTCATATCTACTTAGCTGTGGGCTCATATAAATGAGAAACTGTCCCTTTGTGACAGAACCACAGAGGATATTAGGAGAACTCTCCAGGGGGCTGGAGCCCTGCATCAAATATAGGGGAATCTGCAAAACATGTTGTTATTTTTACTGACTCCATTTACTGCCCATAAGCCTGGGAACATGGATACATGGACTCCATTCCGAAGCCCTTTTACAGTGTACAGTGGTCATGCCTGGTCCATTATTCAACAGCCAGGTAAAACAAGAAATCTCTCTCTCTCTCTCTCGCTTTCTCTCTCCCCTGACACACACATACATATACACCCTAAAAACTGTACTCTTTTTTTAAAACGGACATTTTTCAGTATGAGACATCATTTCCAGTTTTTGCTTTAAAGTCAAACACAAATTTTAAATCACTTTTGAAGTAATCTAAGAGCAGAATCCTATATTTTTGCCAATTTCCTGCTATTGCATGGTTGATGTATCCACAATTTAACAATTTTTTTAGCAACTTGCCCTTGCTTTTTCTAAAGCATTCCAAAAAATCAAAGATCTTCAAAACATTAATTCCCTATGTTTTCACATTTATAATTCATTGGTTTACTTAATTTGAAATGTCATTACACTAATGGGTACAACTTGAATCCACAGTTTGGGAATAGGTTGTTGAAATGTACCTCAGGTGGGGAAAACCTAAGTGGATTAGGGGCAGGATACTAGGCCAAAGCCTGTCGGGTCTGGTGCTGAATGTGCTTTATAGGCAGAAGTCCTTATGTTTTACAGATAGAATGCAAAGTGCTGGTTAAATGGAAACTGGAGGACAGAACTTCTGAGTATTGCCGACTGATTTTCAGACAAAATTTGCATTTGCAGATCCTAGTTTTGCCAGCAGGTGGCAGATGTGGTTCACGAGCTGGTTTTGGCCAGGCCTTGGCTGGAAGCTGAGCCTTTGCCAATGTAAATGGCTAAGAGAAGACAGACAACTTTCCTTTCCATCACGTGAAACCCTTTTTGTCTTTCCCGCTCCTTTGTTAGCCTGGTGGCATCTTCTCACCGAGTTAAAGTTGGCAGAATTCCACGACTGCGGGAAGAGAACCTAGGACCGAGCAGGGAGCCCGATGTGGGACTTGATCCCAGGACCCTGGATCATAACCTGAGCTGAAGGCAGACGCTTAACCACTGAGCCACCCAGCCGCCCCGGGACCAATTCCTATCTTGTTGAAGAATGAGTCACTTCAATTTCTTTTCTCTTTCTCCTTGAATAGAGGGGAGAGCAATATTTTACCTTCTGGGGAAGCTGGTCACCCAGATCATTGCTGTAGATTGCCTGAGTGTAGATCTGGGTGTTGCTCTCCACTGACTCCCTTCCTCAAAGAGAACATCACCCCCCCCCTCCCCAAGAGAACTCTTGACTGCGGTGTCCTTGGAAGGCGTCTGGCTTCCTGGTTGGTAAGACCACGGGTGGTCCAGCAGAAGGCCTGTGGTCAGCCTGACTCACCGCTGTGGGAGCTACCAGCCAACTTGGGCTTGCGGGCTTGTACCTCATGGTATGAAACCAGCTCTTCTTGGGAGCACCAAGACACTGGCATTTAAAGCATCAGTGCAGTAGTTTATACCTAAGTCCAGGTAGATGGATGGTCCGGCCTGAGGGACTTTTCCAGAGATAGAAATTGGGGCACTTTGGTGCTCAGGATAGCAAGAGGTGATATGTAAGGACACTGTGAGCAGGAGCAAGTGAAGGGATACCAGTCCTCTCCTCTCAGAGGCCGCTCCTTTGTTGCTCCTTAAGTCCCATCCCTAAGAGCTCTGGCCCAGGCCTGCACATGTGTGGTGGTGGCCAGATAAACACTTTCTTGAAAGCTCTGCTCTGATGGAGCCTTGAAGTCTGAGGATGAACTGGAGAAAGAAGGTAAAATGGGCATGGAAGGGAGAGGGTCTGGCACTAGGTTGAGGGGAGTCTGCAGAGAAACAGGGCACATAGCCTGAGGAGCACCTGGAGGACAGAGAATGGGCACTTCCCATCACTGTGGCTCTCTCTTCCTTCACACACAGGCCTTGTGCCCCACCCCCCATACACCCCGGGTGCAGAAGTGAGGTGCAGACTGCCCATGATAAGCTCTGACTCATAGGCTCTGGCCCTGGAGCAGATCTGGGGCCAAAGGGAAGCAGGTTATGGTGGAAAGCTTGAGAGGAATTCCAGGCCAGATGCTACCTGCAGAGGCCCAGGTGGCTCAGAGGGGTAAGGAAGGACTGACGGAGGAAAATCGTCTTGCCTAGGGCACAGAGAACATAAAGCAAAACATAGATTTGCATAAATCCAGCTTCAGTGACTGTGACAACACTGGGTGTTCCTCAGGGAGGTTCATAACCCACTTCTGAAGCCCAGGCCATTCCACCCATCGGATACCTTGGGGACTTCCAACCCTGCGAACAACTTGGTAACCCTCATTCTACATGACCATAAAGGAGGAGTCAGGAATCCAGACATCATGCTATGACAGCAAATTTAATAAAGAATGCAAAAAAGTAGCCTGGTGGGCTACTCAGATCCCTGGTGCCATCTGTTTTAGTGGTCACGGCACTGTCCCCTCTGACATCTGCCAGGCCCTGCATGGTCAGAGCAGCATCCAGATCCCATGTGGGGCTTGGGCTCCCAACGGTCCCCCCTGGGGGTGTCAGGAATCCTTCCTCCAGCTGGCTCCAGAGCTCCTGGCACCACCGAAGCCCAGGTCCAAGCTGCAGCGCCTGTGGCTTCTCATGAGGCTGGCGCCATCTCTGCTCAGAGGCGGGAGAGCACCGCTGTGGCTGGGAGCTTTTTCCACTCCTTCACTTCGGGGCTTTGTCACCTCTTGCCCCTACAGTCAGGCTTCCCAGGGTAGAAAAAAACTCCTCCATTTCCTTCTGCAGCAGCTGGTTCCTCTTCTCCGCGTCTTCCCGTGCCCGCTCTGAGTTCCTCAGCTTTATTTCCAGCATTGTGTACTTTTTCTTTTCCTGGTCTAGTTCTTCTTCTAGCCGTAACATTCGTTTCCTCAGGTTGGCACTACCTTCTTCAAGTCTTTAAAATAAAGAAGACAGACACTGTTTTAACCTTTGGCTGGCTGGGTTTTGGCAAACGTGTGCCTGCATGCACTCCTTCCAAAGGAGCTGGTCAGGCGGCCCGCGGAGGGAAGGACGCATGCAGGCTCAGACCTGGCTCGGGGACAGGCCCCACGGGCCTCATCAGGTCCTTGCAAGACCTGGGCCCTCATCCCCAGGGGGCCTCCCTTCGGCCTGTGATCCAGAAATGCCAGCATGAGCCTTTGGCCCTTTGGCACTCGAGGCTGGGGGGCCTCCCTGAGACCTCACTAAAATATAAAGTCCACTTGCCCTCCAGCTCAGCCTACTGTCCACCAAGGAATGGACTGCCAGCTGGCAGAAAGCACGCCTGGTCCCCAAATGGAAAGGGAAGTAGGAAACTGTCCCCTCGTCTTTTCTCACCCGTAAGACCCCTTGTACTCCGGCCTCTCTCTGGCTGCCCCATCTCCCACGGCCCCCCAGACCCCAGCCAGACACTGTGACTCAGGGGAAACCCCGTTCACATTGTCACCTCCACTACTCCTTATCCTTCACGCCCCAGCTCAAATGTCTCACCCTCAGTGATAACTTCTCTGGACTCCCCCCCCCCCCCCACAGACATGCTTCTCTGGATGTTGACACCACACATTATAAAGGCCGGCATGTCCATCTTCTCAACTAGATGCCTTCCTATAAGGCCTTTGGGGAACCAACACACTGGAGTTTGAGCCCCAGCCTGGCTATTATGAAGCAACACAAACTGCTCTGAGTCCTGGTGTCCTTTCTAAAAAAAAATGCAGGGACCAGCACTTACGCCCAAGAGCTACAGCTACAATGGACGAAGAAGGCCACACATAGTGCACCACCTGTTACGTGGTATACTGGAGTAAGTATGCACTCCCCACCCCGTCCGGGATGAGGCCCAGGCCTCCACCCTCAGTCACTGAACACTAAGCATGAAGAAGGCAGGAAAGCTGCCTGCTCCTCAGCCCTCCACCTGGGGAGCACGGGACATGCTGTGAGACAGAAGAACCCCCAAGGGGAGTGACAGCAGGGACCCCACAGACTCCTCATGTCTTCTCCTCTGCCTCCTCTTGTCTTCTTCTCTCTGTGGTTCTTCATGTGACCTCATCTAGTCTCCAGACCCAAAGCATCATCTCCATGCTGACGACCCCTCAGCCTCTGTCTCCCTCGACCCCACTCAGAAGCTTCATAAGCATAGCACCCTAACAGGCCCACAGGTGGCTCCTGACCCTTCCTCTCCAAACCACTGCTGCAGCCCTGGTGTCCCACTCAGTGAACACCTTCTTCCAACTACTCCACCAAAACAAAAAGATTATCCCTTTTCTTTCACCCTCACATCTGACCAATTAGCAAAACCCTCCAAATATGTTCAGAATCTGGCTCTTTACCTTGACTGCTGACTGTGAGGTCCATGCTGCTCACATGGCTAGCCTGGAGCCTCACACTCTGCCCTCCACCCCCCTTTCTCACACTCCCCTCCTCCCCACTCTTTCCTCTACCTGCCTCTTCCACCACAGCCCCTGGGCTTCTGCACCTGGCCTTCTGTCTGTCTCAGCACGGCCTTCCAACCCTCTTCCCGCCATGCTCCCCTTCCCTTCACCCTGCTTTGTTCTTCTTTACCTAACCTTCTAACATAACATAGATGTTTAAATCTGTCTTATTTCTGGTCTATGTCCACCTCCAACCCGCCAACACCACCAAACAAGAATGAGGGTAGAAGTTTTGATCAGTTTTGGTCTTGGCTGGTGTCCCCAGCATCTCATACAGTGTCTGCACATCATAGACACTCCGAATTCTCTTTTGGGAATACAGGAATTGGCACAGGGGAGGGGTTCTGAGTCCTGGGAGGCAGGGCAGAAAGCTGGTTTCCCCCAACCCCCTAGACCAGACCCAGTGCTGACTGACTCCTGTGTGCAGAAATATTCCCCAAAGACCCACTGGATGGGGCTCCATTCTTTCTTGAGTTCAGACAGACCCTTCTCTCCCTAGACCACCCTACTAGCGAGGGTACTACAGGGGATGCCGCCCCTGTCCCTTTGCCTCTGTGAGCTTTGTCTTACCTCCAGCCTCTCAAGCAGAAGGATGTATGAGCCGAGAAAGCTTCCTGAACACTCTGGATACCCCAGGCCCTGTGCTCAGCACTCCCATCCACTGTGGCACTCAATCCTCATGACAAATGGGTGTGGTCACCCAAGCCCAGAGAGCCTGCCCGCACAGACATCCAGCCAAAGCACACTGGGATCAGAGAGCCTGCCTGGGATGCTTGGCCAATGCACAGGGGCAGGGACTCGACCCCAGGCAGTCTTATCCAGAGCCCACCATGGAACAACACCGCGTTTTCCCATGAGAAACCAAGCTTCTAAGAAGATGAGAGAACTAGAAGCTCAAGTTGGCTCCACAAACAGCTAAGGAAGTGGAAGCTGGTTCGGACCTCTTTGAGGCTGTGTGAGGACAGCCTCCACCTGGTAATACCTTCCACGTATTCTGTAGTTTTCGCCTGTGAGCTCATCTTCAGCTGTAATCATCTTTCTCTGTATCTGCAGGAGGTTCCACTGTTCCCTCTGCCTGGTAAATTCCAACTTCGTACTCACGTTTGCAGGGTTTTACCCCCAGTTGTGTACCTCACAGTTTTACTCATGCTGCGTCCTTTCTTCTCCTTGCTCAGTCCAATCTTATTGGTCCTTCAACTCCTGGCTCAGACATCCACCTGTTATGACCCTCCCTGACCTCCTGCAGAACAAAAGGGCCTAATGCTGTCCCTCCAGCTCCCTATAGAAATCCCAGGCTCTGAGTGAGAAGCAGGAATCCCCTCTACCTCCACTATCTCTTATGAGGAAATTAGGATGTCAGAGCCCACAAACACCTTCTGCTAGTGTGTGGGGCCTGATTTATAGGTTAGACAGCTGGGGACAGGGGCTAAGAAGCCTGAGATGCCGGTAGAAGCATTGCACACTGGCAGTGCAGGCTAACACCCTCCTCCCAAGGAGGCTGGAAGGATCAAACTAGGACCATCTATGAGCAAACTTGCATGGCTCAGGATATGGCAGAAGGCATCCTCCTGTGATCAGGGAAGGTAAGAGGGCAGAGCTCAGCATAGCCAGCTCCCTCCTCCTAGGAAATTGGGTTACAACCCTGGTAGGAGTCCTTCTTCCCTTATCAGGCCCAACCATGGTCTGCCAGCCAGGCTGGCGTGGGGCCTGCACTGCACGTGGGCACCTCCTCGGGTACCCTACACATTTCAGGGGGCCCATCTCCTTCCTGAGGGCCACGCAGGGACCTGCATGCTGAGCTCCTCCATTAAAGGTGCTCAGAGCAGCGCAGGCTGAGATTCTGACTCACTCACTCAGCAGGCATTTATGGAGCTCTGACTGTACACCGGGCCCTGGAGCTCCCAAGCTTTTCCAGACAGAGGACGCCACCCCTCCATTCCCAGACCTGTTCTGGGGGCATTCTCCCAGAAAAGTGGCTTTCTGGGGCTGCCTGCCCTGAGCCTTGCCTCAGAGAGGCTTGCTTTCAGAGCCAGAGGCCATGACCAGAGGCAGACTACCAGGGCTGGTGGCCCGTGAGCTGCCGGCCACAAGGGCTCTGCCTGGCCCCGGGTCGCCGGCCTCGCACTTGCCCTGTGGCTGCAGCCCTTTACCTTTTTATACTGGTCTCGTACTCAGTCCTCTGCCGGCACAGCTCGGCCCTGAGCTCTGTGACCAGGCCCTGGAGAGCCTCAGAGCAGCGGGCATAGTCCTGGGTGGGGCTGCCTGGGTCGCTGGGCTCGCTGCTGCTGATGCAGCTGCCCCCCTCGTCCAGGCCGCGGCCCAGGTCCGGGGATCTGCGGTCCTCGCTGCTACTGGGGAAAGGGGAAGGCTCAAGGGCCCCCTCAGTGTGCAGGGAGCTGCAGACGGACGAGTCGCTGGCCCGGCAGGCCGTGCAGCTGCTGACCGAGCCCCTGGCCGGTGCCTCGCAAGAGGAGGCCCCTGAGCACGCTGTGTTGGCCACACTGGGGGTGCTGGAGACGAGGCCGCTAGGGGGGGGCACGTTGTCGTAAGTGGAGAGTCTCTGCGAAGAGCCCGAGTCCTTGAGCCGTTCTCCCGAGGAGGCCCGGCGGTGGCCGCGCAGGGAGGACAGCCCGTTCACGAGCCAGTTCCCTCCAGACGAGATGATGGGCACCTCCAGGGATGAGCCGCCCACCTTCGGGCTCCCTGAACGGGACCCTGACTGCCAGAAGGAAGACTTCCAGTTGGGCAGAGTCTGCACTTTCTTCCCAGGGCCGGGGGTGGCAGGGCCGCCTCGGCTACCCGGGCCCGTGGCGGAGGTTCTAGACAGCGCTGCCACCGTGGCCCCATCCAGAGACGAGGTCCTGTGTGATGGCAGGCCGGGGCTGCTGGGGCTGCTGGGTTCCGGCTGGCCATCCCTCGGGGCCTCCTCGGAGCCCCACCCCACTGTGCATGGTGGGCCCCCACGCGGGGAGGTCGGCCCTTCCTCGGCCCTCGCAGTGAAGAGCTGGCTGTGTTTGCGGATCAGGACGGTCATCAGGTGCTGGACCAGAGAAGTGCCTGCCAGGAAGAGGGAGTGAGAAAGCCTGGCTGTGGATGTCTCCAGTCCAGGCTCCCTAAGACCCGACCCAGGGTGGCTGGAGTCTGGAACCAGGCGGCCCCTCAGGAGAGCACTCAGCTAGAGCCTGCCATCTGCCTCTCCAAACGGAAAGACAGCCACCACACCCTCCAAACTAGCACAGACAAAATCCCCACATCCCCTTCCTTGGGCACAGAGGGGGCACTGTGCCTGCGGCCCAGAGCATCCCACTTGGTGTGGGGAAGCAGGCACTATGCCCACTGAGGCCACAGAGTGAGCCAGTGGCAGGCTGGCACTGGACACCAGGACCCAGACGTCACAGCCCGCTCGGCTGCCCCACATCACTCCCCTGTACTGCTGAAGAGGGCTGTGCCTAACCATCCACATGCTGGGGGCACGAGGCTCTGGGTCAAGGACAGAGATGGCTTATAGGTGCAAGTAGACACACACACACACACACACACACACACACACACAATCCCACATACACACGGCCACAACACACGAATGTACATATGCAGCCCCCAACATGTACAAGCTGCTCTCCCCTGACCCTCCCCTCTCTCACACGTACACGCAAACACACACAGGGACACACACGATACCTCTTCTCCAGGCCACGGCCCCTGAGATGCAGCCTGGGGTGCCTGTGGTTCCTGCCCCAGGGGGTTGGGGGTCAGTGATGAAAGGGGGGGGCAATACAATGGGACCACGGTACCTATCCGCTTGCCTTATTCCCTCCTGCTACCTTCCACCAAAGACCAGAGCCTGGGAAGGTTTCCAGGTGATAAGGAAGGAGGGGTGGCTGGGTAGCCCCTCCCACTGGAGGTAACTAAGAGTCCTGGAAAAAATAAGGAATCCTTAGCCAGAAAACTGGGTGAAGCAGGAACCCACTGTTTGCTGTTGGGCATTTGTTCAACCCGGCAGGCTGAGAACCTGGGGGGCCTGGGATGAGACTGAGCTGGGCAGGCCAAGGGGGGTGGGGGGATCCGAGGGCAAGTGCCTCCCCAAGAGCCACACCCTAGGCTTGGGGGGACACAGAGCTCCACAGCCCACCCCCGCACTCATCTCTCCAGTTCACCCTCGGCAAGGAATGGCAACTCCGGCCTCAGCTTGCCTGGTGCCAGGGCAGCAGCTCCAGCTGGCTCTATGCTGTGTGAGTGTCTGCACACGTCAGCCGGCACTGGCTGTGCGGCTCCCCTTCGTGGGCAGCAGGACTCCCCCACTAACCGCGCCAGGACAGTCTTCCACGGGCCCTCTGAGCACAGGCTGTAGCTGCTGAGCCAGCCTGTACCTGGGGCCTTTGATAAACCTGGCTGACAGAATCACCTGACCTCTCCTGACCTCAGCTTCCCCATCTGTGAAGTGGGTGCGATAACCACATCATGAGCCTGTGAAGCTGACAATGAGATGATACAGGGAAGGCACTCTTAGAGGCTCTCGCATATCGCAAGCAGCTGCTATTGCTGTTTTTTAATCATTATTTACTCCCCAGGGTACAGCTCTGACATCCAGGAGCCTTTGACAAGTACTTAATAACATTTACTTAAGGAAAGCAAAAACATCAGTGTGTATTCAAGGGCAAGGGCACTGACCTCTTCCATTCCCCAGCCTCTCCCACCATTCTAATTGCTCCCAATGACCCCATCCACAGGGCAAAGTTCCTTTTCTTTTTATAGCTGGACTCCATGGGGTCGGGGAGGGTCCCCTGGAACAGAGCCCCTTCCCACCGGCCCGGCCCTGTGCTTCTGAGGGCCCACCTGGGACCAAGGGGAGGCCAGACCTAGGCAGCTCCCAGCACTACCATGCACCCCTCCACCATTACCTTCCATTATGGTTACTGGGTCCTCTATCTGTGGCCGAAGTATGTTGGGTCCAAAAACGGTTGCCAGGTTCTGGACACTCATCTTGTTGACATTTGAGTGGGACTGAACTTCATCCAGAAACCTGTACAGTAAGGAAGAAGCAGCTGGCGGAAAAGCAAAAGCTGATGCCAGACCTTCTGGGACCTTCCCTGGCCTTCATGCCTAGCCATGTCCACGCATGTCCGCGGCTGCTGGGCATAGCCAGCTGCCCCTGGCAAACCCTGAAGAGGGCAGAGCTTCCCCCTCTGAAGGGTAGGAGATGGCCGTCAGAAGCAGAGGCCAGTGGGACAAGGGGCCACTGTCTGCGTGGAAGCAGGACACACGACTCTCCTGCCTGCAGTGGGGGCAGATGCCCAAGAAGGCCGAGATGCCGCAGGGGTGGGGCTAGGTGAGGGCCACACTGCATGCCTCCTCCCAGCACCTGGGTCGAGGCCACTGTGCTCAGGAGGCAGACCCTGGGGGTGGGGACAGCGAGAGGCACCCAGAGAAAGCTGAAGGGATACAGGGTGTGTCTCTTCTTTTCAGGAATGATACACTGGGGGCTATTTAACACTGCCTCCTCCCATGGGGACCGTAAGCCCCATGAGTGCAGGCACTGTGTTCTTTTATGCCCCTCGCTGGCTCCATCAACACACAGGGAGGAGTGTGGGGTGGGAGAATGATCGAGAATCCCTCCGTGAAGGGAACTGAGTTAGAGTGCAGGGCAGGGAAGCTCCCTGCCCCTTGTCACTTACTTGCAGATATATCTGAGCAGGTTGTAATTGGCCAGGGGAAGGCTGCTCACTTGCTTAGCCAACTCCAGGGTCCCCTTGGGATTGAAAGAGAAAAACAGCATTTCAAAGGCCAGCAATGAGACTCCAGGCCCTTCTGCTGGAGGGAGGGCTGGGAGCTGGGACAGGAATCTGAGTCCAGACCTCCAGCCAAGACCCCTGCAGCCAGGTGGCCAGAAGGTGCCACCACCTCCACCTCCCTCTGATGAGCAGTGAGGCCAACCTTGGGGAAGCAGATTTACTTTTGGGGAACTGATGTGAGAGGTATGCCTCTGTAGGGCTAAGGACGAATGTCAGGGCCACAGCTCAGCACACTTACAGAGGCACAAATATTTGCCAGGTAAAGATCCCTCATGTCCCACAGGGCCAAGAAGGTCAGCAAAGAGTCCTTCTCCAGCCAAAGCCGGCTTAGGGCTGCAGGCAGGCACCTGCAGGAGAAGGTGAGGGTAGGTGTGGGAGCCCTCTGTCCTGGAAACAGTCTCAAATTCTTTTGGGAGGAGGCAGGATATAAATAGATGAAAGGTCTGTTGGTTTCCGAACCCTGTGGCTGGCCTGGGTAGTACAGCAGGAGTCCCTACTGCATGGGGGCCCACGCCCAGGCCCCAGGCACCCAGAACCACAACTGGAACTCGGCCTGCTTTAGGAGGTAGCTGTCCCTCCCAGAGACTGAGGCCTGCACACAGAGCGGACCCCACACAGACAGGGGACGTTCCAGGACCCCACCCCCACACACAGCAGGCTGCTCCAGGCCCCCCTTCACGGAGCAGAAGGGTCCAGGCCTCCCATTTTACAGAGCAGGCTGGAGGCCAGGATCTGTGGGCCACGACAGTCACCAAATGTCCGTCTGTGCCTGCTCCATACACCCACCTCCCAGGAGGCCCGCTTCCCAGGATGGGTCCCCAGCAGCCACTAACCTCCCCCTCGTCCTTGGTGAGCAGCTGGGCACAGCTGAGGAAGTCCTCGTACCTGGCGAATGGGACCACAGGCTCGGGGAGCTCCCGCAGGTAGAGCTTCAACAGAGAGGCCACCGTGTGCACGTCTGTTGTGCTGTGGGCAGAGACATGCATGAGGCCTGGGACACCAGGGAACCCCAGAAGTAGCCAGCACCTTGTGCCCCTCCCCCAGGGGCAGCCTCCGCGCTCATGACCACGTGCATGCTTGTGTGTGTCCAGTTAGCCAAGGAGCTGGATGAGTGAAGGGTCCCCTTCTGCTGGCCTGGTGGTGGCCCGGGGCCCTCTGCAGGGCAACGTGAGAACAACTCTGCTCCCAGCAAGGGGTGAGTGATGGGGAGACTGAACTTGCTCCCCCCACCCCTGGACTGGCTCACCAGTGGAAGGGGTGAGGCCATGTCAGAGGCACCTGCCACGCTGGCCTGCGGAGCTCCTGGAAAGAGCAGGCATCCCTGGACACTGGCCACTGGGGACCAGGCAGGTCGGAGGTCGGGCCCTTTCCCCCAGCCTCTGGGTTCTTATTTACATTACAGGCACCTGGGTTCTAGGTTCATCAAGCTATTTCCAGCACCCCAGGGCCCTGCGTGTCCACTCAGAGGCCTCAGTCTCCTGCACGCCAGCTTGGAGCTACCCGGGCTGGTTTGCCCCCAGTGGAGGGCAGCGACCCTGGGCCTACAGGCCTCTGGGTTCAGGCCTTGGGACCTCCCCTAAGCTTGCCTTCCTGGATGGGCCTGGGCCCTGGGTTTTTCCTCCGCTTTTCTAGGGCCCTGGATTTAAACTGTGCACCTGCAGCTCCTTCACAGCAGGCACTCAGGAATGCTGAGCCTGGGGCCAGGAGAATAGGGCTGAGCCAGTAGGGTGCCACCTGGCCCTGCTCTCCACAGCTGGTCTCACTGAGGTAAGCCCTAGGGTCCCTTCTGGCTATGGCATCTGGGATTCTGGGGATCAATACACCACATAAACTTCAGACCCACGCACCTAGGGCCCCTCCCTGCGTCAGGCCTGGTGGCTCTTAGTCTGGCCTGGCCACCCAGCCCCTGGCTCTGCTCCACTAACCTTCTCCAGGCAGGCATGCTGCTGTCCATGCCCTCCACTGCCATCCCCCAGACCCCCTCACCTCCTGTGCCAGCACCCCCCACTTCCTGGGTGCTCACAGCCCCTGGGGGTGCCCAGGCTTAAGCCCAGTCCCCACCCCCTGGCCACTGGAGCCCTGTGGGTTCAGCGCTGGCCACTGTGGGAGCTACAGCCCCAGGAGGCTGGGGGGAGGATCTGCAGGCTTGTCCCCGGGGAAGACACGGGCAGTGAGAGCAGAGAAGTGTGGCCTAGGCCCTACGGATAGGTCTCCCTCTAGTGGGGAAGGTGAAAGCTTTTCTGTCCCGGGCAAGTGGACTCAAGAGCAGCCCTTCCGCCCTTCCATTCTGGCGGCCTCACTGACTGGAGCACCTCCTGCAGGCCCTCAGCTTTCAGTGCTCCTGGGCCTGGGAAGCCTGGCCCCTAGCCTGTGCGGCAGCCCCAGGTCACAGCCCCCTGGCCCACAGGTCCCTGTGGCCAGTCATGTCCAGATCCTCTGCCCCACCCTGGTTTAGGGAGCCTGGCCCAGCACCCTGACCACCTCGCCGTCTTTCCTCTCTGGCTAGAAACACACTTCTTCATCCTCTCCTTCCTTCCCCGCTCACCGCAGAGCCTCTCCCTTTAAATAGTGGCTTAGGCTTTTTCTTGGTACTTCTTGAACGGCCCCTCATCCCCCATTCCTCCTACACACACCTACCCTGAATCCAGACACCCTACCCTAGCACCTAAGGAGAACGTTCTGCAGCCCACAGCTCTGGGGATGCTCACTAGCCTGGGAGCCCCTCCAGGGCACGTGCCGTCACCTGTCCTGCTCCTTCCCCAGGATCAGGCTCAAAGCTCGTGGTGGAAGGGGACCGGGTTCACAGGCCGGGCGGGCAGCCAAGGGGTCCAAATCAGCTTCTGCCCTTCAGGTAGGCGTGACTTGGAGAGAGGTGGCTAACCCGAGAGCCTCAGTTTCTCCGCCTACAAGGTCACGCTTCCATTCCTCCATAGCCCTTCCTTCCTAAGAGCGGACCTCCCCTGGGAATGGGGTCAGCCCCAGGCTCCACATCTACTGCCAGACTCGCCAAGCTGCAGTGATGGGTCTTGGCAGAAGCTGGAGGCACAAGGGGGCTGCGCCCCAAGAGCTGGAAAGGTCAGGGCTGCCGGCAAGAACCCCTGGGTTTATCCTAGGGGCAGAGGGGGCCTTGACTATGAAGGCAGAGTTGAGAACAAAGGGTAGCTCCATGGAGGCCAAGGTGGGCTTGATGCAGAAAAACTTCCTGTGAAAACTGCTCTGGGATGGATGGGGTCTTGTCAGGGAGGAGAGGCCTGAAGTAGCTCCATCTCCAGGGTCATGGCCCTTGGGCTCTTCAGTGAAGTGAACTCTACCCACACAGTGCAGCCCTGGGCCAGGACGGGAAGAGGAGACTGGTTCCCCACCCCTGCTACCTGGGAGAATGGGGGGCTGCTGCTCCATCCTGCCACTGAAGGGGCCCGGGGGTGGGTCACCCCGAGGAAGCAGAGCCGAGAAGGAGGCCCTGCAGGAGGCCCAGAGTCCCAAAGGTTTACAGGCATCCCCCGGGGCAACAGCCTGCGTGGACACAGGTATGCCTCGCCTCCACCTGAGAGGAGGCCCCGGGCTGCTGCTGTGATTCCGTGCCCCATGCTCTGCCCACGGAGATGGGGGGCGCTGATTGAGCAAGTGCGCCACTGCGGGGCGCCATGCCGCCCACCAGCCTGCTGCCAGACTCCTGATGCCAGCCCACCTCTGCTCCCTGGAGCTTGTGTCCCGGGATGAGCCCCCGCAGCGGGGAGTGGACGGTGATCCCATCTCTGCCGCTCTCCCCAGGAGCTCACCTGTCAAACAGGGGCTTCTCCCCGCAGTCGAAGGAATCCTGCAGGTCCCTCACCAGGTTGGCCTGGCCGGGCATGCGGAAGAGGCCCTCCTCACCGAGCCCGCGCTCCCGGATGAAGTCCACGCACTGCTCCACCAGCAGGGGCGCCAGGCGGGGGCCATACTTGCGCTCGTGGTGGACGGTGTCCTCCAGCCGCTGCCCAAAGATCCCTGAGCACAGAGAGGGGCTGGTCAGGCCCTCGGAGATCCAGCTCAGCAGCTGGGACAAGGGGGAGCGGGTGGCGCTGTCGGGGCCCAGAGTGGCTCTCTTCTGAGGGAGCAAGTCAGAGTCCGGGAGGGCACACACCAGGCAGTTGGACCCTGGGCCACCTGGGGAGCAGGGGAGCACAGCGGACAGGGGGCCTGTGCCGTGCTACGGAATTTGTGTAAGTCTGAGGAACTTTTACAGGGCCCTCGGGGAACAGGCACTATGCCTTTGATTGATTGGCTTATTTATGCAACACTAACCTCCAAACAGGAGTGGCTTACATTTAAAAATCTAGGGCTATGTCCCCCAAAGATGCACCCTAGAATGTTCTTAGTGGCACTCTTCACAATCCGTCCAAATGGGAAGCTGACTAATGCCCGTCAGCAGTAGAATGAGCGGGTGTGACACGGTCTACTCCTACTGTGCAGAACCAGACGGCGATAAGAACAGATGGTGTGCAGCTCCCACAACCAGACAGATGACACGCTGTTGGGAAAACATGGCTCAGCACCCCGGATCGTTAGGGCAATGCAAGTCAAGCCACGGGGACGTACCACCTCGCACCCTGTTAGGATGGCTGCTATCAAAAAAACCAAAACCAGCAAGTGTTGGCAAGGATGTGGAGAGATTGGAACCCTTGTGCGGCGTTGAAGGGAATGAAAACAGTGCAGTCACTATGGAAAACAATGAGGTGCCTTCAGAAATGTAAAACAGGATTACCATACGACCCAGCAATTCCACGTCCTGGTAAATAACCAAAGGAACCCAACGCAAAGACTTGAACAGACATTTGTACATCCATGTTCATAGTATATTATTCATTATATTCAAAAGGTAGGGACACCTGGCTGGCTCAGTTGGTAGGACATGGGACTCCTGATCTCAGGGACATGAGTTCAGAGCCCCATGTTGGGCATAGAGCTTGCCTTTAAAAAGCAAAGCAAAACAAAAGGAAAACCAAAAATAAAACAACCCAGGTGTCCCTCAACAGAGACGTGGATATACAAAATGTGATACATACATGCAATGGAATGTTATTCAGCCTTAAAAATAAAAAGGAAACTGAGACACTCTATATCATGGGTAAACCTCAAGGACATAGCGTCAGTGAAATAAGCCAGCCACAAAAACACAAATACTGTATGACTTCACTTATGAGAAGTACTTAGAGTAATAAATTCCTCAAGACAGGAAGGAGAGTGGTGGTTGCCAGGGGCTGGAGGATGAGGAGTGGAGAGCTATGTCTAATGGGGCCGGAGTTTCAGTTGTACAGGATGAAGGAGTTCCGGAGCTGGGTGGGGGAATGGCGCACGTGCCGAACGTACTTCATGCCACTGAGTTGTACACTTAAAAATGGTTAAGATGGTAAACATTGTCTTAGTTCTATTTTACTGACAATTTTTTTAAGTTTTTTTTTAAAAAAAGGGGGGCGGCTGGGGGGCGCAGACGATTAAGCGTCTAACTTTTGGTCTCAGCTTGGATCTTTTCTCAGGGTCGTGGGATCGAGCCCGTGTCGGGCTCTGCGCTCAATGTGGAGTCTGCCTCGGATTCGCTCTCCCTCTCCCCCTGCCCCTTCTGCTCTTGCATGCATACTCTCTCTCAAATACATAAAACTTTTTAAAAAGCTAAAAAAACAAAAAACTGTGAGCAGAAGCCAGACCTACCTAGAGTNCTTTTGGTCTCAGCTTGGATCTTTTCTCAGGGTCGTGGGATCGAGCCCCAGTGTCGGGCTCTGCGCTCAATGCGGAGTCTGCCTCGGATTCGCTCTCCCTCTCCCCCTGCCCCTTCTGCTCTTGCATGCATGCTCTCTCTCAAATACATAAAACTTTTTAAAAAGCTAAAAAAACAAAAAACTGTGAGCAGAAGCCAGACCTACCTAGAGTTCCCACCACATGACTCCAACCGTGTAATGTGCAACACCAGAGCAGGACATGGTTACCTTGGGGGTCAGTGACTGGAAGGGGTCCGAGGGGTTTTTGGGGTGCTGGTAGTGCTCTGTTTCTGGACCTGGGCACGGCTTACCTAGCTTTGTTCACTTTGAGAAAAATCAGTAAACTGTACGCTTGTGATTTATACACTTTCCTATATGCTACATTTAAATGTTTGCAAAAAAAATCGGGGAGCAAGAGATCTAAAGCATTTAATATAGGACAAGAAAGCAAATGAGGGTTGGAGGGAGAGAGGAAGAAGTAGAGGAACTCTGGACTGAGAAGACCTATGAGAACTAAATATACAGCCGACTGAGGCTCCTGGCAGTCCCAGCAAAAAGCAGAAGCAGCTGAGGTCCATAAAGCTCGCTCGCATGCACATGCGCTTGCTCTCTTTCTCATGGTGACAGTCACAGGAGAAACACACTTCTCGCAACCCTAAGTCCTATGAGGACTTCTGACTACCCAGCATCTTCCATATGCAGGTGCGATGCAGAGACCTTCCCTGCAGGGTGGCTTTGGGCGTGTGCCAGAGGCATGATGCCAGAACCCCATTCTGTCCAGGCATGTGGCTACCGAGCCCGGGATAGGGAGCCAGTCAGGTGAGGCTTCAATTCCTCCCTTGCCACTGAGTACTGGCAGGACTCCGGGCACCTGCTCAGCTCCCCACACAGTGGCTAGTTTGAAATGAGATACATCCATCCCTAATGCAGGGCCTGGCATAGAGCAGGACTTAGTAAAGGTTCCTTCTCCCCCTGCCTGACCTGAGGACAAAGCATACAGACTCTGGGGGGAGACTTCTCCCTTCTAGAAAACATGCCCCTGTGGAGTGCACCCGGGGATGCCATCAACACTGGGGGTAACAGTGCACGCACGTGTAGTGCCTGCAAGTGGACTTGGGTGTACAAGGCCATGCACAAAGAGAGGGCGCTGACACAGCTAACACGGAGCGCTCATGGGGCCAGATGCTGCTCCAAGGGCCTCCCAGACATCAGTGCGTGTGATTCTCACGCAGCTTGGTAGTAAGCAGAGAGGGACTGATGACCTTGTCACTATCAGCATGGTCCCCAGTTTCAGACGCACACGCTGAGAGGCCGACGACTTTAAGAGCACGCCCAGATTCACTCCGCATGTGGCAGGGTCAAGGTTCAAACCCATGCAGGCTGCCTCCAGGCCCAGAGAATGTTCTAGGCCACACTGCTGCTCCCCACCCACACTGGTGCCTGGATACCTGGACATTATGCACCCACCAGTCCTGAGTCCCCTGTTTCCCCAGCCTTGGCCAGCAGTTCCCAAGAGTATGGTCACTGGGCAGCAGGCAGAGGTAAGCAGAGACTACAACGGGACACGAAAGGACAAGTTGTCTGCCTCCTGGGACTCAGGGGGGCGGGAGGGGTTAGAGCCCAGTGACCCTGGCCACAGGCGTGGGGCCTGATGGGCCAGTCAACAGCGTCGAACGCAGGGGCTGAGGCGGCTGTGAGACTGGCATGGGGTCTGTCTAGGGCAGCTCTGAGAAGCCTCTCTGAGGTGGCCCCATGGCCTGCTACTAACAGCGAGCGCCCTGGCCTCTCTGCCCAGCCCAAGAGCGGCCTGAGGGGTCGCGGGGACACAGAGTCGCTGTTCCCTCTCCCCTCACTCACGGTTCAATCACTTGCTCTCCACAATGGGCCACATGGGTCCAAATGCTCTTGTTTAGCGAGTGTGATGTGAGAACCATTTTAATATTAGTTATTTAAAGTCAGGAAATTTCATATAAAAATCTGGATTTCCAGCTTCTCTTGAAAAAAATTCACAGATCTGGAGGCACTAGGCTGGAATTCCCAAAGACCATCATTAGCGGAGTCCAGTGACATCTGTGCCCATGATTGCCCAGCACCTGCCTCCTCTCCCCAGTCCTCACCATGCCCTATTGCCTCACACTCAGCCCAAACTTCACACATGGGGCTCTGACAAGTATTCACCCCTTTTGCTTTGACCTCCATGGCACAGATGGCCCCCAAGGGTACTGTGGTAGGGATGATGTAGGAGGGGGGTCCTGATTCACAGGAGGTAGAAACGGGGAACCATGCCTGTCAGGACCTGAGGGATTTGCTAGGACCTCAAATGAGCGAGCAGAAGACATACAGGGGTAACTGCCCAGGAGCAGAGGGTCCCTAAAAGGGGAGGGGGCTGAGCTGGCATTGTACCCTCAGTGCCTGCCGCCTGCCTCCCTCCCTGCTCCTGCATGTGCCCCTTTCTTGTCCACTCCACCTACCACTCAGTGCCCTAAATGCGTCTGCTTTCCTGCTGCCTGGCCCTTGCACAGACCTCTGCCTGGAGGTCTTCCTCTTCAGTCTGCACAAATTTTCCATCAACCCTCAGGAACAGCTTAAATGTCTCCTCCTACTCGAGCTGTGAGTGTGTGACTACTCACCCCCACCCGCATCCTTGGTGGGAGCCACCCTCTCTCCAGGTCCCGAGCTAGTGTTGGTCTGGGAGCAGAGGTCAAGGAGCGCCGAGTGAAGGCAGCTGACCGACCCAGAGTTCCTGCACTCAGCTCCCCAAGCTGGGCTCACAGGTGCCTGAAGGCCACAGTCAGGGAAGAGAGGAATTCTAAAACTCCCTCCAGAGATCCACAAAGCTGGGGTAACCATCCAGCCTCCCCGAGACTCTAGCCCTTCCTGCTCTCCCTTCTCCTGTCCCCTGACAACTGCCATTCTTCTGTCTGTCCATCCACCCTTCCATCCCCCTCACACTTGCGCCTCACCCTGCTCCCCCGAGGGCTGGAGACAGGCAAATCCTGCCAGGGCCTACTCAGCTGAAGGCTCCTCGCGGCCTCCCTCCTCCCCACCCAGGAGCAAATGCAATGTGCGGGGAGGCCATGCCCTGCCCCACCGCCCTCCAGGGTGCAGACCTGGGCCAGACAGAGGGCAGGCGCTTCAGGGCTGACCCCCATCTCTGAGAGCCCCCTTCCAACCTCAGCACAGCCACGGCCTCCCCGCGAACCCTTCCTCACCACTCACCCTGCCCTCCTAGACGGGGCTGGGACCCAGCAAAGGGAAGTCATCAGGGCCCAGGGCGCTTCCACATAGAGGCAATTTGGGGGAGGGGGGGACATGGACACTGGGGTACAAGGATGAGGAGGAGAGAGGCGGGCAGGCAGGAGTGGGGCTTGGGAGCAGAGGCCCCAGGGCAGATCAGGGTAGGGGGTCTGACAGGGACCACAGGGCTTGGAGGGGGGCTTGAGGGAACACAGTTGAAGAGTCAAGGACCTTCCATGTTGTTCAGGTGCTTTGGGAAATGGCGACACTGCCTCAGAGGCCCTCCAAGTGCTGAGCCTGGTGACAGCGCTGGGGTAGGGGAGGGGGTGGAGACACAGGCAGGAGATGACAGTCACCACTGAAGGCTGTAAAGAACAAGATTCTGAGTCTACATGTGCACTAGTTTGGGTGTACGTCCCACCTGAGCTACTGAGGAGTGGCTTACTTTCCTGGGCCTCAGTTTCTCCATCTATAAAATGGGATGACCGTATGGTCTCTAAGAGGCTGCCCTGAGGCCCAGCCCAAGGGCTGGGAAGGAGCCCACATTCCCGGCACGGCCATGGGGAGCCTTGCAGGAGACTTTGTGCAGCCTTCAGTTTCGAGCTGCCCCCTCACCTCCCTCTGGGGAGAGAGGTTCTGTGGAGCACCGAGGGAAAGCTCACTCCTGCTCAGCCTCCTCCGGCTGCCTTCCCAGCTGTCCTCCTCCTGGAGGCCACCTGCACTCGGGCTACGGAGCCTGGCCTCCTTCTGCCAGGGGGCCTTGCCCACCTGTCCCCTCGCGGGATCCCCTCTGGCAGAGCCGGGTAGGGCTGGGAACAGCCGCCCTGAACACCTTCAGCCGGGAGCAGCCGCCCTGAATGCCTTCAGCCCTCCTGGCCCGTCTCGGAGGGGGAGCCTTGCCAAGAACCGGTTCCAGTAGGTTTGGCAGGTCCCTGGAAACCCAGCCAGCGGGCCGGTTCCTCGAGGTCCCAGCCCGCACTCTTCACAAAGTACCGGCGTTGCCACCAGAGAGGAAACCGGCAGAGGCTGCCTTTCCCGTGGAGGAACCTGCTGAGGGGCTCAGGGCTGGGCCTCCTCGCCTGCCAGCTCCCCCAGCAAACCCCCACTCTCACCGCCCTCACCCCAGAAGCCCATGCCGGGCGGGAAGTCACAGGCCACAGGCCGGGCAGTGTGCTGGCTCAGATCCCTGTCCCGGATGACCTTGGCCACAGTCCTCAGTCTCTCTGCCACTTCACGGGGCCGTGAGCAGCCGTGGGAGAGC
Source organism: Ailurus styani (assembly GCA_002007465.1). NCBI lineage: Eukaryota > Metazoa > Chordata > Mammalia > Carnivora > Ailuridae > Ailurus > Ailurus styani. The sequence goes on from LNAC01000746.1 coordinate 395,614, forward strand.
CCACCACGGCAGGCACACGGAAGCAGGTGCGTGATTCAAGCGGCCGTCCCCTGACCCAGGAGGGCTGGCCCAGGGCCCTGGCGCTGTCGCCGCCCAGGACCCCAGCAGGAAAGAGAGGCAGCTGGTGTCCCCTCTCAGGGCGGATTCCTGAGCGGAGACTTTCAGGTCTGTCTGGTCTGCTGGGGCTCTCTCTAGTTGAGGGACAGCAGGACGGGGGAGGGGGCCAGGCCACATCAGGGAAAAGACACGAGGAGGAAAACCATTCTTAAATTGTCTCCAGAGCTGCAGACTTGGCGAAGGCCCTCCTGGCTCTCAGCTGCCCTGCCAACGTTTGTCAGCTCACCCTTCCCGCACCGTGTGTGTCCCTGCAGCAGGTAGGGCCTCAGAGCTGCCCTGGGGGCGCTGAAACCAGCACACGGGGTGACCAGGCCTCACCAGCCCACAGGCTGGCACCGGCCAGGAGACAGGAGTGCCGTGCGAGGCAAACGTCACCCGCCGCCGGGGTGCTGCCCAGAGCGGGCCAGCCCCGGGCGGGCGGAGGACCCTCTCCTTCTGGGGGTCGCCAGCCCCTCGCCCCGGCACAGCGGCCTCCCCGAGGCCCAGGGGGGCAAACGTGGGGCGAGCACCGGGCGTGGAGTCGGGAGCCGGGGCTCCCATCCCGCTCGGTCCCCTCAGCAGTGGCGGGGATGACCTCTGGCAGTCCCCGCTCCGCTCCGCCCGGCCGCCACCCCGGGCCCGAGAGGAGGGGCCAGCGGCCTCCGCCTC
>LNAC01000746.1:396890-438842 GCA_002007465.1 Ailurus styani
GGCAGGCGCAGCCCCGGGAGAAGGCCCGCGCGGCCGGCATCAGGCCCATGGCGCGCCCGGCGCGGCGGCGCAGGAATGCCCGGCACGCGCGCAGGTAGCGTCTTGCCCGCCGCCCGCCCGGGGCCCCCGGACCCTGGAGGGAGGGCCGGCACTCGCGAGTTCCTGAGATGCCACGCCTGCAGCTGGGCCTCGGCAGGAGCTCCCGGTTCCGACGTCTCCCCCCTTTCCCCCTTTTCCCGAACGCTCGCCGGGACCAGGCTCCGGAGGAATGAATGCCGCCAGCAGCTCCCGACGAGGGTCCCTTCCTGGGGGTGGGGGAGCGGGGTGCGCCCAGGACTTGCTCTAGCAGCTCCGGGTCCCGCAGGCCGGGAGGCAGGTGTTCCCGGCGGAGCAGCGGAGGCCCAGGAAGGTCAGGTAGCTCGCGGGCTCACCCAGTCTGGGGAGTGCCGAGCTGGGATCCAAGGCTGGGCTCCTGCCTCCGGACCGGCTTGGGACTTCACAGTCGGGTGTCTGGAGCAGCCCTGAGCGCTAAGTATTAACGTCCCCATCTTACAGACGTGGCGGCTAAAGCCGAGAGCGGTCATGTAATTTCCCTGAGGTCCCGCAGCCAGTACGCAGACAGACCGTCGATCCAAACTTCAATTACCTTTCTGCAGACACGCGTTCTGTCAAGGGCAGGTGCAGTCCCAGTGAAATGAGCCCCCAGTCCCGTACTTCCAAAGTCTGAAGAGGGCGATGGAGAGTCAGCCTCAGGGATAGACCAGGGGGGCGGGTGGAAAGCGAAGCAAAGATGGGGTCTCTGCCACCCCAGGCAGGAGGAACAGAGGTCCACAGGGGTCTGTGCAGAATCCTGTGAGGGAGGGGCTTAGGGGAGCGCTGGGGCTGGAAGGGGTGGGCGCTGGAAGCTGAGTGTGCGGGCAGGGCCCCTCTTCTTGCTCTCCCAAGGAGGGCTGGGCTAGGATGAGGCAATATAAGGTGCTCAGCACCTTCTAAAACACAGGTTCGAAGAATGTGGGCCCCAGACCAGCAGCACTAGCCGCACCTGTGAGTTTGCTGGAAATGCAAATTCTAGGACCAAGTGAGCCGGAAGCCTGCAGGTGGAGCCAGCAGCCTGCTTTCTCAGGCCTTCCTCTGGTGACTCTGATGCTGGCCAACATTTGAGAACCACTGCTCTGTGCCTCGTGATTTACTTTCCTGGTTAGTGGCTGTCTGGGGAGTGGGGCAGAAGCCCCCCCTGATCTTTTGCCCTGCCACATGCTCTGCCTGCAGAGGGCAGATGTGCTGTGTTTGCTGAATGAGTCATGGCTACCAAGAACTGAGAGCGCACCTGGGTGCCTCAGTCAGTTAAGTGTCTGCCTTCAGCTCAGGTCATGATCTCCGGGTCCTCGGATCCAGGCCCCGCACCAGTCTCCCTGCTTAGTGGGGAGCCTGCTTCCCTCTCCCTCTGCCTGCCGCTCCCCCTGCTTGTGCTCTCTGTCAAATAAATAAAATCTTTAAAAAAGAAAAGAAATCCACTGTTATTAAAAAAAGAGAGAGCGAGTGCTGAGTACTTTGCATCCATCTTCTCTCCTAATTCCCATGACAATCCTGCAAAGAAGACACTTTATTCCCCCATTTTGCAGAAAAGGAGAGGGTAACGGGCACACCCAGGGTCATAGAAGCGAAGGGCAGAGCCAGATCACATGAGCCCACAGCCCAGTGCTGAAATCTGTGCTCACTCTGCCTCCTCTCACGCATCAGTGCAACTGGTGTGGCCAAGCACCTTCCTGTGCACATCAGACCCACCCCTGCGGGCTTGCAGTCCTCTCCAAATACCCAGGCAAGCGCCGGCCAGGGGCCAGGCAGCCCTGGCTACTGTGTCTCTCCTCTCCCTGTCACAGTGAGCTGGCTAGGAGCTGCTGCCCCTGTTCCCAGAGCTGGGCATAGGAATCCAGAGCTCCGCTGGAGAGCGTTACCCTCTTCACAAGATCAAGTCTTCTGATCCATGAACACGGGATGTCTTTCCGTTAACTTAGGTCTGTTTCAGTTTCTTTCAACAATGTTTTATCATGTTCAGAGTAGTAAGTTTTACACTTCTTTTGTTACATTGATTCTTAAGTATTCTCTTCTTTGGGATACTATTGTAAATGAAATTTTCTTAATTTCATTTTCAGTTTGCTCTTTGCCCCTGAACAGAAATACAACTGATTTGTGTATACTGACCTTATATCCTGCAGTCTTGCTGTATTTTTTTGTGACGTCCAATTGTTTTCTAGTGGATTTCTTAAGATTTTCTGGACATGAGATCATGTTATCTACAAATAAGAGACACACTTACTTCTTTCTTCCTTTCTATTCTGGGTGTATTTTATGTCATTTTCTTGACGAACTGCTCTGGCCAGAACATCCAGCACAGTGCTGAATAGAAGTGAGAAAAATGAGAATCCACGTCCTCTTCCTGATCGCAGAGGAGAAGGTTCCAGTCTTCCTCCGTAAGCATGATGTTGCCTGTGAGTTTTTTGTAGATACCCTTTGTCAAGTTGAGGAAATTCCTTTCTATCCCTATTCCTAGGCCCTTGTATGTTTTTATCACAGGAGGTACCAGACTCTATTAAATGCTTTTTCTGAGTCTACTGAGATGAGCACGTGGTTTTTGTCTTTTCTTCTATCAATGTATTATACTTGTTGGTTTTCAGGTGTTAAAACCACCTTTGCATTCCTGGGATAAATCTCATTTGGTCAAGATGTCCGGTGTTTTCATATATTGCTGGATTCAGTTTGTAGGCATTTTGCTGAGGATTTTGCATCTAGACCCACAAGGGCTTTTGGTGCCCCAGCCCTTCTTCTCTCCCTCTGCTGTACCATCAACCTTTCGAATGGCTGTTTTATCTCCCAACTCAAAAAAACAAAACAAAACAACCCTCTCTTTACCTGACTTTGCCTCCAGCTACTGTCCCATTTATCTTTCCCTTTAAACAAACTGTTTGAAACCCTTGGTTATTCTCACACTCTAATTCCCCTCCTGTTGTCCTTTCTCGTGTACCCCCTATTCTCAGGCTTTATTGCCAGCACTCCACGGGAACCACAGGTGCCCAAGGCAGCCGGGAACTGTGCTCCATGTCACTTCTCTTCAGGTTGATCTGTGGACAGTGTGTGTTGTCACTGCTCCTTCTTCCCAGACATCCTCTTCATTTGGCTCTGGATCCCCAACTCACTCCTGGCTCCTCTCCTTACTTCTCATCTCCCTCTGCTGGCTCCCCCTGTGCCCCGACTTCTCCCTTGGGGGCAGCTCAGAGCTCAGCCCTGGTCCTCTGCTGTCCCTACACTTGCTCCATGGTGTCTCGCCCAGCCTCATGGCTTCAAACCCCATCTATGTGTCAACAGCCCCCAGATTCTCTCTCCAACCCAGTCCTCTCTCCAAGTCTCTAGACTTAAATGTTTAATTGCCTGCTGGACATTTAAACTAAGTCTCTAACACGTATCTCAGACTAAGCCCCAGCGTGATCTCTCAATCTTCATTCCAAACACTGCCCTTCTGTGGTCTTTCTCATTTCAGTTAGTGACTAATCCATCCTTCCAGTTGCCTATAGACCAAAACATCTTGGGATTATTACCTCTGACTTTGCTCATTCTCTTATATTTTTCTTCCATTCCAGCAGGGAAATATTACTGCCTTTACCTTAAAATATATTGAGAATTTGATTCCTTCTCATCACGAATACCATCCAGGACCGAGCTGTCATCATCTCTCACTGGTATTATTGAATAACAAGCTCCTAACTGATCTCCCTGTTTCTGTCCTTGCCTTCTTTGATCCAGTCTCAACATGTGGCCAAAGAACCCGTGGTCCCGTTAGAACCCAAGTCAGTCCCTGCCATTCGTTGTTCAAAACCTACCCATGGCACCAAGGTACTCAGGAAAAGCCAGAGTCACCATGACGACAAGGCCCTACCGCTTTATATCCCCACTGCCTCTTTGACCCGTTTCCTGCTCTCTCCCTCTTCGCAGACTCTGCTCCAGGCACACTGACTTCCTTGCTGCTCTTCCAGCACGGACACTGCTGCCTGGGCCTCCAGAACTCTCTGCCCAGATATATGTGTGATTCACCCTTTCATCTCCTTTGCCCAAAGGTCATGAAACTCTGACCCCCATCATTCTTGCTTGCTCTCCCCACCATATCTTTCTCCACTGAGCTCACCGTCCTCTAAACTGCAATGGGCTTCCTTATCTTACTTGTTCCTGGTTTCTCTTCTAGAACGTGCACTTCACGAGGGAGGGCTGGGACCTTGTCCATCCTGCTCACTGCTGTATCCCCAACCCCTAAAACACATTCCCAAGTGAATGAATGACTGTTGGAATGAATGAGTGAATGCCCAGACAAGAGGTACCACAGTCAGGGGCACCTCTGAGCAGGCCATGCATGGGAACAGGCTCCGCTGACCCCGGGCGTCTGCCCCCTGCTTGCTCGGTGGGGATGCCTCTCCCTTGACTGCAGCAGGCACGCTGCCCATTCCTGCCCATCAGAGGTGGCCTGCTCTCTGCCAGAACCGACGTGCTTGAAAGGGCTCACGGAGTCCGTGATTAACAGCAAAAGGACTGATCCTCTAAGCCTCCTTTCCAGGGGAAGCCAGACTAATAACAGCTTTGCCAGGAAGGCTGCCGAGGCTGCTTGCTCCCGCCTGCGAGTGCCCACGGCTTGCCCGGACACGTCTGCCGTCGCTAACCCCTGGGATTTCTGCGTTTCCTCTACGCTTCAGGTAGAAAGGAGATAAGGCGCCTTTGATGACGGTTCCTGTTTTTATTCTCACATGCTCTTCAGCTCACAGCCTGAGAAATTTGATAAACGCTGGTGGGCAGAGGAGGGAGGGATCTGGGTTCTACATGGGACTCCGCAAAGTGTCCCAGTCGTGCGCCAGCACAGAGAAGGAGGTGGGGAGGAAGGGGGCAAGAGAAAGAGACACAGGTGTGTGGCCGGAAGCCAGCTGCCTGTGTAGACCACTGAGCTGGCACGCTGCACAGTCCGGGTCAAAGCACGGGGGTGTCTGGGGTCAGAACACCCACCATGTTTCTCACCTTTGCTCCCCGACAGGCTGGGATGTCATGGGCTAATTACATAGCCTCTTCGGCCTTTAGTTTCTTTCTTTTTTTTTTTTAATATATTTTATATATTGAAACAGGTGCACATCCGAAAACATACTTAAGGCAGAGTGTACAGATCACACATTATTGTGACATGAACTGGGACCACGATCCCGGCTTTTGAGGCATTTGTTTCTCTGCCTTTCTGCTGCCTCATAACCTATCCCCAAATAAAACGGTTTCTTTCTACCCTATTTCTCAGCTTTACGGAAATGGAATCGCACCTACAGCATGTTCCTGGGTCCCCCTGGTCCCGTGGTGTGTCTTTAGGGCTCACACGTGTTGCCAGCCGGAGCCAGAGCTGAGTCTTGCTCCCCGCTGTGGAGGTTCTGCTGCGAGAACGACTCATCTGGAGTTACCCGGTGTGCTCTTCCCAAACACTAGTGTCAGGCCGTCACGGGTAAGGCTGCTGGGAAGGCATGACCTGTGCAAGTCCCGGGCACTTTTTCTTTTTTGAAGAGAGAGAGAGGGAGAGCGTGCAAGCGGGGAGAGGAGCAGAGGGAGTGAGAGAATCTCAGGCAGACTCCACACTAAGTGCAGAGCTGGATGTGGGCCTTGATCTCACCACCCTGAGATCGTGACTTGAGCCAAAATCAAGAGGCAGACCCTTAACCGACTGTGCCCTTCAGGCGCCCCTGTGCACACAGATTTCCATCCGGCACATGCAGAGAAGTGGAGCTGCTGGGGCCTGGGTGTGCCTAGCATTTTCTGTCGCAGACACTGCAGGTTTCCCCAGCAAGTCCCCCAGGTGCAGGTGCCTGGAGTGCTCTGTCCTCCTCACCACCCGCCGTTTTCATTTAGTCTTCCTGGCCAGTGGAGTGCTTCCGGCACCACCCTGCTCACCAGCGAGGTCCAGCGCCGCTGCCTGGCTTCACTGGCCCCGAGCAGTTCTGTTTTGGCGAAGGGCCTGCCTGAGCCTCCTGCCCGAGCTTCTGCAGGCTTGTCCGTCTGAGCAGGAGTTTGAGGAGTAAGTCGTTCGACAGTCGCGTGGGTGACACACAGCTTCTCCCACCCTGTCAGCTTGTCTTTTCATTTTTTGAACCTGCCTTTTAAGAACTGAGGCCCTTCATTCTGTGGAGGGCAATTTACCAGCTTTCTCCTACGAGACTGAGGACTTCTGGAACGCCTGCAAAAAATCTCTCTCTACCCCAAGGTCATGATGATGTTCTCCTTTCCCCGGTGTTCAAAGCTGGCACCTGTCATAATCAAAGTCCAGCTGCAGGAGGGTCTGCCTCTGGGCTCTACTTCATTCCGTGGGTTCAATTCCCACCACCCTGCCCTGAAGGAAGTCTGGGAAGGGTGCAGAAATCTCTGGGTGGGCTTGGGTCTGGGGTCAAAACCACTGCAGTCATCAGGGGCAGGGAGGCCAAGGCTAACACGGTGAGGCCATTTGTGCCACGCAGGAGAACACCTGACTTTCGATGTTTTATCGACTCTCCTCCGTGAGGATTCCTGGCTCTCGGAAAGGCGGCTGGGGAGCCTGCAGCCAGCCATGGCAGAGGAGAGAGGTGAGGTGAGGCGTGAGGAAGGGGCTCGGCCTGTAGGGCACCCAGGGTCTGCAGATGGGCCCCGACCCCCCACAGGCAAGCTTCGGCCCCTGCCTGACTCCCCACCACTCAGACACCGCGTGGGGGAGAGAGGACGTCCACGGCTCGCATGGTCACAGGCCTGCAGCCCCTGGTCTCCGCACTCGGCAGGGAGTTGGCAGCCCCAGCCCAGCCAGCATGCCAACCCCTTCTGAAAGCTCTTTCATGGTGACTGCGGAGGGACACCAACCTACAGCAACAGCAGCTGCACAACCGGGGGCCATCCTTCCTTGCTCTTGCACCCCACGTCCCTACAAAGCCCGGCTGCAACACCTTCAGAACAAGCCTGTGGCCGACCTCCCTTTACCATCATCTCCTCCACTCCCACGCCAGCCCGGGTCCCTGTCACCCGGGTCTGAGGGCTGTCTCAGCCTGCTGCGTCCACTCTTGTCTCTTGATGCTCCGCCCCTCATGCACCGGCCAGAGGGCCCTTTACAAGTCTGAGTAAGGTCATATCTGTCTCCTGCTCAGAGCCTTCCTGCGTGCCCATCGATTTAGAACAAAATCTGAGATCCCCACCACGTCCCCAAGGCTTTGGTGACCTCTCCTGTCCTCACTCCCTCAGACCCACTCGCCTTCCTGAGATTCCCTGTGTGCACATCACTCATGTACACGCACAGTATGCACCTCAGGGCCTTTGCACTTGCTGACTGCTCTGCCTGAATACTCCTCACCCAGCATTTCTCCGGCTCTCCTGGCCACTCCACTGAGCTGGCTAAGCGACAGTGTCTAACACAGCACCCCCTCTCATCCTACTAAACTTTACTTCATTATGTTTCTCCCTACTGGACACGATATGACACCTTTACTTGAGATGATGGGGAGGATGGAGGAATTTTCTGTGTTGTTCATCACTGAATGTGCCTGGAATATGACCGGGTACATTTCAGGCATCCAATAAGTGCTCTTAATCAAGGCAGAAGGGAGTAGATGGCAGCCACTGCTGTCACATGGGGACCTGGGAGCAGGCTGTGTGGGCACCCCCACATGATTGTGGGGAGGCGTGGCAGGGGAGGGGCCCCAGGCCTAGCGCACACCACCGCACAAACGCCTGCTGTCCAGCAGGGCCCTGGGTGCAGGGAGGCAGGTACGCACCCGCCACGGGATTCTCGCTGGAGGAAGGCATGTTTTTAAATGCTGCCCTGAAGTCCCCTGCCATGGCCCCCCTGGCCCACGGGAGGCGCGACTCCTGGCGGCCGGCAGCAGAGGAGGCCAGCCTGCTGGAGGCCGCTTGGGACACGGCCGGCGAGCCCTGGGCGAGAGAGGTCTTGCCGGCTTGGTACAGGGCGGACGGGCATGATTACCTGAAGGCAAGGGTTCTAGAGGGTGAGCATGCGATCTACGGGCAGTACCTCCGCCAAGTGGGGCCCAGATGACCCGGCGGATGGCCTGTACCCAGTCTTCCATGTCACGCTGGGAGTTGGCCATGAGCAGGAGCGCCTCGGGGTTGGCCGGCACCTTCTCCCGCTCCCCGGCACCACCTGCAAGACAGAAGACACAGGCTTACTGCAAGGACCCCCACATGACCGTGACCCTGACGGCGGGGTGCACGATCCCACTGCACCCTCCAGCCCGAGCCCAGGGAGCCTCTGCTTCCCTGCCGTCGGAGAAGGCCGCCTCTCCCAGACCTGCCGCAAGCTTTCTGGTTCTGGTTTGGCAGCCCCTGGGTCCCGCCCCACCTACCCTTTCACACTTTTTGGGGCCTTTCCAGGTTTCAGTGTTCTCCTTTGGTCTTTGTTACATTTCCGCATCAAAACGGAAATCATTAGAGCACCCTGGGCACTGTTAGGGAAAAGCACTCCGATCTGAGGCCAGCTGGGAGAAATGCAGAAGCCAGAGCGGCCTGGCTATGTACTTTGTATTTTGTTTTGAATCTGCTTTCCCCTCCTAAAAGTCCACAGGGCAACACCACTCTGTGCTTTTTAACTTAGGCACTGACATTGGAGCCTGCCCTCCTTCCCTAGCCTGATGATGAGACCTGACTCTCCAGAAGTAGTAACATCACAGGGGCATGGAGCAAAACGCTCCAGAATCCTCCACCTATCCCCACGCATAGCTAGACATCCGGTCGTTTAATCTAAAGGCAGACTGGCGGGAAAGCTCAGACAGATGTTCATTAAGTGACTTTTCCCCTAATGTTGCTCCAGTGGTTCTTACATGTTCACGTGTAAATGAACTAATCTTTGGGATGTTCCCAAAACCCAGTTATGCTGAACTTTATAGGTGACTTAAGGGATGTTCTAGAACAATCTTGTCTTTGTTCATCCCCAGCATCCTGCAATATGTAACTCCCCTCTGCACTAGTTTGTGGCCCCAGAGTCTCAGACCCTAAACAGGACTGCAGGGGGGTGTAAGTCCCAGAGACCTGGGTTCTCGAAGGGCTGAGATAGCATTTAGGAAGAACTATGAGACCCAGGACATCCCTTGCTGGAGCCCGCAGCCCCGGGATGGAAACCAGACAGGAGCAAGTGCTTCCTGAGTCCTTAGTACCTCCTTGGGACTCTTCTAGAAGCTGTAGACACTTAAGTAGACAAAACTGACAGACACACCAGCCCTCCTAGGATTCTTTCATCTTCACAAAGATTCTGTGAAGGAGGTACTATTAATTTCTGCATTTTTAGATGGGGAAAGGGAGATACAGAGTGATTCTGGAACTGGCTTGAACTCACACAGCTACCACGTGGTAGAGCCTGGGCTTCCAAGTACCCTGCTCTGGGCTCTGACCGGCCCCATGCTCTTGTCACGGCTCACAGACGAGGCACCCTGCAGGGGCCCGTCTGATAGCGGTCACTGCAAAGCCTCCAAGGACCAGGAAGCGGAGGGGAGTGCTCTGAGAGCATGGATGGGGTGCACCTTCACTGTCTGGAGAGGCCTGTGCGGCCCGAAGCTCAGGAGGGTGGCAAGCTTGCCGGGACCCCGGGATGCCTTCTGCACACCCAAGCCCTGTCCCTACTGGGCAGCAGGGCTATGGAGGCGGAGGGGAGGGGAGGGGAGGGGAGCCAAGGGCAGAGACAGCAGAGCCCGAAGCCAGAGAGGCAGCACCCAAGGCTCGGTGGGTGCTGCCCCTGAGGCAGGGCAGGGGCACAGGGGAAGCCAGATGCCACCAGGAAGCTCCTCCACATAAGCTTCTCTGAACCAGGGTCTCAAGATGACTCAGAAGAAAGGGATCTAGGACTCCAAGAATTTGTTGTAGTTACTTGCTTGTCCTCAATACGCACTTTTGTATCTCATCTTGACCTCTCGTTTTAAATTCTTCTTCCTCAAGGGAGCCACTCAGGTCACATAAGCTTCATTCAAGTGCCCACCAAACTTGGATCCGTCCTGCCCAGAGGTCGGCAGGTGCTCTCCCGCCCAGCTGCGCCCCTGCCTCGAGGCCCGCCCGCCTGGCACTCTGAGCCTGCGCGTTTTAACTTTTCGTGAATGTTTATTTAGGCATATTTTGATATACCCACTTTCAACTTTTTAAGAAATGGCCACGAATGATTTCCCAAGTGAGGGCACCATTCCACTGCCGCCGGCAGAGGATGAGAGCTCCAGGCTTCACTCGCCGGCACCCGGGGTGGTCAGTCCCCTTACTCCTGGCAGTTCTGGTGCGTGTGTAGGGGGGAGAGCAGCGTGTTCAAATTTGCAGCTCCCCAACGACGAATGAATTTGGACATCTTCTGTATGTACTTCACTGCCATCTGTGTATCTCCTTCAGTGAGATCTCTGTTGAAATCAGTTGTCCATTTTTTGAAATGGATTGTTCATTTTTTGCCTTATTGAGTTTGGAGAGTTCTTTACATATTCCGGACACAAGTCCTTGATCAGATCTTTGCTCTGCAAATACTTCTCCCCATCTGTGCCTTTTCTTTTTGTTCTCTTAAAAGAGTATTTACGAGAGCAAAAATTTTTAATTTCAGTGAAGCCCCGTGTATCCATTATTCTTCTTTTAGGGAGTGTGCTGCTGGTGTAGCTAAGAAATCTTTGCTTAGCCCCAGGTCCTAAAGTTTTTCTCCCAGAAGTTTTGTGGTTTTAGGATTTGCATTTAGGTCTCTGAGTTCATTTCTGTATTTGGTACAAGGCATGGATCGAACTTCATTCCTTGGCATACGGATGGCCAGTTTTTCCAGCACCATTTGAAGATCAGACTGTCCTTTCTCTTGTTGACTTGATGATGCACCCAACGGGTGATGGTGGCCATATGCAGTTTTATGCCTTCCTTTCTAATCTGGGTGCTTTTTATTTCTTTTTCTTGTCTAATTGCACTGACTAGAGCCTCAAACATGATGCTGAACATAAGCGGTGAGAGCAGACATCCTCCCTGGTTCTTGATCTGATGGCAAAAGCACTAAGCTTTTCATCATTAAGTAGATCTGCTGTAGAATTTTTGTAGATGTCCTTTCTCAGGCCGGAGAATTTTTCATCTGTATTCATGAGGGATTTTAGTCTGCGGTTTTCTTTTCCTAGGACTATCTGGTTTTGGTACCGGGGTCACACTGGCCTCACAGAATAAGCTGGTAACTATTCCCACCTTTTCATTTTTTGGAAGAGTTTGTGTACAGTTGCTATTATTTTTTACTTTTAATATTTGGTAGAATGCAATGGTGAAGCTACCCAGACCTGGAGTTTTCTTTGTGGGAAGGTTTTAATAACAGATCCAATTTCTTTAATACATACATGTGTTTTTTTCTTGAGCAAGCTTTGGTAGGTTGTGTTTTGCAAGGAATTTCTTTCATCTAACTTGTCAAATGTACTGGTGGAAAGATGTCTGTAATATACCCTTATCCTTTTAATATTTGGAGACTTGGTAGTAATGTTACCTCTCTCATTTCTGATGTTGACAGTTTGTATCTTCTTTTCCCTTTGATCAGTATTGCGAGAGGCTTACCAATTTTTTTATCTCAAAAATTTAGCTGTTTTATAGATTTTGTTTATTGTGTTTCTGGTTAGCAAACTTTTTTTTTAAAAGGGCTAGATAGTAAATATTTAAGGTTGTCGGGTCATATGGTCTCTGCCATAAACACCCACTCTGCTGTTAGAGCTAAAAAGTAGCCACAGACAATATGTAAATAAAAGGCACAGTTGTGTTTGTGTAAAGCTTGATTTCCAAAAAGAGGGGGCCAGACACAGGCTGTAGTCTGCAAATGTGTATTCTAGTTCATTGATTGTGTCTCTGATCTTTAGGACTTCTTTTCATCTGTCTCCTTTGGGTTTCGTTGGGTCTTCTTTCTCTAGTTGCTTAGGGTGATTAGTGCTACACTTGTCCTAAGTACTGCCTACAAGCTCTCCCCAAATTTTGGTATTTCTGCTGTGTTCATTTTAATTCAGCTCAAAATATTTTCAATTCAAGATAACTTCCCTTTGGATTTCTTCTTTGACCTATGAGTTATTTGGAAATGTATCAGTCTCCAAATTAGGGGAATTCTGCAGAATTCTTTGTTATTGATTCCTCATTTAATTCCATTTGGTCAGATAACATGTGTTGTACGATTTGAATCCCTTTAAGACTTGGTTTTGCCCCAGAATATGGTCTGGCCTGGTTAGTGTTCTCTGAGCACTGTTTCTTGTGAGAACTTGGCTGCCACCTTCATTTTGGTTCCTCTGCATGTAATGTGTCTTTCTTCTTTATCAGTTTCTGAGCAATTCGATTATGACATCCCTCAGTATAGTTTTCTTCATGTTTCTAGTACTTAGGACTCACCGAGCTTCTCAGATTTCTGGGTCTATAGTTTTCACAAAATTTGGGAAATGTGGGGCTATTATGGCTTCAAATATACTTTTCTGTCCCCTCTCCCCATTTTAAGATTCCAAGTATATGAATATTAGCAACCTGAAAGTTATCCTACAGCTCACTGATGCTCTGTTTATTCTTGTTAAATCCTCTTTCCTCTGCGTTTTATTTTTGGATAGTGTGGTAGGTAGTACAACAGTCCCCAAAGACACCTACTTCCTAGGCCTGGACCTGGGACTGTGTTAGGTGACAGGGCAAGGGGAATCACGATGGAATTACGACTGCTCATCAGTTGGGTCTTAAGGTAGGCAGATCTCCCTGGATTATACAAATGGACCCACGTAACCATAAGGGTCTTTAAAAGTAGAGGACGGAGAGTCAGACAGATCTATGAGCACATACAGGGGACAGTGATACAATGTGAGAGCTGGATTGACCATTTTCAGCCACAAAGATGGAGGTAGGGGGCCAAGAGCTGAGGGAGACTGGCAGCTTCTGGAAGCTGGAAAAGTCAGGAAAATGGATTCTCCCCTAGAGCCTCCCAAAGGGAACTCAGCCCTTCCGACATCATGATTTAAGCCTGGGGAGACCTGTGACTGACTTCTGACCTACAGAGCAAGAAGATAATACATTTGTGTTGTTCAAGCCATAGAGTCTGTTGTAATTTGTTACAGCAGCAACAGAGAACTAATACAGACAATTCTGATTGCTACCTTCAATTTACCCATCTTTTTATCATCTTCTCTATCCTGCCATTAATCCTATCCAGGATATTTTTATCTCACATATTGTAGGTTTGATCTCTAGATGTTTGATCTGGGTCTTTTTAAAAATAGCTTTCATGTCTCTACTTCACTTTTTGAACCTATGAAATACAGTGATAAATACTGTTTTAATGTCTCTATCTGCTAATTCTAAGAGTGTCATTTCTAGGTTGGTGTCAGATGATTGATTTTTCTCATCGTGGGTCCTATTTTCTTGTTGCTTTGAAGGCCTGATATTTTTTATTAGGTGCCAGACACTGTGATTCTTAAATGGTTGGAGGCTGAACATCTGTGTATTCCTCTAAATATTCTTGAGTCCTGTTCTGGGATAAAGTCAGGTTACGTGGAAAGGGTTTGATCCTTACGGACTTTGCTTCTAAAGTTTCTTAGGTTGGTCCAGAACACTGAGGAGAGAGCTAATTATTCCCCACTGCAAAGGGAAAACCCTTCGTGTTTTCTAAGCAATACCCCGTGAGTCATGAGGCTTTCCAGGAGGGCAGGTGGGACAGGCACTATTCCCTGCCCTGTGTGACAGGGTGCACTGCTGCCTGGAATCCTTTCTAGTGGTTCTCTCCTCGGACTCAGGTCAATTCCTCATATGCACATGGTGATGGAGTTCTCTAGAAGTTTTCTCTCTGTGAGCTCTTTGCCCTGAGTATTCCATCCTGAAAACTCTAGGTGCTTTGGTCTCTCCGTCTCTAAGCTCTGGGTCCTTAATGCATGGAATCTAATGGGCTCCACCTGGAGTTCCCCTTTCTGCATCATAGCCTGGAACTTTCTCAAGACAGTAAGCTGGGACATGTGTAGGGCTCACCTTGTTTGCTTCCCATCTTTTGGGGATCACAGCCCTTCACTGCCTGATGTTTAGAATCTTAAAAATGGTTTCATATGACTTATCCTGTTTTGGGGGGGAGGGGTTATTTTAGGTGAAAGAGCAAATTGGTCCCTCTTGCTCCATCTTATCCAGAAGTGAAAGTCCTGCTACCACTATTAAAGGCTTACGACATGTAAAACACTGTATAAGAAGCTTAATACAAACGGCCACACTTAGTCCTCATGAACTCCGTAGGAAGGAGTATTACTGGCCCCATTTTACACATGAATAAACTGAAGCTCTGAGAAGTTACACATTTAGCTCACAAGCAAACCAAGCGGAAGGGCCAGGATTCAAACCTAGGTTTTTTCAACTACACACTCATTCTCCTCTGGCAGTGGAGGGCAATGGCCGGAAGAGAAAATAGGTCATGAAGGCAAACTTGGAGTTTTCGATGGCCTTCGATTCTTTATGTGGACTTTTTTCTCTGCTGCTTAGAAAAGAGGCATATTAGCTTTAGTTAAAGAAAAAAAAATCATAACAGCCAATTATTTCAGGAAGAAGTGCATCATGAAAGTGGAGGGTCCCTTGCTACTGTTTTCGGTTTCCCCCCTGTCCTTTTCTAAACCAGTCTGCGTGGCCACCGGGTTTCCAGCCCATCCTGACACAGGTGCAGGCCTCTGAGCCCAGCCTCGGGGGAGCACAGTGACTTCAGGTCCCTAAGTGTCAGTCACACACCACACCCAAGATGGCGAAGAAAATACAGGTTGGCTGCTACCTTCTCGGAGAATAAAAGGAGAGCTTCCCCTCCCTAAGCCCCTGGCCTCTAACAAGCACTCTTGAAATGCGCGCTTTTGCTGTCACATTCAATTAAGGACAACAGAGAGCAGAACTTTGCCACCTCAGCACTCCTGATATTTTCCTCCTGGGGTCGCAGCCGGGGTCCCACGCGGAGGAGAACGTTTGGCAGCACCGGCCTCTTCCCCCCAGACGCCCACAGCAGCCTGTCCCTCTCTCCCAGGCTGGCCACCAGCACAGTCCCTAATGTTGCCAAATGCCCCTGGGGGGGCAAAACTGCCCCCAGGTAAGCAATGGGATATAGAACTATCGAGTGCATGCGTCCTCTGAATCTAAATGTCTTTTACAATTCTGCAGTTGTGTGATGTCCCACAGGCCTAGCAGGGCTGTTCTGAAAATCGTCGCAGCTTGTCCCTCACGCCAGCGTCCTCTTATGTTCCCACCTCAGTGCTGGGCAATCAGGTACCTCCGGCAGAAAGCTGGGGTCACCTGGCCTTTTCCCTCGCCTTGTCTCCACACTGACCCACACTGTCCTCTGGTGGGCTCACGCAGTCTCAAGACTTTCTGTGGTGACCATGCCATCCCTATGCTGATCATTTCCGAGTTCACTGTCCCCTCCCTGCCCTCCAGACCCACTATCCCCTGCCTGCCCCACAGCTCCACTGGGATGTCTCCAGGCACCCTCCACCTACCGACTAGGAAATCCACTCTGGATCTGCCCCACCGCCCCTTCTCTGGTCTGGGCGACTCCCTCTTCTAGCTACTCAAGTGGAAACGAGATGCATCCTCAGCTCTGCTCTCTCACCTTTCATATCCATTCTTACCAGTAAGTTCCATTGGTTCTTCCATCAAAAGATACTCAAAATCTGACCACTTTCACTGTTCTACCCAGTCCTGGCCACTTCCTTTCACATCTGGATCACTGGCGTCGGCTCCAGGCCCTCCCTTGCCCCTACAGCCTGTGCCCAATATGGCAGCCACAGTGGCCCAGTACTCATTACTCAAACCACCCGGGCACGCCCTGGCCTGAAGGTCTCTGGCCCTGCCCTTGCCGTTGCCCCGAAGGTGTTCTCCCAGACACAACCTCGCCTCTTTCAGGTCTTTCCTCAAACGTCACCTTCTTGGGGCATCTGTCCTGAACACCCCGTGATGAATGGAAGGTTAATTGCAGCAGCAGCAGAACCAAGGTGAAGGACACACAGAGCACTCGCGTGAAGGTAGGCGTGATGTCAATGAATGGGTGAGCATCATGTCTGAACACTCACAAAGGAAGCAGTGCCGTTATCCCCATCTTACAGGAAAGGAAAGTGAGGCCCAGAGATGTTTAGAAGCATGTCCAAGCTGTGACATCAGTGAACTAGGACCCTAGGCAGACTGGTTCCTGAGCTCCTCAATTTAAGAAACCCCTTTTGTGCTTGAGTCTCTTTTTCCACACATGCAAGGGGCTTTGGGGGAAAGGAGACGACTCCAAAATACAGAAGATCCTCGCAGGGGTTCCAGGACAGGAACCCCCACCTCTCAACTTTACCATATAAAAAATTTTACAATAAAAAGAAAAAAAAAGTAAATGATATTTACAAAAGCATTTTTTAAACCACTGTAGCGCATGGGACGCATTCTCTGACATTCAGGTGAAAACAACTGTCATTCCGATGTAATTAATCAAACACTGTATTAGGCCAGGAGTTACGGAAAGTTGTTTAAAAAATAAATCACAATTTAAAAGTGACAGTAACTGCAACAGATGACCTGTGACTGGGTCCTCCGGGTTTCTGGGTTTCTACTGGGAGCCCAGGGGAGTGGAGAGCCCCAGGCAAGGCCCCACTGATGGATTGCGAGGGGTGAAGGCCCAGTGTGTGAATACAGCTGTCTGAGGCGGTGCGGGCCAATGGAAATTGTCTGAGCCAATGCGGGCTGCATGTATATTTTTAAATGTTTTCATAGCTACATTTAAAAAGTATAAAGAGACAGGTGAAATTATTTTGAACAATATATTTATCCCAACACATCCAAAATGGTACCATTCATTTCAACCTGTAATCAATAATTTTAATGTATTTGTTATACGAGGTCTTCGGTATCTAGTGTGTATTTTGTACGAACAGCACACCCAGACTAGCCACATTTCAAGTGTTCAGCAGCCATACGGGCCGGTGCCTACAGGACAGCCTCAAAGTTGGGGCTGGAGGACAGGGGAGAACCTCCACCCTCAGACTTGCTGAGACTGTGGGGGGGCAGGGGGGGAGGGGGGTGGTTACAGTCAGAGCAAAGCCTAGCAGCCATCTGGGCTTCTCTCTGGCCTCCAGGGCTGCCTCCCTGCCCATCCCTGCCGGCCCTCACCAGGCCCACCTGACCCAGGTCCAAGCCTCCCCTTGGGTTCCTGTCCTCTGTCTCCACTCATTTCTTCTGACCCGAGGGGAGTCACCCAATACCACTTGCCCTTCAAGGGTTAATCACCCCTGGCCTCTGGTCCCCTCAGCCTGCTCTCCACCAGGCTGTGCACTTACCCCTGGGCTGATGCCTGCTCCTCCTCAGATGTCTGGCGGGGCAGAAGGGCATGGTGTGGCAGTGAGGGCTGTGGCCTGAGGAGCAACTGCTGGGCACAGCTGTGCCAGGGATCAAGGCCAGGGGCACACAGGTGGGCGGAGGCTGGGCTGCTGGAGCTGCCTGCTGGGCCACCTGTGAGCTCTGCTCTGCCTGCTCTGGCGCGGGCACTGGGCCAGGCCCTTTTTGTCTCCTTTGGGGAACTTCTGCACTTCTCAGCGCCCCTGCCGCAGGGACTGTCTGGGGAGGGGCGAGGAGGACTGTCTGGGGTGGGGTGAGAAGGCCAGAGCTAGCCAGATCCCCTGCCCCCCTGCTGGGGGCCCTCAGGCTGGTGCAGGGTCCACAGGGTTTCACACAGGGGAAATCCCAAGGCAGGTGCCCTGCCTCAACCACCCTGCGAGCTCCCTCCCCTGCGTTCCTGCCCAGAGCTCAGCAAGGGCCTCTGCCTGCCGGCCTGCTGCTAAGTCTACCCAGTCCTCTCAGCTTGCTAGGGCTACAGAGCACAGGGCTCGACCCCCAGCCCCACCAACTCTGTGCTTTGGGGTCCTCTCCAACTGGAGACTCAGAGAGCCCGCCTCAGTAGGTTGGTGGGGACTCAATGAATACACACGGAATAAGCCTGAGAAATATAAGTGCTTACTGGCCACAGAATCTTTCAGTTTCCATTTCCTCATCAGCAAAATAAGGCCACTAACCGGATCTACCTTGGGAGGTTCTGGTGGGGACTGAATGAGACAAGGAAGCCTTGAGCTGGGCATGCCACCTGCACAGGCTTTGTAAGCCACAACAATCCCTGCCTGAGATAGGGAAGCTGGGGCCCTGGGAGCTTCCAGTAGCCCAGGGCCACAGGGCTGGCACAGTCAGGACTTGAACTTAGCTGTTTGGGACTCTTTCCATGAAATCAGCTGCCATCCCTATGGTGTTTCCACCATCCTTGAGACAAAGAGAGCTGGAGACAGCCCCCTTGCCCAGTCTGGCTGTCTCTCCTGCATCATTCATTCCTTCCAGGGCACGGTGTCAGAACCTAGACCACAGGAAGCTCTTCCCAGGATGTTATTTCCTAAAGGGCTGGGGCAGGCAGCAGGCACCAAACTCTGGTGAAGCTATGCTGGTGTTGATGCCACCTGTTCATGTGCCCATCCCCCCCATTTGTCCATCTGTCTGTCTGTCCATCCAACCACCCATCCATCCATCCATCCACCCACCCAACCATCCATCCACCGATCCATTCATCCATCCATCCATCCATCCATCCATCCATCCATCCATCCATCCACCCATCCATCCCTGCAACAAAGAAAAACAGCCAATTCAGAACAAAGCACATCTACTTAAAACTCTTCAGAGGGCCTACTGTTCTTGGAATAAAATCCAACTCTCCTGTGACCTTGGGGTTCCAGGTTCCCTGACCACATGTCCCCCCACTTGCCCACCTTTACTGCCATCAGCCATTTGGACTGTCTTTCCTTCAGACTCCCTGTGGGGCCAGCTCCCTTGCAGCTTCCCGCTGCAACTCAGATGTCATTACAGAAACCCTCCCTTTCTCTGGGCAAGAACCTCTGTCAAATAACTGTGCCTCCTGACCAATTACTCTCAAGCTCTTTCCTCTGTAGAGCTTATCACACTGGAAATTAGCTTATTTCTCTGTCTACTTGTTTCTTGGGTCACTGCGAGAGGGGGCAAGATTCATGGGAGCAGATCTTGTTTCCCTTGGTCTGGCCAGTATCCCCAGAGACTGGTCCAGTGTCTGGAAAAGGGTGGGAGTGTAATGAATGGCAGTGGTCACTGCGGGGACACGTGGAAAGTTCTGTGGAAATGACAGGCAATCTCACTTTGGACAACATCCAAGTTTTATTGGGTCTATACAATATTCTGGGCACGGTTTCTTATAAACTGCATATTTTAGCTCAGTGTTTTAGCTTCACAACAACCCCATAAAGTGGTACGGTGATGACAGCTACTTTGCAGATGAGAAAACAGGGGCTGAGTACGCTGTCCGAGGTCATACAACTGAGTGCGGCTACGGTGGCCCTGGTCAGCAAGGGAAAGCTGCACACCAACTGGTCTCCTGAATGTTGGCCACTCACACCCTACCCTTGAGGGCGGAGGATCTGTCCTCCTGGTTCCATCCCTGTGGTGGGCAGCGTCTAAGAGAGCCTCCAGTGAACTCTACTTCCTGTCATCGCACCCTCTGGAATGTGGGCTGAACCAAGTAACTTGCTTTCAAAGAATAGAAACGGCAAAAGGTGACGGATGTCACCTCTGAGATTAGGTTCCAAAGAGAAAATCTTGGGTCTTGTGTGCCTTCGAAGCTTTGCGCAGTGGCAGTATCGTAGCCAATGAGGTTTATCCGAGGCGCGATTATTGCTAATTGAAAACTTGTGTGCCTTCGATGACAGCAGCCTCAGCCAGAGGATGAGAAGAGACGAACAACCCACCTCTGCATTTCTAGAAAAGCCTTTCCATGGTCATAAATGTGAGAGAAAAAGGAGACGGGGGAGGTAGAGGGCAGAACCTCAGGAGATGTCCCAGTGACTGGAGGAAAGACTCAGGTCCTGTGGGCCCTTTCGGTTCTCTTGAATCTGTTTCTCCAAGGGAAAACCTTAAAAGGCACTTGACAATGTTTAACAACCATTTTGACGGAAATGTGACATTAAATAAAAACAGATGGACCCTTCTTCAACATGGATATAGCAAAGCCAACCCTGTGTTGCGTGGAGAGACACCAGCAACGCGGCCATCGAGGCCAGAGACAATCGGAGCATGCCCGCCATCGTCACTGTCACGTCACATTTTCCTGGACGTCTTCAGCAGGGCAGTCGGGTTGGAGAAAGAACATTAAACGATAAAAGCTGGAGGAACGGCACACTGTTATTATTATTGCTATTGTTATCCAAAGTCAAGGACCTAAAAACCACTGCAAGCACTAAGACAATGCAGCAAGGTGTCCAGACACGGAATTAATATACAGAGACCACAAGCTATTTATAAATTAGAAGAAACAGGAATACCATCACATAACTCAGAAAACCCACATCATAGAATACACCCTGATTTCATCTATACATTTAACACAAGAAAACACTCGTAGCATTTCTTTTTAAATTTAGTTGATTATAAAGTTTGTAACAAAAACAGCAAATGCGTTCTGAAAAAACAAAACAAAACAAAACTGAAGTGAGACCAATTGATTAAACTGGAGTCAAGGATCCACCTACGGTAAGTAAAACCAGTCAGGTCCCTCAGTACGTGAACAGAGATAGATTCAGATACGCACTGGAGTTTGGAAACAAGAGTTATTTCAGGTGGGCAAGGACAAGATGTTATTTAATACATGGAAGACAGACGAAGGGATATAGCCACCTGGAGAAAAATGACCAAGTTGGATCCTTATATCTCATCTTAGAACAAAATAAAAATTCACCATGGATCAAAGATTTAAAGATGAAAAATGAAACCACAGAAGCACGAGACTGACAGTGGGAGGAATTTCCTATGGTCTCCAAATTGGGGAAGGCCTTTCTACATGACTAACAGACCACCAGAGACCACAAAAGAAAATTTTACTCCACAAAAGTTAAAAATATTTGCATGGCAAGGAAAAGAAAGTGAAAAGACAAATGACAAAAGGAGGTGAGTGGGATAGACAGTCACCAAATGTGACGTTCTGCGGGTATTAAAAACCATGAGGATGCACTTCATGCCCAGATTTAGAATGTTCTCTGCTAGATACTGTCAGGTAAAAAAAACCAGAATGATATGTGACCATTTTTGCACAGAAAGGGAGGGAAGAAGAATGGAAGAGATACTTATTTGTTTGAATAAGTGCAAAATATCTCTGGGAGGCTCTAAAAGACTCCACTGGGAGAAGTGGCTTTTCTGTGGAGGGAAGAGGGAGGCACAGGGAGACCGGCTTTCCGCCCTTTGAAATATGAACCATGTTGGGGCGCCTGGGTGGCTCAGTGGGTTAAAGCCTCTGCCTTCGGCTCAGGTCATGATCTCAGGGTCCTGGGATTGAGTCCCGCATCGGGCTCCCTCCTCAGTGGGGAGCCTGCTTCCTCCTCTCTCTCTGCCTGCCTCTCTGCCTACTTGTGATCTCTCTCTCTCTGACAAATGAATAAATAAAATCTTAAAAAAAAGAAAAGAAAGAAAAAAGAAATATGAACCATGTTATCTATTTTAAAAACTAAATGATGAGGGCGCCTAGGTGGCTCAGCTTGTTGGGCATTTGCCTTTGGCTGAGGTCATGATTCCAGGGTCCTGGGATGGAGCCCCGTGTCAGGCTCTCTGCTCAGCTAACAGCCTGCTTCTCCCTCTCCCTCTGCCTACCACTCCGTTTACCTGTGCACTCTGTCGAATAAATAAAAATCTTAATAAGAAAGCAAAACTAAATGACAATAGAATTTATTTTTTCCACCTCTTTGTAACTGACAATAGAATTCAATATAAAGTGACAAGCGAAGGAGACCTCACATCACCGTGGGCCGTGGTGGCAATGAGGGGTGGGCCGCAGGCTGTGCATTCAGCAGGGAATTGGACTAAGGCGGACTACTGGCAGCTAGGAGTCACGGGGTTGGGGGTGGGTGGATGGGAGGGGCTTGCAGCGGAAGGCCCCAAGCTGGGGGCACCCTTACCGTGTTGGTAGGAGCAGAATTTTGTATCTCTGGGGAATAGTTTGACAATATCTATCAAAATTTTAAATGGCCACCAATCCCTTCCTTCCAGGGAATGTTCTCTGTGGGCAAATTCACTCATGGGCATAAGAAGTCTGTGAGAATAAACTGGGGACAACTTAACAGTCCGTCAAGTCACATAAGTAATGTACTGATTAAATAAATTATGTATTCCTCTCCCCCCCCAAAAAAAAAGAAGACGGCAGGAGAGGTGATGGGGATGATACATTATCACAGAGAAAGCATAAAACAGGGTGACCAGTACGCTGCCCTTTGTCAGAGTCACACACACGCAGGGGTGTGGTTGTGCGAGCTCATGTGTGCAGAGACCAGCAAGACTGGGCGCAGTAGCCTGAGCTCGCTTCAGGACAGGAGGCAAGGGGCTTGGGAGCAGAGAGGCTTACTGCTCCCTAAGGACACTTTGCAGAGTGAGTGAGTGTGTGTGTGTGTGTGTGTGTGTGTGTGTGTGTGTGTGTGCGCGCGCGCGCGTGTGTTACAGACACAGAATACCTTCTTGAATAAAGATTATTTCTTTTTATTGCTAAGGGAGGTGGTAGTTCCTGTGTTTGGTCTTGGAAAAGTTGGACCTGCCTGTGCTTTGAGTACTTTTTTTTTTTAAGATCTTATCTTGAAGTCTCCACACCCAACATGGGGCTCGAACCCACAACCCCAAGATCAAAAGCCGCACGCTCCACCGACTGAGCCAGCCAGGGGCCCCTTGAGTACTTTTAACTTAGGAAAATGGCCCAAATGTCCTCCAGATGATCTGAGCGCCAAATTCCCCTCTCGCCAGCCCATCGCACGGCAGTTTCATTTCTCAAAACCGGCATCTCCCTGGGAAATCTTCTGTGGTTCTGGGGATGCAGGGGCTTTCAGGGGATCCATACTGACCTGGCCCCAGGCAGCGCCTGTGCGGGAACTGGGACTGTGATTTTTCTCACGGGGACAATTGCGGAAGTGAAGGAAGAGTGTCGGGCTGGCTGGGGAATGCCTGGCCAGAGGGTCCTTTCTGAGAGGCAAGTCAGGCCTCTCCCTTCCCTGGTAAGAATGCCACACCACGGCCTCCCTCCTCTGCCTTCAGGATGTGTCCCAGCTCCCTGCTTCCCACCGAGGCTCTTCTGTAATTAGCTGGTGAACCTCTTCAGGCCAGCCAGCGACTCCCCCACCTCAGCGACCACCCCAGGCACTCTGCCCCTCTTGTTCCCGGGATATACCATGCACGTCATGCCTTGCTGTCTTTGCACATGCTGTTCCCTCTTCTTAGGACACCTTTCCACTTTGCACATTTGGTAAACCCCTACTCATTCATCAAGACCCAGCTCAAATAGCCCCACTTCTCCTTCCCCTTCCTTAACTGTTTCCCCCTCGCCCACTCCCAGTTGTCCTTATCCCATTCTCCCTGCCACAAATAGTATTAAAGATCCACCGTGTGCCAAGCACAGTGCCATGTGCTGGGGACACGGCAATGACAAAACCAAGAGTCCCTGCCTCTTGGAGAATGCAGCCTGGTGGGGAGGGCTGGCCTGAGCCATTATCACAAACACACGCAAAACCGCCCTCAAAAGCTTAGGAAGGGTTCCAGAGGTCTGGGGGGTGGGAGCTGAGACCACAGTTTGAGAACTTGGGTCCACAGGGCCACTTGCCACCAACACCTTGGGCTCAGCTGGCTCTGGTGTCCCGAGCACCCTGGGGGAGCCAGGCCTGGGCAGTAAAGCCGCGTGGCCAGGACCGGAAGACACTGCTGATGATAAGGCCAGGGCCCCCTCCCCCCACCCCCCCTTTAAAAATAACTTATGTGGAGAGAAAAAAAAAACAAGTAAAAAATAGCATCATATACAAATGGAGCCTGCTAACTGTTAAAGGAAGAGCGGGCTCTGTGCCGCTCAAGGGTGCGGTCGCTGGGGAAGCAGGGGATGGATCAGTAAAGGCCCGCTTGAGGAGGGGGCCCCTGAGCTGAGCACTAAGTGACTAGAGGGGCTGGTTTTCCTGCACTAATCTGTTCCGGGTACAGAGGGTTGTGGGTGGGCAGCAACTGCAAAGGCCCTGGGGTAGGAAAAGTACTGAGGTCCTCTGTGGGGCTCTGTGCACCCAGGAGGGTGTGAGTCAGCGGAGAGATAGATAGGAGGTGGGGGCGGGTATCCAGGGTGGAGATGCAATGATGGAGGCCAGGCACGGAGGGGTACAGGGGGTGACGAGTGCCTGGGTTCGGGATCTGTCTTGGTGTTGGTAGGGATCCAGAGGATGTGCAGAACAAGGATCAACCTTCAGGCACTGGGCCCACTGCCGGTGAGAGGAGAGGGTGTCCCATGTCCTACCACACCCTGCTCACTGTCTCCAAAAACTGTACATTTTAGACAAAATCTAATAAATAAAAATCACTTTGTAATCGTTAAGCACCAATTTTTAAAATGCTGGTGGCTTCCCTTCTCATCCTCTTCCTGGCTGGACCCCACCCGGGCTCTAGCCCAGCTGCTGGAGAAGCAAAGACTGAGGAGAGATGCCTGCCCTTCTCTTGGCAGTTAGCTCCCCGCACCCAGGCGCCCTGGGCGGGCATCACGGGGCAGGGGCTGGAGTACAGGGCGGGGGCTGACCGCTGCTCAAGGGCCCGGCCTAGATTCCTACCACTGACACCAGGAGGCGGCGGCCAGCCCACGGCTGCATCTCTGTGTCTTCTTTCACCAGGAGAAGTTCTTGTTTGTCTCAGGTGCTGGATGCAGCCCTTCAGAACAGGTGTTTGGGAACCGCGGCCCTGAAGGATACTCTGGGCTCCTATCGAGGCAGGACCTGAATCCTGCCAGGTGTCATGCTAGGAACCGGGGACAACAGAAATCAAGCTCGTTTCCTCAGGGAGCCAAGGGCAGGCGGGTCAGCCACAGACTGGGAAGCCACCCAAGAAGACAAATTAGCAACAACAAAGACATCTGCTCTCTACTCTAGAATCTGGAAGGAGGTGGACTTAAGGGATAGATAGATGCTCCTCCCCTGCCCCTCCACTCTTTATCATGGAGGTCGTCAGCCCCTTCTCTTGTTCTGCATCACAAAACCTCTATCTCACCTGCCCTCGGCTCTCTCCCGGGTGGGGGTGGGCCGGCGGGGGCGGGGAGGAGGACTGCAGCAAGCCCCGTTCCCTCCAGCAGCCTGGGGGAGTAGGGCAAGCCGAATTCCCAGGGTTAACAATTTCTACTCCCCCCAGACAAGCTGGGCTTCCTGGCCGAGGCCAGGTGGACACAGAGGGGCAGGTCTGGAGGGCTCCCTGGAGGCAGCTGGCAGCAAATATAGCCAAAGGCCTGTAAGTAGTTCTGCCAGCTGGAGAGAAGGGCTGAGTGCGGAGGTAGGCTCAGGAAAAGGGACCTGCCAAATGGCACAGAAGTGCCCGGGCCTGTGGGGCTCCACACCCATGTTCTACTCACCCAACCCTGTGCACTCACCCCAACCTCCCAGTTCCTTTCTGCCTGCTCTAGCCGCTCAAGTGGACATTTGTTGAGCCACAAAATCTACGTTGGGCACATGAGAAATTCCCTTAATTTAGTATGGACACCATGGATCTCCCACTGGAGCTCTTCTCCTTTGCCGGGGGTTCTGGTGAGGGCCAGCCAGATGCGGGCTCACCTCCAGCAGGTGTGTGGGAGCTCAGGTTTCAGCTAACGTTCTCCCCAGACTTTTCACCCAAATTCTTCCAGTTTTTTTAAAAAATACATTCTTTTTATAAGCCGCATCTCTCCTGAGGCCAGGTATAAACAATCAGACACGTCAGAAGTCTTGCAAGGATGGAAGCTAATGTGTTCTCCGCCAACGAGCAGCACTCCCTGGTCCAGCTCCTAGAGGCTGCCATTCACGTGGTAGTCTAAGAGCATGGAACCCTCTGAAGGCAGCCATTCATCTTATAGTTTCAATGAATGGCAATCTGGAGAATGACATTCACCACACTATTATTATTATTATTATTATTATTATTCACATAGTCTAAGTGGATGGCCCCCCCTATCCCCCTCCAGGCAGCCACTCTCATTGTAGTCTAAATGAATGGCGCCCTCTGGTGGCACCAATTCACGTTGTAGTTTATGGGAATCCTGGCTTCTCCACCCTCCCTCCCAGGTCCTGGAGTTGCACAGCACCATGGCCTCTGTGTTCTCCCATTTGAGCCTTCAGACAACCCTGGGGAAGTACTTATCTTCCCACTTTCTACAGAAAAAAACTGCCCAAGGTGTCCCGGCCAGAGAGCCAGAGCTGGGATTTTATGCCTTGTCTCTCTGTCCCGTGCTTCCCCTCAGCAGAGCTGGAAGGACTGAGGAGCAAACCCTCCACTCCTCCAGCCTCTCAGGGCTTCCTGCCCTGCTCTGTCACACAGCAAGCCCCACAAGAGGCCTTACAGATCCCATTTTCCTGATAGGGAAATGGAGGCACAGAAATGCCAAGCTCCTTGCCTAAAAGGCTGCAGCCAGTGGATGACGGGGGCCTGCCCTCTCCAGAGCATCCTGCCTTCTCCCAGGACAGTAAGGTTCCAGATCAACCTGCCAGGGCTCCAGCCTTGGGCTGGCCACCATCCACACTGAGGTGGGTATTGTTCTTTCCGTGGTGGTGCTTCGAGACTCCCCACACCATCCCACAGGTGTCCGGCTCTCACCCGGTCCTCACCCCAGCCTGGCACCGCAGGGCCCTTGTCAAGAGTCCCGCTTGGTGCTGCAGTTGTGTGTCATGATCCCCTCACTGGTCAGAGAGTGGCCCAGTGTCCTTTGTGACCAGCTGTTCCTCGGGACTTGTCAGGGATCGGCCAAGGACATTTAAAACCCACCACGGGAGCCTGGACATCGGTCCCGCCCCTCACACCTGCCCAAAGAGGGAGCTACGGGGTCCTGGCCTGCCAGGGCTTTCTGGGCAGCGAGGGGGTTCCTCCAGTGACCACTAGACACACAGCTGGTCCGCTGTGGGCTCTAGGCCTCAGGTGCAGCGGGGATGGCTAAGCTGCCTCCTTTTGGAGGAAGGTTTGACTTTCTGTGTGACACATGGTTAGGTGCCAATGGAGAAAGACACACGTTGAGACAAGCCCCTTGACCAGACGGGGGCTCCGGCCATACCCACGCCCTGAAGGGGACACGGGAAGGTCCAGCTAGAACACCACTGGGCAGCTGGCAGCCCTGTGTGGAGGCCCTAGAGGTTCAGCTGCCCAGAGCACGGTCATTGGCAAGGCTGCAAGGAGGGGGGGATCCAACCCCAGAGAAAACACCCCCACTCAGCTCCTGGCCTGCCAACAGCACCCCTGCTAACATGTTCCTGAGAAAGCACTGGGGGTGCTGTTGAGCTGGGGGCAGGGAAGCAGCCGATGAGGACCCTGGTGTGGATGGGGAGGACACGAGCCCCAGCAAATGCCGGAACACCAGGGCCCCGACTCTGGACAAAAGTCTTACCTCTCGGGTCCCTCCCTGATGAACCCCAATCCTTCACTCTCATCTCTCCACCCAACCGTACCCAAGCGGACCAGCGTGTGATGACAGAGCTGGCCAGACCTGGGCTGCTGGGGGGGGGGTGGCCACTAGGAAGGACACACGGTCGTTTATGGGGGCGCCGAACACTGTCCTGCTCTCCCTCGGCCGGCCAGCCTCGCCGGGGGCCTGCTCTGGGCCAGCACACTGCGCCAGAGACCGTGCTGGACCCCAGGAGCCTCGCCTGGGGCCACCCAGGCCAGGGAGAGCCCCAGCACCCCCATCAGTGGGGTGGAGGGGGGCCCTCTGGCAGGGCCCAGACG
Source organism: Ailurus styani (assembly GCA_002007465.1). Classification (NCBI taxonomy): domain Eukaryota; kingdom Metazoa; phylum Chordata; class Mammalia; order Carnivora; family Ailuridae; genus Ailurus; species Ailurus styani. The sequence continues at coordinate 424,644 of LNAC01000746.1, forward strand.
GGATGCCGAGCACAGCAGAGCTTTGTTCCAACCTCGGCCATCGATTGCCATGCAGACGCTCTGTGAATGGCACTGTTGTGGTATTTTAAGAAGATTCTACAAATAGCACTAACTCCGAATGGGCCTCCGAGCCAGCTCATGAATGCGGCAGTGGCGAGGGCGGCCCAGCCTGGGAGCTCGGGGAGGACAATGGGGCCTCACAGTGGAGGTAGGGCAGGATGTTGGGTGACCCTGGCCTTTTCCGGGGCTCTGTGGCCTTGTTTCCCCCAGACGTACCCAGGCCCTGCCCCCATCACCCAATTCTGATGGGCGGCTTCCTGGGCAGTTATTGGGAAGGAGCAGCTCCCCAGCCTTTGCGAATAAAAGGAGGGGACGCGACAACCTTCTGGCGCCTGTTACTCCCGGATCTCTATGCTCTGATGACGTCCCCGGGGCCACAGGGGAGGGGGGCACAGGAAGGAAGGATGGCCTGAGGCTTTCATCACAAATCACTTTACTAGGTAGCTGGAGAAACCCCAAAGATTCCTAGCCTTGGCCTCCAAGGACTATGAACTGGAATCTTTCCAGAAGAGTCCATTCTTGAGACTTGAAAGACAGCTGAAGAGAGAGAAAAAGAACAGGGATTTGGGGGGCATTCGGAGCGAGGCTCACACTTTGTGTGGCCAGTGACATCTGGTTACTTAATTCTCAGAGCCTCGATGTCTTCCTCTCTAAGACCAATGGTACCACCCCCCACCCCAGCTCCCCTGCGGGGCAGGTAGAAAATTCGGAGTCACCGCAAGCGCTATGCTTGGCACTGAGTCCCTCGCAGAATGTCAGCCCCACTTCCTTCCCAAATGAAAGCCCAAGTTTATTTAATGGCTGAGTGCACTCCACACATGAAATGTTTCTGGACTTCGGCTGAGAAACCTGGCAGGCATAAAGGGAAGCCTCTTGACCCTGCGAATCCACAAAGACATCAGGGGCCGTGGAGTCGATGCAAGTGAGCAGGACAAGACAGCAAAGAGTACCAGGGCCGGTGGCAAAGCAGACGGGCTCACCTCGAAGCCCCGTCGGTCCCTTCCAGTGTTTGGGACATGCTGACACAACCGAGGACAGATACCTGACACAGCTGCCCCGGCTCCCCAGAACAGTCTGAGCTGGGGCCATGGCCAAGGGGCTGACTGCCCCTACCCCTCCATCCAACCCCCGAATCCGGAAGGGCCGTCCCGGCTCTGGCATAGCCCAGCCCTGTTCTGTGCACAGAACTTGCCCTCCACCCACAGGGACCAACTTAGAATGAAGTTAGGAAGCCTCATTCAGAGCCAAGAGCACAGGGGACCCCCCAACTCAAGGGACTGCGGGTGGGAGTTGCAACTGGGCCACTGACAGGCTGGGCGGCCTCATGGGCAAGTAAGTCACTTCCTCTCTTTCAGGCCTTTTAAAAAACTCATCTGGAAAGTGAGAGGGTCTGGCTAGGTGATCTCTGAGGACCTCTCAGCTCGTCCTCTCACAGTCCAGGTGTTCTATCTGTAAGGACTGATGATGTGATCATTGGTACTGAGGGTGGATGATTTCCTTAACCGTCTCCTGGGAAGTGTTCCCTGGGAAAGAGCTTGCTTTTTCCCACACTGAATTGGGACAAGGTAGGTAGTGGCTTGTTCACAGGCAGGCAGCCCAGGACACGGCCCTGGGATCCCGCCAAGTTAGAAGGTGCCGGTGTCTCCAGAGCCCCAGCCGTGGGGGGAAGGTAGCATTTGGTGCTGGTGGGCACTCATCCGACGCAGGTCCTTTTCCTGCCCAACCTCCCTGCATCGGGCAGGGGCGGCAGGTGAGGGGGGCTCTCCCCGCCGAGGGAGCGAGGCCCAGAGCCCAGGCGCATGCCCGGAGACATGCAGGTCAACGTGGGAGAGTCGGGACTGGACACCAGGATGCCTTGACTCCAAGGCCTTTCCCGCTGTCCCACTGCCTTTCACCCCCAACCGATAAGGGGCTCACACTCTGTCCCAGTGAGCCGTCTGCCCTGGAAGAGTGACAGAGATCTCTCTCGGTATGACTCTCCTAATTAGGAAATGAAAGAAACTATCTCATCTCAAGGATCTTTCCTTGCTCCCAAATTCAGGGGCTCTCTTCTCCAGAGGTTGCTGACGCACGCTGCCTGGGTGGGGTCCAAAATCTGGACCGAAGGGACCAGGGCCCACCAGAACGGGCAGCGCCACAAGCCCATCCCCAGGCCTAGGAGGCCCTGCTGGGCCAGGCCTGAAGTTTCAGGTACTAGATAACGGGGAGGCTGGGGGGGTGGTGGTGACAATTTACTAACTGGTCTGGAAGTACTGCTGCTGTTTACCGACCTCCTAGCCTTTCTGGTGAGTGCCCTCTGCGCATCGGCCAAGGCTGCAGCCCCCTGGGCAGAAGGAATCAGAGCGCCCGCCAGGTGAGGGCCCTCCTCAGAGAGCTCAGGGAAGAAGGCTGGGGGGGAACAGAGGCAGACGGCCTCCCGCGGGCTCCTGCCCCACACCTCGTGCTCCGTTCTCGCACAGACACTCATGCGACAGGTGGGCAGCAGCCACTGTGACATCACTGGCTGGGAGGGGGCCCATCTGAGTCTGAAAAGCCGGAACTGACCGTGGGGCAGGGGGTGACCGCCCCTGCAAGGTGTCGGCGAGTCTCCGGGAGCCCCAGGTGACTGAGCACCCCCGCGCGCTGCTGGGGGGCCGACCGGGGCGGCTGTCCCTGAGCTACCAGGAGCTCTGAAGGGGGCCTGCGGGGGCGGCGGTCCTGTGTGTGACTGAGCCTCAGAGAGGAACCTAGCCCAGCTGAAGCCACAAAGCAGAAGCTGCTGCTGTGTGACTGACCTTTGGCTCTTTTCAAGCCGATGTGACTGGGGGTGTCCCGCTTTCTGTTCCAAGTTTCGTGGACACGGGGCCTGTGCTGCTTTCTGTTTGACTCCCGCGTGGGCTCCCTGCTGCTGGTTGTCCAAGTGAGAGCCTGGCTCTAGGTCACGGGGTAGTAAGTGAAAGAAATGCAGAGCACGGGTTGGGAGTGTGACTCGGTTGCCAGACAGCCTGGGGCGGCCTCGGGCCTGGACCCCAGAACCCACCTGAAGGCTACTGCACGGGCTCCAAGCAGCCCTGCCTGGGAAGCGCTGAGGCCAGGCCTTGGCACCCAGCGAGGGGTATGTGCGTTGTAAGTGCTTTTAGTTCAACCAAGCAACACCGGCCTCATCACTTTGCAGACTCTTCCCCTAGGCCTCCAGTGAAAGAATCATCCTTCCCATTACTGGGCATCTTCTTGTGTGCTAGCTGCCTTCCAGACAGGGGCCAAGTCAATTCTTCCCTCAGCACAGCAAGCTGAGGGTGTCGGTATTCCAATTTGTAGACAAAGGTATCCCTCTTTGGCTCAGGACAAGGGATCTGTCTCCCGGGCCGTGCAGACAGCAGGCAGCACAGCTAAAACTCAGAACAAGGTCTGCCCCATGCAAAGCTCCATGAGCTTCCAACATTTCACACTGGCTCCTTGCAACCGAGCCCTCAAGCACCTTAACTCACCTCCAACTCCCCACTTCACATCCAGGTCCTTTAGGTGAGAGAAACAGAGAGTAGACTGGAGAAGACCTAAGAAGTGCTCACATGCCTCCCTCGGTCTGACTTAGCATCTTGCAAAGTCCCCTCCCCAGAGCGCTGCAGCAACTTGATCTGTCTTGCAGACCCAGAAAGAGCCCCGTTTATATACCACTGTCATCATTCCACCTGACTCACTCTGGGGGAAAGCCCTACGTCCAGGGCATTCGTCAAAACAGCCAGTGGTGATGCTTTATCATTGCAGCTGTCTAAAGCTGTGATACTAGTTTGTGCAAACCAGGCGGGCCAAAAGGAAGATCTGGGAATGGAGAAATCCACTAGGGCCTTTGAAAAGCCCTGACCTACTTCGGGAGATCTAGAAGCCCACATCCGCATGCAGAGCTGTGCCGATGAGCAGGAGAGACCGGAGAGGTCCCCAGTCTCTCACTTCTGGCCAGCCACGTGCACAGGCAGTGAAGACTAAGACAGTCATAAACTGCCTGAGCGCTGAAGGTGCACTCCAAGAAATTCTAAAGGGAGTCCTTAAAGCAAAACGAAAAGAACATTAGATGGTCACTCAAATCTACATAAAGAAGGAAAGAGCACCAGTAAATGTAACTATATACGTAAATGTAAAAGACAGTAAAAATGTATTTTTTGTAGTTTTTTTTCCTTTCTATCTGGTTTAAAAGACAACTGCATAAAGCAATACTTATAAAATTGCTGATGGGCTCATAATGCATAAAAGATGTAATTAGTATGATAATAATGGCACAAGGAGGGGGAGAGAGCAGGCTGTAATCCCTAGAACAATCATTAAGATATTAACTTTAAAAAGGAGAGGCACCTGGGTGGCTCAGTTGATTGAGTGCCTGACTATGGCACAGGTCATGATTGCAGAGTCTTGGGATGAGCCCTGTGTCCATCCAGGCTCCCTGCTCAGTGGGGAAACTGCCTCTCTCATTCTCTCCCTCTGCCTCTCCTCTAGCTTGTGTGCATGCATGCACACACATGCTCGTGCATTCTCTCTCAAATAAATTAAAAAATTTTTCTAAAGATTTTATTTATTTGACACAGAGAGAGAGAGAGTGTGTGCACACAAGCAGGGGGAGTGGCAGGCAGAGGGAGAGGGAGAAAAAGGCTCCATCTCAGGACCCTGGGATCATGACCTGAGCTGAAGGCAGATGGTTAACTGACTGAGCCACCCAGGTGCCCCTCAAATAAATAAAAAAAATTTTTTTTAAATCTTAAAAAAGAAAAAAGGAAATTAAAATTGTACAACAGAAAAATATCTATTTACTATAAAAAGAAGGCAGTAATAAAACGAAAAACACATGGCACATATAGAAAACAAATAGCATAATGGCAGACATAAATCCATCTTATCAGTAATCATATTAAATGTAAATGGATTAAAAAACAAACTATTGTCTATAGGAGACATATTTAGATTAAAACAAACAGGTTGAAAGTGATGACAGAAAAAGATGTACCATGTAAACAGCACCCAAAAGAGAGCCAGAGTGGTTATACGAGTATGGGACAGTATAAACTTTAAGGTAAATATGTTACTAGAGACAAAGATGAACATTTTATAATGACAAAAGGGTCGACCCAGCAGAAAGATGCAGCAGTTACAAACATATGTCTCCCTAACAGTAGAGCTCCAAAATTATAAAGCAGAAATGGACAGAATTGAAGTAGGATTCTACAATAATATTTGGAGACTTTAGTACTCCACTTTCAATAACGGATAGAACGAGGCAGAAAATCAATAAGAAAACAAAAGCCCTAAACAACACAAGGAACCAAGTAGCCCTAACAAATACCTATAGAGCACCCCATCCAACAAGGACAGACACACCCTCATCTGAAGGGCACATGGAAGGTTTTTCCAGGATAGACCATATGCTAGATCCTAAAGTGAGCCTTAAACATCTCCATGGATAGAATAAAACAAAATATGAATGTATACTCACCAGCTATAGAGCAATAAAATTGGTAGTCAATAAGGAAAGGAAATTTGGAGAATTCACGAATGATGTGGAAATTAAACAACTCACTCCTAAATAACCAAAGAAGAAATCACAAAAGAAGTTTTAAAAAACACTTTGAGTTGAATTAAAATGAAAACACAGCATATCAAAACTTATGGGATGTAGTGTACTTAGGGTGGAACTTATTGCTATAAATGCCCACATCATAAAAGAAGAGAGATCTCAAATCAAAAACCTTGACAGAGAGAAGAGAGATCTCAAATCAGTAAAAAGGCTTATACCCTTCGAAACTAGAGAAAAACCAAACCAAACCCAAATCAAACAGATGGAAGGACATAATTATGATTAGACTGGAAGTGGTTTAAATAAAGACTAGAAAATAATAGAGAAAATTAAAAGAAAAAATACCAAGTTGGTTCACAGTAAAGATAACCACATTTGACAAGCTTTAGCTAGGCTAGCCAAGAAAAAAGCAAGAGAAGACTCAATTTACTAAAATCAAGAATAAAACAGGAGACGTCACTGTCAACTTTACAGAAATAAAAGGGATTATAAGGGAATAATATGAACTGTACGCCCACACATGAAGTAACTCAGATGAAATAGACAAATTCCTGGAAAGACATAAACTACCAAAACCCACACAAGAAGAAATACAAAATTTAAATAAACCTTTGTGCAACGAAAGACTGAATGAATAACTTAAATATTTCCCAAAATGTTTTACTGATGAATTCTACCAGTCATGTAAAGAATTAATACCAGTTTCATAAGTACATTCCATCAAACGGTTAAAGCATTAAAACTGATTGTTCACAAACTTTTCCAAGAAATAGAAGAGACAAGAGCATAGTCCCCAGCGCCCGTGTGACCAGGATTCCTCTGATAACAAAAACAAAGACACTGCACGCAAACTATAGACCAACATTCCTTATGACTACACATCCAAAAATCCTCAACAAAATACTAGCAGAATACAACCCAAATGCTCACCAACGATGAGCAGATAAGCAAAAGGTGTCATACTCATAGCATGGTCTATATTTAGCCATAAAAAGGAGTTAAGGAGTGATCCATGCTACAGCATGGATGAACCATAAAAACACTACACTAAGTTAAACAAGCCATTCACAAATGGCTGTATATTGTATAAAAGTAATTTAGTGGTTGCCTGCAGCTGCAGGAAAAGCAGGGAGGGTTGTCTTGGGAATGGGAAGTGACTACTAATGGATATAGGGCTCCTTTTTGGGGTAATGAAAATGTCCTAAAATTGGATTATGGTGAGGATTGCATAACTGAATATACTAAAATCTATTGAGTGGTGCAGTCAAAAAAGATGAGTTCGATATGTGAAACATACCTCATTAAAGCCGTTTTAAAGAGTGTGGTGATGGGATGTTTGGGGGAAGAGCTCAGCAAAAGCTGTAATTCAGGCAAGGATAGGCACCAGCACCCTAGCTGGGTTGGAGCAGGAAGATAAGGAAGACTGTTTCAGGGATTCGCTTCATGGGGACGTCCCAGGTTTTGGTCCCAGCATTCCTGAAATAGAGTCACCTTACAGATGCAAGGGCCCACAGGCTCACAAGACCAGCAAACACAGCACCAGGCATTTTCTTCCCCTCTCCCGTCAGGAGTTAGGACTGGAGCTCTCAGGGAGGCTTGCTGCCCTGATGGCCAAGGTCAGAGCCTTCTAGCTCCCCCAGGGCTGGCTTCCCTCTGGGGCCAGCACCATCAGCCATGGGTCTGTGCTGGTTACACAGACCTGCTCGTGAACTTCATCCAAGGGGGGCCGCTGACCTATCCTTGCAGTACCAAACCCCTGTCCCCTGCCCCCAGCGAGATGACCAGGCAGAGCCCCCGCCTGCACAGATAGGAAGAGGCACTTGGCCTTCTTAATGGCTCTCTGCTAGAAACACAGAGCAGCTCTGAGTTTCCTCAGAGAACTGTCTTGAGGTTTAAGCTGACATGACCTTAGTGATCATCTGGTCTTGCCGATTCACCCTTTACAGAAGAGGAAACCGAGGTCCCAAGTGGTAACCCAGCTAAAGGGGGTGGAACTAGAACTACCTACCGACAGGTCTCTTTGAGGTTAGCATGCATGTCCCCATTCACAAGTGGGGAGGTAGAGGTCAGGGGTGGCCTGGGGTCCCCTGGCCAGGAAATGGAACCAAATCCTCTGCCTGAGGCTGGTTCCCTTTTGGAAAAACCCACAGCTCTGCTGCCCAGGACACGTGAATGGGGAAGAGGTAACAAAGAGGGACACTCCTCAGAAACAGAGTGGGACCCATGGAGACTTTGAGCTACAAACCAAAGGCCTTAGGGCTCTGGGCCCGGAGCTCAGCCCCTGGAGCAAGAGGCTCTAACCGTCTGACATGTCCTTGTGGCCTCCTGTCTGTCCTTGTCAAATCTCTACCATCTTCAAGGTCAGCTCAGACATCAGTGCTCCCACAGAGCCTGATTCCGGCAGCCTTCTGGGAAGCAAGCAAAAGACAGCCTGCCCCGCCTTCAGGGAGCGTCCAGCTCACTTGAGAGAGGACAGATTCTACAAACGGATGCATGTATATTTACACAGTGTGACATGTTTTCAAGTTCAAGTGCAGACAGCAAGTGAACAAATAACAGGGGTCAGGCTCTCAGGAAAGATAGGCATTTAAGCCCAGCCAAATGTTGGGGTCCACAGGTCAAGAGCAGGGGCAAGGAGAGTGCAGGCAGGGAAGAGCACGGGCAAACCCCAGAGGTGGAGAGAACGTGGGTCACGGAAGAGGGCTGGGTGTGAGCGCAGGCTGACGGACGGGGAGGCTGCCGATAGCACTGCGGCCGCGAATGGTGAGGAGAGCTCTGAGGGAGCATCCCTGGAGCCCTGTCCCTGGAGTCTGTGAGGAGGGAATGATGAGATCCCAAGGCAACCTGAGCAGGTACTGCCTGCTGCTGGAGAATGTACTGGAGCGGGAAGACCCAGTGGGAGGCCCCTGTCGCAGTGCGGGCAGCGTGCAGGTGGCTGGGACCAAGGTGCTGGCCGGGGAGGGAGACAAACGGGGGGACTCGCGTGTATTTTGGAAACAGAACTGACAGGAGTTGGTGATGGCCAATCAGAGCAGAAGGACAAAAAAATCCAGAGTTCAGGTTTAGCCTGAATAGCTTCAGCCACTCTCCAGTCCAGGAGAACCTAATGGAGGTGGCAAGCAAGTCTGGTGCTCTGGGCCTGGCCTGGGCTGGAAAAATGGTGACTCTGAAGGGTTTGCCAGCAAGAGGGCTGAGTGTGTGGGGACAGAAGCGGAGGAGCGTCTACACGGGAGCTCTGGGGACANAGAGGAGCATCTACACGGGAGCTCTGGGGACAGGCAGGATCCCCTGAGCCCCCCCTCTCCCCAGCCCCACCAAATGCCTCGGCCCTGGCACACCTCCACAGGCCTGGAAAGCCCTTCTCTATTTTCTCTGCTGCTCCTCTTATAAGAAGACTCGGCTCAGGCATCAGCTCATTCTTTGAACCTCCAGGCTGCGTGGGATGCCGGCCCGCCCAGCGCACCGAGGCCGGCTGTTCTCCCGGCATTTCTTCTCACCCTGCCATGTCCCTTCCCTGTCTGCCTCTTGGGTCTCCACCAGGCTCTGAGCACCCCGGGGGCAGAGCTGCACCCTCCCCAACTCTTTATCCTGGAGCTAGGGACAAGGCCAGGTGCGGAGTGAGTGCCCAACAGATAACTGCGACATACACAGACAGAACCCTGGATGGCAGATGCCTACTAGCAATCTTGCAAGAGTTTATGAGAAATGGCACCTTCTCCAGAAGGCAGGCTCAAGCGGCTGTATAGGAGTTTACCTAGGACAACCAGTTCTACCACCTCTGCCCACCGACAGCCTTGCCTCTCTCCAGGACAGAGCACACCTCTGCCTGCCTGTCTTGTAGGGTGCCCAGCCCAGCCCACCAGCCTCTGCACCCAGGCCGCCAGGTGTCCCCTCTGTGCATTAGGAAAGGGGCACAGAGGCCATGCCCTGTGCCTCACTCTAGCACAGCAGAGTGATACAAGGAATGGGTGCTGCTGAGGTCGCCCCCCCCCACTGGAGTCTGACAACACAAAGAGGCAAAAGCGAGCATGACTGTCTCCTCTAGCTCGACTCCAAGCACTGAGCACAGATTCTCTGCAGTGCACAGCATCAGATCATAGAGGCGACACAATGGCCAACTAAGGGCGACAGACCCAGACCAACCAGGCACTAGAAAGAATGGGCTCGGGGCTCAGCTCCAGGCGCAGCCGACTTCCCTATGGCTGACCCCTCTAGGGCCTGACTAAAGGTCCTAGGAGAGGGGAGAGGGTGTGGTGTATGCTGGGACCAGAGAGGTCCAGGTAGTCAGGGTGGATGGAAGGGTGTGGGGGTCATTAAATGCCAGCAAGGCGAAGAAGCTGAGGTTTCTTCTGTAGGCACTCTGGGGCCGAGGCAGAGTTGAATGAGGGGCATAGTGTGACAGGAGCTGTGCCTGGGATGCTGGCCTGGGCAGTGGACTAGAAGGAGCAAAGATGAACTTGGGCTGACCAGTCGGGAAGCCAGCGCAGGCCAGATGCTGAGGGTCTGCACAGGCATCACGGTGGCCTTGGAGGCAGGGATGGGGACACTGCCTTGAGCAGGATCACAGACTCTGTCAGCCTTTGATCACAGGAAATGAAGCAGCAGGCAGGGCTATGAGCCAGGAACCCAAGAGAAGGGGCAGGTGAGTGCACAGCACTCCAGTGGGGTTCTGGATTTTCAGGCTGGAGATGGGCACTGCAGGGGTGGGGGGCAAAGGATTTAGGGGACTGTTTGCTTGAAAGTGAGCACAATTACAAAGGCCCTGGGTGAGATTTCTGGGGGGGGCTTACAGACAGAGCTCAGAAGATGAAACAGAATTCACAGCTGAACATTAAAGGGGCCAGGGCCAAGAGGAGATAGAAGGGCTGGGCAGGGGCAGCCCCTGTGGGCCAGGAGGAGGGCAGAGGCGGGGGACAGCAGGCTCCCAGGTGCTCGGAGTGCCAGGACTGCTCACCAGGTCCAGCAGGCTGGGGGTGGGGGATGTGCAGGGAGAAGTCCAGGAGGAGAAGGGGGAGGCGGGGAGGCTGACAGCTCCTGGGGCACTGGGGTTGGACGGGAGAGGAGACAGGGCAGGACTTGTCATGGCCAGAGGGGTGAGAAGCTGCCTTTTTAAAAACATGTGCTGATGCGTGCCTTGGGGCAGGTTTCTGGGCTGACAAGGAGTCAGTAGAAGGGAAGATGAGGGTTTTGGGGTGAGAGGGGACCTAACAGGGGACAACAGTCTGGAAAACAGAGGAGGGCACCCAGTGCTGAGACCAGCAGGAAGGATGAATTTGAGGATGAAGAGGCAGCAGGGGGCCAGCAGACCTTAAAGGTCTTAGGGGCCCACGGGTCTGCTCACGCCCCTCCACCCACCCCAGCTTTGAACAAAAGATGCTTCAAGGCTGCACTCTTGGACCACTTCTTCCTCTGAGTCTCGGCCTTGGACTACAAGGCAAAGTAGAAGAAAATGAAACTTGCCACTAAACAGACCCAACATAGAGCTCTACGAGGTGGAAGCCTCTGGAGACATTGCCTAGAAACAATGAAATCAAAGTGTTCTCAGAGTTCAGATCAAGTCCATCTGCCCTCTGCTTCGAGGAGGGGTCATCCTTCTCCACACATCAGATCCTGCTCACTGACCTTTCGGCTTCCACCCCAATCGCAGTGATCTGTGTGATAGTAAGGGCGATTAGGATCACTGCATATCGTGGCCAGAAAGCATTTGCAGCAACCCCTCCCCAGGTCCACGCTGCGCACCTGCAGCTCCTCAACTAGCAGGCGAGCAGGTGCCAGGCTTTGGATACAAAGGCATGATGACTAGATCCGCGGTGGTAACGCTGGCACGCGTTGGATGTCCTGCTGCTCTCTTCCTGGGATTTATTATTTGAGCTTTTCTGCTTTATCCAGTGCACTTTCACACAGGGCTAAGGCAGTCAAATATTCTGTTGTACAAGTTTTGTTTCAGAAATGTCCAACAATGAAATCCATTCACCACACCTATTGTGTTGGGAAATTTTAAATTACACCGGTGATGAATGGACTCTTTTCTTAATGATCTTTTCTTAAATAAAATACCTACGCACATTTCTAGTCGGGAAAGTCAGAAATCTCCCTACCCAGGTAGTCCCAGCAGCTAAACACACAACACACGCCCTGGAAACACGTCACTGCTGTGACCACTGAGTCGGTTTACTCCCTGGAGCAACATTTCTCAAAGTGTGTCCAAAGACATGGGTTCTGAGGTGCTCCATGGAAAGCGGGTTCCCGGCTGAAGGTTTGGAGACTGTACCTATAATCCACCTGACTTGGAGATGCACAATGGCACCAATGTGTTAAAAGCACTGAGAAGTCTCGCAGTGAAAAACCTTTCAAATTTTGATAACTCATGATTTTTAAGATTGTTTGACTAAGGAACCACTCCTCCCCCTCCGGGTTTATGGCAGAATTCCTTTAGCACAAAGGTCCAAACTGTCCTGGCCTAGCCAGAAAGAGCAAATTTATTAAATGATGCAACAACATTTTAACATTTGGAGATTTTACATTGAATATGAATATATATATATATATATATATATATATATATCTGCCTTCCCTGAACTTTAGAAAGTCCTTCCTGCCTGGCAGTGGCTGGCTAGCTGCCCACTCTGGACAGGGCGGGCACATTCTGGCACCACAGTGCTCCTGACCCCATCTGGCTCCAGACTTGGCATGCCTTGCTGATTTACCTGGGCTGCGGGACCATGTGGGCCTTTCAGACTGGGTCCCTGACCCCAGGCTGCTCGGGCTAGCTGTGCCTTGGGATGGCGGGCTCAGGGGCAGCAAGCTGAGAAACATTCCTGCTCCAGAACGGTGTCCTCACCTGGATGGGGATAGCCTGGGCTCCACAGCCCCCAAAGACAAGGCTAGCAGGAGATGCCCCTGGCCCCCTTCTAGGGCTGCTGAGTACGTATCCTCCCTAACCAATGCCCTGCTAACCTACCCTGGCTTCTGGGGCCCATGCTCCACCCTTTGCCTTGTTTACCTAGAAGGGTCAGACAGGATAAGATCAAAGCAGCTCCAGTCCAGCCGGCCCCCAGAGAATTCTTCCAAGCGGTGCTCTCCCTCCACCTGCCCTCAGCCAGCACCAAGCAAAACCCTGCCCTCTGGGTCCTCCAGCTTGCCTGGCTCCTGCAACAGTCTAGACTCACTAAGGCTCAGTCCTCTCCCCGCAAACATGAAGCCCCAGAGGCAAAAATTCCTTTTTTTCTTTACAAAATCAAATTTGTAATCAGTTTTGTCGCTTTGGGCATTGAGAACCATGCAACTAGTCACATTTCCTATTTGATTTTGGCTGCGGAAAGCCTCAACCACGGATAGCAGCTTATGGTCAGATTAACCGGGCTCTTTTCTCTCTTTGATCAATGAGTTCTGTTTAAATGCAGAATTCGGTTCAGTTTTTAAAATGTGTTTATTTGTTACACATGTCATAAGCTAACTCAAACCCTTGAAGAAGCAAGCCTGCACATTTGTGGCATCATCTGGACAAGAGTCGTGCAAGTTGCTTGGCATAGTCATACCTTCATCTGGGGAACTGGGACCTGAGGCCCATTCAGGAAAAGGCTACACTGTGACCTTACGGCTTACATACAAGGCTTCCCAACTCACTGGTCATGGCAGTCACTTGGGGAAGTCCTTAAACACACAGCTTCAGCAAGCCCTTCCCCAGGGCCCATCCAGCAGGTCAGGGTGGGGCCGGCGGATCTGCTTGTTTCATGGCGGGGGGGGGGGGGGGGGGGGGGNGGGGGGGGGTAAGTGAGCAGTAGGATCAGGTGAGTTTGGGAAGCCCTGCCGTAAAGTGATGCACCAAGTTTCTGACAATCAACAGGGATCGGTTCAGTGAGTCAAGGGTTAAAAGCCGGAAAGGCCACTGCGGAGAGGAGGCCAGATCCCAGGCTGCCGCTCCGGCTCCTCAGCAGTTTCCCAGCTTGGAGCCCTCTCCAAGTCTGCCGCATTCCACAAGCAGCTCCCTTCCACGTTCTGCCGCGACTTTTGAAAGACTCTGAGTCAGGGTCCCCGGGTCCAAGTTTGTGACAGAGGCGGGCAAGGAGAATGGGATGTCCCGCTCCCGGCGGTTAAGCCGCAAAGGACCTGTGGGCGGGGCCGGGCCCAGGGGGGATCCTCCGCCCCAGCCGTGGACTTGGCGGACCTAGAGGGCGGACGCTCCCCCTCCGCTAGGCTCTCCTCCCGCCCCGCGGCCCCGACCCCAGCCCCCAGCCGGTGTCTGCACGGCGAGAGGAGCACCAGGACGCACGCCCCGAAGTTCGGAGACTTTCGGGGAGTTGCAGCCACACCTGAGCCCTCTCCAGGGCTGAGGCAGGTGGCGGGCGTCCCTGGAGAAGTGGCGGACAAGTCCCCGAGGAGGGTCTGGCATCCCCCAGCAGGCGCTGGAGGGAGCCGGCGGCGAGGTCCCCAGCCTGCGGCGCACGTGCGCGCCCGAGAGTTACCTTTGGGCGCCGGCAGGTGTCCCCTCCAGTCCTTGCAGCAGCACAGCCCCATGGCAGCCGCCCGCGCTCGCCGCTCGGCTCCGCTGCCCGCCGCGCCGCCTGCTGCCCGCCCGGCTCCCGGGTGCGGGCGGCCGA
>LNAC01000746.1:439321-507982 GCA_002007465.1 Ailurus styani
GGCCCGTTACTCTCCTGGGGCGCCGGGCTGCGCGCTCGCGAGGGGCCGCCAGAGGGCGCGGGGCGAGCCCGAGCGGTCCCCGGCTCCCTCCTCCGCGCGCCCGGGAGCCGAGCGAGGGGCGGGGGGCGACACCCGCCTGACCTCTGGGCGGCGCGGGCGGGAAGGCAGGGTCCCTTGCTGCGTGCTGTGAGAGGGCGGCGCCTCCGTCCCCCCCCCCCCCCCCCCCCNCCTCTAAGCAGTCATCGCCTGGGTCCCTCGGGTGGGGGGTGGGGGGTCAGCTCATTCCGCCAGCTCACCTGGACTCTACAACTGCAGTAGCAGTAAAAGAGTGCTTGCCCCAGCTACCCCCAAACCTGGCTGCGCTACCTATGGACTAGGTGACTTCGGTAAGTCCCTTCCCTTCTGAGACTGCCTCTCCACCTGAAAAGTCAGGGAAATGACACCGTTTCACATGTCATTTATCGCAAATTAAAGGTTCGATGGTACCAAGTTATTTAAACATTTTGAGCCGTTTTCCTGTCTATGAAACGGAGAGAGTAACAGAACTGCTCCAATGACAATTAGGATTAAATGAGTTGTTATAACAGATCTACTCATAGATCTACAGATATTTACTCTACATATATAAAGAACACAGCCAGCAGGTCACTAAATGCCTTGTGTGACCAGTCATTGTCAAGTGTTGGTGAGGATTTGGGCAAATGGGTACTTTTGGTGCCATGACTTTGGACGGTAACACGTGAACTGCTTATTTTAAACTAGAAATGCTAACATCCTGGGCCCATTTCTCAGGGCGCACCCCACAGAAGTGCTTGCCCACGTGCCCAAGTAAACCCGTACAGGGCCATTCATCGCAGCCTTGTTTGTAATCGCAAAAAAATTGAAATCAACAAAATGATCATTGGTGAAGGGATTATCAAATACACAGGCATTTCATGAAACAAAATACTGTATCGAAGGAGGCAGCTGGAGCTAACTGTTTGAGATCTATGGATTCACAGCGCTTCCATAGACACATACACCTACAAAATGGTACTAGCCGTGCCCGGCACTGCTCTCCGGCCTGACCTAGAAAAACCTCTTTGGAGAGGGTGAATGACAAGAACAGATTGAAAGACGGTAGTCTTCAGCATGTTGATAGTAGCCTAATTTCTTAAAAGAAAGTCGTATTTACATGTTGAGTAATTAAGTATCAGGTTCTTTCTCAGCCCGTCAGGTCCTAGGGTCTTGTCCCTGCCCCTAAAGCACTGTGGTGAGCCTCTGATGGCCTTGGCCTGCCCGAGGATTTTCTCCCTTCCGCCCTACCCCCACGCCCTCTTGGGAAAACAGAGGTGGTCCAGGAGAGGAGCAGTGGTCAGACGAGGCTGCCCCGTGGCCAACCGGAAGTTACTCCGGGTGGGGGTGGGGAAGCGGAGGAAAGAAGGACTTGGAGCTGAGAAGAGGTTTTCCCAGGAGTTAAGTCTTATTCAAAGGAGAGATTAACAAAGGGGCAGATCTCTGCCTCCCTCTTCTTAATCTCCAGAAAGACAAGGATGAGGCTTTTTCAGGGAGAGAGAAGGGTTGTCCTGCACTGGCTCCGGAAAGAAAGATGTTTTCACTTCATGACATGTAGGCGGGGGTTACAGAGAAGGAGGAACTGAGAAAAAACGGAGAGACCTGACTTATGGTTGCTGCCAAGTCATTTTAAACAGTTTTAGCACCAGGCAAGAGCACTTAGTCACAGCGGGCTTAATGAGGCCCCAGGAATTCCAAGCTAGAGCTCCCTGCATTCAGGGAGAGCATGTGTGGGGAGCGAGCCCCCGGGTGATTGTCCAACGGCCAAGTCCTACATTTGGAAAGCAAGATTTAAAAGAAAACATCACAGCAGCCATTGTGGGCTGCTTGTTTATCTTTCTAAGAGGAAGTAGCAAAGCAGGATCATTTCAAATGAGCCTATTATAGAGGGTCAGCATCCCCATTGAACCGTTCAAATATATTTTAGATACTCAACTTTTCAAAGTGGCTTTAAATATCAACTCCCAGGGTAGTTTAGGAGGCAGAAAGCAAGGCAAGAGCTCCTAGTATCATTGCCTTTGGTTTCACACACTTTAATTCCTGATTATTCATTGTCTTTTTATAGTTTTCTAGTTCTGTGTCTATTCCTTAAAAGGGAAGAAAAATAACATTCACTATGTGCTTCCCACCACGTGCCAGGCAATTCACAAGTGCTATTATCACGGTTTACCATAGGACAATCCTATGAAGTAGATGACGTTAGATTCAACTTACGGAGGAAGAAACAAAAGTTCAGGGAGGTGAAGAAGCTTGCCCAAGACCAATGAAATGGTAAGTGGTAGAGCCAAGATGGATGGATGGATGGATGGTTGGATGGATGGATGGATGGTCGGATGGATGGATGGATGGATCGGTGGAGGGGTAGGTGGATGGATGGATAGATGAATAGGTGGGTGGGTAGCTGGATGAATGGATGGATGGTTAGATAGATAGATGGGTGGGTAGGTGGTGGACAGATGGGTGGATGGATGGATGGCATTTCCTCATTTAGGCATAGAGTTATGGTCTGCAACTGGAAAAGCACATACTGAGCACGGAATTTGCCTGAAAAACCAAACTCCTTGAATATAGCTCTGCCCCCTGAATTGATCATGACCCCAAACCATCTTGAATTGAGCCAAGACATCAGGATCCCTCAGTGGAGCAAGGCTCCAGATGAGCTCAAGCTGCCCCACTCCAGAAGAGTAGTCAGGGTACGAGGGGGCTCTGAGACCTCTTTCTGAGCTGAGAGGCCAGCATCCTGCACACAACAGGGAAGCAGAGCCAGAATTCGGGGGTGGGTTTCCAGTGAGCGCTGTGGGCTCTGGGAGGAAGGCTGGATACCAGATTTGGAGGACAAAGACCCTGAGGCTAGGACTACCCCTACACACCCAGGGCTCTGCCTCTGCTGTTTTATTCCATTTCAAAGTAAGGATATGAGGTTGTTTCTAGGAAGGCAGCGGCTGCTGCTGCTGCTGCTAGGATCCTGGTTTTATGCAGCCTGAGCACCTGGTTCCCAAAATGCTGTAGGCCATTCAGGAATTTGCTTAGGAGACTCAGGAGCTGGCCCTTTTACCTCTCTGTAGGGGTCTGGTTTCTCTTCCCTGACATACCCTAGGCACCCTCATGGTACCATCTCAAGGTGTGAGCCCAGCCTTGGGCAGCTCAGGGGAATGGTAGGAATGGGGTCATAGCATCTTAGTCTCAGGTATAGCATTAGGGGCTGTGATGACCATTCATTCATTCATTCATTCATTCATTCATTCATTCATTCATCGATGTACCAAATAATGACTGGACACAACCGAACACCTGAGAAAGCCCAACCTCTGCGGAGGCCAAGAGGACACCCTGAGAGCTCGGTGTGTGTAGGGGGGGGGTGTACAGTAACCCAGTGCTGGGGGGGGCAGGAAGGGCTCCACAGAGCAGAGATTTTTGAGATGAGCATTGGGACCATGAGGAGGGACCAGCTCCTCAGAGGATGGCATAAGAATGGTCCTCCGAAGGGTGGTGCTGCGATTGTGTTGAGGAGCTGGGTTCCGGGATGGGGAAGTACAGCAGGGCATCTAGGGTAGGGGAAAATGAGGCGGCCTGTGATTCTAACTCATCAGCCTGGCTCAGGACTGAAGTAGGGACCAGAAAGGGGCGACCAGGAGCAGGGAGAAGCTAAGAAGCAAAAGGCAGCCCGCTGAGCGCAGCAGGGCCTGGACGTAGCAGGAGGAAGAGAGGGAGACCAGGTGGGATGTATGTCAGCCCGTTGGCCCTGGTGACCCACACCTCCCAGTCCTCCCACCTTGTGTGCGCCCGTCCCCTCGAATCTGGGCTGCCCTATGACCTGCGTTAACCAACAGGTGACAGCAGTGACTCTGGGCCAGTTCCAGGGGTGAATCCTAAGAAGGCTTCCCCTTGTGAACAGGGAGACTGCCCTGTCACGCTCCAGGAAGCCCAACCTAGCAGCGCAGAGAAACCACAGGGAGAACCAAGGCCAAGGCCACCAACCTCTTTTTCCAGCCCCATGAGTAAGGCCGCCCTGGACAGACAGAATCCTCCAGCAGATATAGGTAGAACAGAGACGAGCCGGGCCTGCTGAGCCATGCACACACCGTAGAATAGTGAGTAAAGAAGATGTCATAAGTCACTAATCTCTGGGGTCCTTTGTTACGCCGTAACACAGCTGGAGCTGGGGAGTACTGCATAACACTCATCGGCAGCACTATGGGGCTGGGCCGCTGTGCTGGGCCAAGAGCTCGGCATTCCATCCCAATTCTGAGCAGTACTATGTGTTAGGGATCATTATTATTTCCACTTTAAAGTGGTGGACCCTGGGGCACAGAGAGGTAAAGTAATTTGCCCTAGGTCACACAGCTAATTAGTGTCTGAGCTCAGATTGGAACACGGCCTTATTTTGGAGACTGAGCTCTTAAGGACTCTCTGGGAGATATTCTGGGGGGAAAGGGACAACACTGGGTGTTGAATTCAGTGCCCCATGGATCTAAGGCATATCTGTAGGTGAGATATGGGATAGAAAAGACAACCCCTGTAAAAGGCTGGACCATGCCCGGCAGGAAAGCCGCTGGAGGCTCATTGCTCTGTTAGATTTTCAGCGTCAGGGCCGCTTCCTGTCAACCTTGGCACCGGTAGAAGGGGCTCTTGAAGACAAAGGCACTTTGTAGACCGTGTGTCACAAAGCTCTCTCATACTGGCGCTAACACCTCCTTTCCCGTGCACAGCAGCCCGCTGATGGGGAGATGTCAGCATGCCCCTGTTACAGGTGTGGACACCTGCTCGGGCTGCGTGAGCTCCCGACGTCACACAGTTGGTAGGTAGGAGAGCCCACGTGCCATCTGGGCAGTCTCACCACCATAGGTCACCTTCCTTCCTAATTACCAGACTCCTGCCTCCTGCCCCTGGGAGGTAAGGTTCTCCATCTGGGCTGCCTCCCCGCTGTCTTCTCCCATCATAGTTCTGGCCTGTGTTAGGATTTTGGCCAAAATCCAGGGTGCCCACATCACGTGTACACCACCAAGATGCACAGATGTTCTAGAATTGAAAAGACTTTATAGTTTAGTGCAACTTCCTCAGTTTTCCACAGTCCAGAGAGGCTAGATCTATCCCACATCAAACATTTCTTGAGGGCCTGCTTTGTGCCAGACACTGAAAGGTAAGTTAGTGACAAGTCGGAGCTACCTCTAATCAGCTTTGGTTTTTGCTCTGAAACAGACAGACCTGCAGAAATGATAAGAGAAGGGAGGCTGCTCTCCCCGTATCTCAAAATATGTTCTGTGCTCTTTTACCACAGTGCACGGAAGCCAACTGGTTTGGATTTCAATATCTGATTAAATGTGTTCACTAGCACGCCTCTCCCCTATTATCTATCATCAGCAGCACTGCCGTTGTTATTCACTTTACAGACTCATTGTTCTGGTTTCTTTTTTCGTTTCTTTTTTTCTTTTTTTTTTATTTTATTATTTTATTTTTTTTATTTTTTTATTTTTTTAAAGATTTTATTTATTTATTTGACACAGAGAGAGAGATTACAAGTTACTAGGCAGAGAGGCAGGCAGAGAGACAGGGAGAGGAGGAAGCAGGCTCCCTGCCAAGCAGAGAGCCCGATGCGGGCCTCGATCCCAGGATGCTGAGATCATGACCTGAGCTGAAAGCAGAGGCTTTAACCCACTGAGCCACCCAGGCGCCCTCTTTTTTTCTTTTTTTTTTAAATGAAGGATGTGACTCTGGGGAAAGTAGAATCTATTTGAATCAGGCCTATACTGCTTTGTGCTAGGAAAGACTGTGGATTCCATAAGGACTGGTCTGCTTTTTGTTTCCTTTAATGAGACTTAACTCCCATTTCTCTTTTTCCCCCTGGCTGCCAGGAAGCTCAAGGAAAATTTAAAGTTTGGCATTGGCAAGTATGAAGGCCCTAAGGTAGACCATCACATCCCTGCTTTTGTGTCCTGATTTTTCTTTTCTATTTTTATTTATTTTATTTATTTTATTTATTTATTTTATTTTTTATTTTTTTTAAGATTTTATTTATTTATTTGACAGAGAGAGATTACAAGTAGGCAGAGAGAGGAGGAAGCAGGCTCCCCGCTGAGCAGAGAGCCCGATGCGGTCCTCGATCCCAGGACCCTGAGATCATGACCTGAGCCGAAGGCAGAGGCTTTAACCCACTGAGCCACCCAGGCGCCCTTCTATTTTTCTTTTTTTTAAAAGCAAACTCTGTCCCCAATATGGGGTTCCACCTCATGACACCAAGATCAAGAGTTGCATGCTCTACTGACTAAGCTAGTCAAGCACCCTGCTTTTCTACTTTTATTTGCATTTTCTTTGGTCCTTAATTTTTTTAAAAATTATTACTACTGTGTTACCTTTATTTTATTCTAAGTGCTCTCATTGGAAGCCATCTCATAGGAGTATAAGTCAATAAGTCAATGTAATATATTCTACTTTAAACCAAGGGTCAGTAAACTTTTTCTAAGGGGTAGATCATAAACATATTTAAACTTTGCAGGCCATACGGTCTCCATTAGAACTACCCAACTCTGCCCTTATAGCATGAATGAATATATATAAATGAATGGGTGTGGCTGTGTTTCAATAAAACTTTATTTGCAAAAGCAGGTGGTAAGCCATATTTGGCCTGTAGGTTTATGTAGTTTGCAGCCCTCTGTTTTAAAAGAATTTTAGAGCATTGGGAAATTGTTTCCTATTA
Source organism: Ailurus styani (assembly GCA_002007465.1). NCBI lineage: Eukaryota > Metazoa > Chordata > Mammalia > Carnivora > Ailuridae > Ailurus > Ailurus styani. The sequence continues at coordinate 446,070 of LNAC01000746.1, forward strand.
AGTTGGGAAGCACTTGGCTTAGAAAAAAGTGAATTCCCATCTCTAAGAGGTGGGAATTCTGTCCAAGATGGCTAGTTTCCACTCCTGGGTGACAGATTGGGGAAAAGGAGCTACACAAGCTGTCCAGACGGTTGGCTCTTGAGAGGCGTGTGCAGTGGTGGGAAGTCAGAGGGGGCTCTGAAGTCTGCCAGCGAGAGCCCATTCTCCTGCACACTTGCCATGCCCACTCCTCAGGGTGGGGGGGCACTGGGGGCGGGGCCCCGGAGAGCCTGGCCAGCTGGGCTCTCCAGCTCTGGCCAACGGGTCTTCAGCTGCTGTGGACGTTGTTCATGGAAGGAATGTGTCTGCAGCTCCAAATTCCCACAGAGAAAGACAAGGGGAATCGTTGGGGAGAAATTCCTGGGCCACATTTTTCTTGCCGTTCATGTGGCCTGCAGCCATTGAACTTGGCCAGACTGCCCAGAGAGGGATTTTACAAAGCCCATTGTCTTTTCCTAGAGTCTCACCCCCACCCCTGCCCCCACCTGCTCTTTCTGCCTTTCTTTTTTTCCTCTCCCGCCCCCAGGAGAAATGCAGCATGGGAAAGAGCTGGAGGCCACCGCAGTGAGGGCTTTTGCCCCCTGTCCTGGGGCCTGGACAGCTGCATCTGTACCTCCTGCAGGGAGACTGTGGCAACACATATTGAGCATCTGCTATATGCCAAGCACTGTTCTGAGCATTCTACATATATTAACTCAATCTCCACAAGAACCCTGTTACATCCACATTTTACTGATGGGGAAACTGACGCAGCGAGAGGCTAAGTGACTTACCTGGGGTCCCACAGGTAGTAAGGGGAAGAGACAGGCAGTGTGACTCTCACTTGTCACTTCAAGTGTGTATGATCCCCTTAGCTCAGCATCCCATTTACAGATCCTCCCTGATGGTGTGTCTCTGCAGTTAGAGGAAACTTCCAGGAGACAAAGCCTTTGCATAGAGAGGACCTGTGTAACCTTGAAGGCTCCTAGCTTCCGCACGTGCCACAGGGGATGAGACCCTCCACCATGAGCTGGCCCACCGGCTGTCTGGTCCACCCAGCCAGAGGCATGGCACTGTCAACTGGGGGTTAACTAGCCCTTCTTGCTGCTGTCATCATTATCCCTGTGGCTGCTGACAGTGCAGGGGAGGGACCTCAGTGGGTGAGCCTTTGAGTGTTTGCACTGTGCCAGCCCCTAGGTTTGGCGATTTACATACAACGGGGACATCGTTGACACAACGACTCTGAGAAGGAGGGCTGATAACCCCAAATTGCAGATAAGAAAGTGAGCTCATTAATCAGGTAATTAATGCTTGCTACCCTAACAAACACCAGCAAAATGTCAGTGGCTTAACCCTATACACACTCTCTCTTGCTCCAGTCACCATCTTGTGTAGAGCAGCATGAAGGGAAGAGGGGGAGGGGTCTCTGTTCCATGTGGTCACTTGGGGACCCAGGCTCCTCCTAGGACCTTGGTCTCATCCTCTGGATCCTCCTCTCCTTCTGTTTGTCAGAAGACAGAGCAGCGGCCAGGGAGACCTCAGGATTTGAGGGGCTGAGAGCAGCCTATATGGGCACGCCCACCCACATTCCATTGTGCAGAGCTCAGTCATGTGACCTGTCTTACTGGATGGCGGGCTGGGAAACGGTCTGTTTGCATGGCCATAGAAAAAGGAAACAGGTTTGGCTGAACCCCTGGGATTCGGGGGGCTGAGGTGCCATGGGAGGCTGTTGGGCGATTTGAGGCCCAAGCTTATATTTTGCCACCGTACTGAACCAGAGGCCAAAGCTGTCTGAATTGAATTCCAACTTGCAACATCTTGGAAGACACTCAGTCCTTCAGTGGGGGTAGTGAATGGGGCTGAAGATCCTCAAGGGCTGTGAGCATTAACTGGGGTGCTAAGAAAAGAGCTTGACACATACTCAGTGCCCAAGAGCCTTCCCTTTCTTAGCGGATGGGGTGCTGAACAGGTAGAAGGGCTGGACTGTTGGAATTCTACCCCTGAGGAGGAAGATGGGGATGCGGAGTCCTTAGGAAGGGGTTTGAGTACTTGTGTTTGCTGCCGCCACCTAGTTGTAGAAGGAGAAAATGCAGGACAGCTCAGCTTCCCCTTTCTGGGTTCTGGTGGACAAGTGTCCAGGCCACTTCTGTCCTCTCCCGATGGCCATCGGGCTGCTGAACAGAAGCTGGCATTGGCCATGCATCTAAAGCATAGAGGCTGAGAGGAGTAGGGTCCCCATCCTCCAGGGTTTTGCATATCCCACAGGGCCACTGAAGGGCCACTTTCAGCAACCCCTCCAGGTGTTCCATCCAGGCCTCAGCATCCTGCTCAGTCAGGAGGACTCCCTGTCAGGTAACACAGAGCCTCTGGGGTACGACTGTGGATTCCCTCACCCGGTCACTCCCACAGGGTGCTGGGCTGCCCCGGGATGAGGAGCATTGGGCGGTCCCCTCTCAAGCTGGCTGAGGTGGGGCCCCAAGATTCCAGCAGTGTGGGGCTGGGCTGCTGGACATCACAGAAATGCCCCTGTGGGGAGGGAGAGGGCTGCCGAGTCTCTCCAGAGACACACAGGACCTCTGGCACATGCCTTCCTGCTTGGGAAGACCATCCACCAGCTTCTACAGACCTTCTCTGTCAGATCTCTCTCTCTCTCTCTCTCTCTCTCTCTCTCTCTCTCTCACAGACACACGCACACACAGACACACAGACACACACAAGTACACAATTTCCAGGGGACCAGTAGGTCTCAGATAGCTGGGTCAGAGACGGTTCTAGTATTCGCTAAGCCCCCAGGACCACTGTTCCCCACCACCCTAGTTCCTCAGCCCTGGGTGGGGCTCACTACCCTCAAGTCCTCTCCTTCCATGGCCTCCGAGCCCTTCCTGCAGCCAGACCTTTGTCCACCCAACACATCTCCTGAACTCCAAAACCAAGAAGCATTTTTCAGAGTATGGGCTCAACTATTAGGGGGTCATGAAATCAAATCAGTGGATCTTGACCAGTAATTTTAAAAATGAGATAGCATCACATAAAAACTAAAAATGCCACAGGACCCTGCATAGGGGAATAAAACTCTTTTGTGAAACCTTTGCTTCAGTGTGTGCCTGGGATGTAAGGTTTATTTCTCATTGTCAAAAAAGTGTGAAAACACTTTGTGGGTGTAACCATCTTATTCCTTCCAGAACACTTGGGCTCTTGGTGCAAATCAGTTCCCAAATTTCTCCTCCCGCAACTGTCTGGGGCAAAACGTTCCCCCGCCCCCAGCAGGCCCCAGAAAGGCAGGATCTTTGCCAAGCGGCTCAAAAAATAAAAAAAAATAGAACCTACTACCCACAGCTACAAAAGGTCCCCTTACAAATTGATCCCAGGACCCTTGTCAGGCATTTGCATATCCAAGAGGGCCACTTAAGCGACCCTTCACAGAACAAAGAAGATCAGCTTCTCTCAACTTAAAGAAATCTCTGCGCTGCACATTCCTGGAGCAGAGGCTCCTGAGTGGTGGGCTGGCCCGCCAGCCCCCTGGCCCATCTGCTGGGCTGTTCTTTCCTGCAGCAGCCTTGGTCCTTTGACATGTATTTGTGGGGTACCGCTCTGTGCCAGACACAGGCAACCAGACCGGAGCCTCCCGCTCCGCACGCCCCTTCTGTGTATCTGTGATGACCGGTGTCTCCCACCTCCCTCGCCAGGCCTCTTCCTCCCAGGGGAAGGAGCTCCCCCCTGAGGGTGTGTTCTGGCCCGTCTCCACCTGCTCCAGTCCTGCCCCAAGCCCATCCGGCGAAGCCTGGCTCTCCAGAATGTTGGGATTCCCAACTCTTCTGACCCTGGGACGGGGGAGGGTCTCACACGTTTGGAGCACCTGCTCTGGGCCAGGCATTGCCATATCCTATCATCCCTACCAAGGCCCATCCAGACCACCACTGTCACCACCCAAGGACGTTCGGGGAGACAGGGAGACTTTCCAAGGCAGGCCTCACAGCTAGGAAAAGCTGCTTCTTTCCTGGGGCTCTTGGACAGCTCTCCGTTCTTTCCACTGGATCACAGACAGCATGTGGAAGTCACAGGGTCGGGGCTGCGGGCCCGGGGACGGAGGTGCGGTGGCTGGAGTAGCTCCCGGCCTGTGTGCAAGAGCTGGGCAGAGAGGGGGTGTGGGGCGATGGGCCACCCACTGCAGCAAGAAGGGAGGAAGAGGAGTCAGGTCTTCTGGGGCAGGCCCGGGCTCCCTCTGAAGGCTCTAGGGGAGCCACTGTTCCAGGGCTCTGGACTAGCTGCCGGGGTCGCTCGGAAATCGCGGCGCTCCTTGGTCTATGGCTGCATCAATTCAGTCTCTGCCTCCATCCTCAAGGACCTTCTGCCTCGTGGGTCCGAGGGGCAAGATCTCCCTCTTCGTGTAAGGGTACCAGGCACTGGACTTAGCACCTTCACTACTCAGGACCTCATCTTAACTAACTGCATAGGCAAAGACCCAATTCCAAATAAAGTCACATTCTGAGGTTTCCTGTGGACATGGATGGAGGAGTGGGGACAGCAATGACCTCCCTCCTTTCCGAGCCTTGGCCTCTCCAGCTCTGTTTCCTTGCGCACTAGTGAAGCATTAGGGTGAGCCGCGCCCTGGTGACCTGGAGTAGTGTTACTGACTTTCAGAAGAACTTCCAAATCTGGAGCAACCCCAGTTTTTTAACATTCTGGTATTCTAGAATAATATGCTTTTATTTTTTTTGTTTTGTTTTTGTTTTCTTCCTTTCTTCCTTTCTTCCTTCCTTCCTTCCTTCCTTCTTTCCTTCCTTCCTTCCTTCCTTCCTTCCTTCCTTCCTTCCTTCCTTCCTTTCTTTTTCTTTCTTTCTTTTGAGAGAAATAGAGAGAGCATGCATGTGCTCACCTGAGCATGGTGGGGGAGGGGCAGAGGGAGAGCAAGAGCTAGAATCCCAAGCAGGCTCTGTGCTGAGCAGAGTTCCCTGTGGGGCTCTCTCTCACTCTCGACTGTGGTATCATGACCTGAGCTGAAATCAAGAGTCAGATGCTTAACTAACTGGGCCACCCAGGCCCCCCCAGAATAATGTGTTTTTTAAAAGTGCTAAACTGGGTACCTAGGTGGCCCAGTTGGTTAAGCATCTGCCTTTGGCTCAGGTTATGATTCCTGGGTCCTGGGATCGAGTCCCATGGCTCCCATAGCAGGCTCCCTGCTCCACAGGGAGTCCGCTTCTCCCTCTGCCCGCCCCCCACTCATTCTCTCTCGCTTTCAAATAATAAATAAATAAAATCTTAAAAAAATAAAATAAGAAGTGCTGAACTATGGGCATTTTTGTGATATATATATTTTTTAAATCGGAGTCATCCACACATGGGGAGATGCTGCAGTAGAAGTTTGGATCCAGGAAAAGTAAACTTGTTTAGAAAGTGGGTTTCTGGGCTCCTGGGTAGCTTAGTGGGTTAAGCCTCTGCCCTTGGCTCAGGTCATGACCTCAGGGTCCTGGGATGAAGCCCCACATTGGGGTCTCTGCTCCGCATGGAGCCTGCTTCCCCTTCTCCCTCTGCCTGCCTCTCTGCCTATTTGTGATCTCTCTTTTTCTGTCAAATAAATAAATAAAATCTTTAAAAAAAGAAAAAAGAAAGCGGGTTTCTATCTCTCCATCATCCAGAGGGGAGGACAAAAACCAAGGTGACTCTGTCACACCACAAATCCTTGTTCTGGTTCAAAGATCTCCCAACCCGTGGCATTTAAACTCAACAGCCTGGAGACTGTTCCAGGTGACGCATCAACCCGATCCACCGGGCTCTCCATCTACCCAGGAGAACACTGGAGAAGATGAAGGCAATCCGGAAACTCTTTCTTTGAAATAAAACCAGAGCTACTAATCAATTAAAAGATGTAGTTGCTGCTAAGAACAACAAAAAAGGGGGACAAAAATAAAAATCTCTAAAGTATCAAATGAGAAATGGATTATTTGAAGACGAAGAACTCAAAGGATAATATTTGGAGTTAGCCTGAAATTTAGCTTGGACCACTCTCCTCACCAGCGCAATGAAAAACTTTGTGACAGCTAAAGAAAAAAATGCGCACAAGTACTGGGTCGTGATTCAAGAGTAACATCAAATAGTATTTCATTTCAAGTGTTCATGATTATTAAAATTTTCTTGATTTTATGGGGTTTGGTCTGCTATGTTGGACTGTTTTATTAATTTAATCTGCTAAGAATTTTTATGACAAGGGTAATAGCTTTTTTTTTTGCTTTATTTTTTTAAATTTTATTTATTATTTATTTTTTCTGTTTTCGATCATTTATTTATTTATTTGCCCCAGGGGTACAGGTCTGTGAATCAACAGGCTTACACCTTTCACAGCACTCACCAAAGCACAAACCCTCCCCAATGTCCATAACCCATCCACCCTATCCCTACCCTCCCACCCCCCAGTAACCCTCAGTTTGTTTTGTGAGATTAGGAGTCTCCTATGGTTTGTCTCCTTCCCCATCCCACCTTGTTTCATTATTTTTCCTTCCTTACCCCCCACGAACTCCCACCCTGCCCCTCAAGTTCCTCATATCAGAGAGATCATATGATAATTGTCTTTCTCTGATTGACTTATTTCGCTCAGCATAATACCCTCTAGTTCCATCCACGTCATTGCAAATTGCAAGATTTCGTTTCTTTTGATGGCTGCATAGTATTCCATTGTATATATATACACCACATCTTCTTTATCCATTCATCTGTTGATGGACATCTAGGTTCTTTCCATAGTTTGACTATTGTGGACATTGCTGCTATAAACATTTGGGTGCATGTGCCCCTGAGGATCACTACCTTTGTATCTTTAGGGTAAATACCCAGTAGTGCGATTGCTGGGTCATAGGGTAGCTCTATTTTCAACTTTTTGAGGAACCTCCATACTGTTTTCCAGAGTGGCTGCACCAGCTTGCGTTCTCACCAACAGTGTAGGAGGGTTCCCCTTTCTCCGCATCCTCTCCAACATCTGTCATTTCCTGACTTGTTGATTTTAGCCATTCTGACTGGTTGGCTAACCAGTGGCTAACTGTGGTTTTGATTTGTATTTCTCTGATGCCAAGTGATGTTGAGCACTTTCTCATGTGTCTGTTGGCCATTTGGATGTCTTCTTTGGAGAAATGTCTGTTCATGTCTTCTGCCCATTTCTTGACATGACAAGGGTAATATCTTTAATCCTTATATTTCTTAGGCTTATGTTTTTATTTCATGTTTTTGATACGTGTACATATTCAAGTGTATAAAATATTTAGCCGCACTGAATTTTAAACATTTATGGAATAGGTACACTTTTATATGGAACATATCGATAATTAACATAATCACTGATGAATAATAATCGACATCACTCATGTGGAAATGTTAGCAATGTAGGGAATAGATGCCTGTCTGTATTCCTACGTGTCATTTTGCTCTGGCAGCTGCAGGGACTAATGTCTTACGAATTAGCTCTGGTTAACCACGTGCCAGGTGCGGGACATCATCCCCTGCTTCTAGGGGGGCCATCACACAGATGGAGAGCCCGCAGCGTGAGGGCTTAGGTGAGCGCCTCAGGACCCCAGACCCGGGAAGAGGCCAAGACAGACCTGAGTCTCAGACAGCAAGACTGAACACCTTGCCCTTAACTGCAACCACATGTGAGGAGTACCTGGTGTCAAATGATTCAGCCAACATAAGACTCTCATTTTCTAGCCGTCTCGGATTTGAACGTATGATCAGCTGCACTAGGGTTCTCGGACTTGAACCTTTATAGAGAGATCAGGCATGGACAATGCACAGAGGAAACAGGTGGGGTACATTAGGGAGTGGTGGGGATTCTAGCCAAATGGAGAGCCATCAAGCCCTGTCTCAGAGGGGCCTGTTATTGAGCCACTGCTCACTGTTCATACAGAGAAAGCAGACCCACATTTACTCTAGAGAAATCGATATTTTCCATAAGTAAAACTTTGTGCTTTGAAAAATAGTTCATGAGCCAAACAAAATACTTTCTGCCAGAGCCCTCTCCTGGGTCATTGGCCCTGGTTTGCCCTTCCCTTTGTGGCTGTCGATCCCCAGGTGATGGTGAGGCAGCCGTTGTCCACAGACCATACCTGGTGTAGGAAAGACCTAGACTAAAGATCAGCCTTTGGTCTAAGAAAGTTCCTAAGCTGAAGGCTCCCCACTGGAGAAGCTTCTGCACCTGGCTTGGCCTTTCGGAGGTGACCTGGGCCCTCCACCCCCGCCCCCACCCCCACTAATCCCTGGCCACATTCCTCCCCTCATCTTAATTTATCTGGAGATTTAGTCTCACTGAGATCACTTGTAAAGAATTTTATCTACATCTTTGTTCTGAGCTGGCACTGAACATGCCTCCCCCTGCACATTGCCCCTTCACTATCGGATGCAGTATCTCTAGCTGAGGAATTTCTGTCTGTGCCCCTCCATGTCTCAGAGCCTTGGTACCCAGCACCTGCCTGCACGAGGGTGAGACCCTGGAGCGGGGTAGAGCCTGCTCTCCACTGTGTACTAGTTGGGTGACCTTGGACAAGTCACCCCCCTCTGGGCCAGTTTCCACATCTGTAAAATGAGCGTGATGTCCACTCGCCAGGGTGTTAGGAAGATTAGGCCAATATGTGGTAGGGTACCCTTCTCACTTCCCTGACGAAAAAGAAACTCAACAAATCACCTTAAGAATCTCATGTTGTGGGGCTCCTGGGAGCCTCAGTAGGTTGAGCATCTGACTCTTGGTTTCAGCTCAGATCGTGATCTCAGGGTTGTGAGATTGAGCCCTGTGCCGGGCTCGGTTCTCAGCACAGAGTCGGCTTGCCCCTCTCCCTCTGCCCATTTCCTCCCCGCCCCAACTCACTCTTTCAAATAAATAAAATCTTAAAAAAAAAAAAGAAAAAGAATCTCATATTTCTTGTGTCCTGCAGAAGAATATTAACATAAGGACCTATTTTCTATTGCTGCCCCACAAACAGGATCAGTTACACTTGGAGGAATAAGCAGGTTTTCCTTGGTGAGTGGCCTTTCAGTCAGTCAGTCTGCAAACATGTCTGGGACCAGACGTGTGAGGGGCAAGCCACATAGAAGATGGGCAGATTCGTGAGGTGAGGGAGGGTCACATGCAGGTGTCTACAAAGTCAGAAAACGTGAACGTGAACTATTGAATAGCATGCGGGGCAGATTTTCAAATGATAATCTTAATGCGTTGTCAGGTGAAACATTTCTAAGAAACGTCTATTGACAAACACACCACTGAGTGTCTAAAAAGTTATAAAATCCAGAGAAAATATTGTATTGTCATACTTTTTTAAAAGATGAACAAGGAGAGCCATTACTTTAAATCCAGAGGCATTTTATCTGGAAAGGTGTCTGGTGGTTGAAGGAAAGCACCCTGAATCCACTGTTTGGAAAGGTTACCAACAACTTTTTTAAAAATAAGTTTATCTTCTGTTTTTTGATTTTGCAGACACCCTGTTATACTACTTGTCGAACTTCATGGAATACTTAACACATACATTACCCGAAGCTATCGGCTATTGATGCATAATGTTACAACAGCATTATGGGGTGGGTAGGTATTTTTAAAACAGTTTTTATTTTGAAAAAATCCTAGATTCACAGAAAGTTGCAAAGAATTGAAAATGTACAGCGAGGTCCTATGCACCCTCCCCCAGCTCCGCCAGGGAAACATCCTACGTAACTACAGCACAATATTGAAACCAGGCAACAGACCTTGGTATGATCCCCACAGCCCATTCAGATTCCACCAGTTATACCTGGACTCTTGTGTGTGTGTGTGTGTGTGTGTGTGTGTGTGTGTGCGTGCATGCGCGGTGAGGGGGGCACTGTGCAATTTTATTGCATGAAATCATCGCCGCAGTCAAGACACTGAATTGTACCGTCATCCTCAGTCTCCCTCTGCTACCCCCTTCCAGTCCCACTGGACTCCTTCACCCCCATTCCTAACCCAAGCGGTAGCTACTTTAATTACCCACATTTTGTGCATGAAGAAACTGAGCCACAGAGAAGTCAGCAACTTGCCCAAGGTCACGTAGCTAGTAAGTGCTAGGTTTGGCTTTGAACTCTATCATTAAAGAAGCTTATTGTAGAAAGGGAGTTGGGGGGAGCTCAGAGCTGCAGGTAAGTGTAGTGGTCTAGCTTGTTTGCATCAGTCTGTCTGTCCTAGCACAGTGCCAGAACTGGCCCCTGGCCCTGTTTGGCACCTTCTCGATTCTAGACTCATCCTTGTAAACACAGCCTCTGGGCTCCTTACTCCTGCACTTGCTCTTCCCCTGTCCTCCAGGCCAGCTGCAGAATTAGTGGGGCTCCATGCAAAATAAAAATGCAGGACTCTGTCTTCAACAAGTGGAAAACAGCACCACTGGAGAGGGTATTCAATAGGAAAGGTATTCCTTTCTTTTGTGAACTCCGTTTTGACCTGTTGGGGTGTGGTTCCTGGACCAACAGCATCGGCATCACCTGGGGGAGATGGTTGTAAATGCAGATTCTCAGTCCCCACCCCAGAATTCTGGAGGCCGTAAGTCTGGGGATGAGCCCAGCAGTCTGGTTTTAAGAAGCCCTCCTGGGGATTCAGGCACACAGGGACGTCTGAGGATAACTGCTGGAGAGCTAAGATTCCTGTTTCTTAAACAACAGACTAAAGTAATTAGAAATCTTATTTGAAGTTTGCTTGCATATGGCAGAAAAAAGAGGAGTTGAAAGAGAAAGAAAGGAAGGAAGGAAGGAGAAAGAAAGAATGGAAGGAAGGAAGGAAGGAAAGAAGTGAGGGAGGGAGGGAAGGAGGGAGGTAGCAGAGGGCGGGGAAGGGTCCTCTGTACCTCCATATATCCTAGTTCACTTGATGGTCCCAACTATCTTGCCAACTTCATCTCTATGATCAGATCATGAAAAGAAGACTCAGAGAATTGAAATGATTAGTCCAAGTTCTCCAAATTAGTGAGCAGCAGAGCTGATGTGAATCTGGGTCTGTCTGACTCTGAAGCCCAGAAGCCCAGGCTTTTCCTCGGTTGTTCTTCCTCCCTCCCCACTTCGCTTTCATTTTAAGGGTGCTTCTTGGGCACCTGTTCTATGCCCAGCACTGCACTGAGTCACCTCCTCACTGCAGCTCCCCAGGCACCTCGGTTCCCCAGACACGGGTGGAATGTGGCTTCCGTTAGGTTTCTATAGAACCGAGCTGCTCTGGAGCCTGATTTTGGCCACAAGAATGAACTGCATGTCCCTCTTCAAGGGCATCTATTTCTAGGGAGCCCGGGGGGAGCTTCTCACATCTGTTTCTGTGTTTAGTTGGGCAGAGTGAGGTTAGGACAAGTGGACCAGACCGCAAAGCCGGGGAGTCCAAGTCCAGCGAGGGACTTGCTGATTCTCCCCTCCCGGGGGTGAGGAGCACGGGTGAACTTCTCATCTGATTCCTAGTCATTACCCATCGTCTGGCGCTCGGCAGGCACACTCAGCGGGGCCGGGTGAGGTCAGGCTGATACGCAGGCGGGCTCGTACCAGGTGCCGAGATAGGCCGAGCTCGGCGTCCGGCTCCGGAGGCCGCTAATGAGATGAGCGGTGCTCGGTGGAGGTCAGGAGCACGGTATCAGTCTACTTCTCCGGGGTAATCTGTGTGCGCTGGCTTCCCTTCAAGGTCAGTCCTCAGAGATAGCGGATGGCAGTGCTCCTGACTGCTCCGAGCTGCCACTGGATAAGGACAGGCAGCTGCAAGCTCGGGGCCCAGAGTGGCTTCAAAGACCCCGCGTAGCCGTTAGAAACTGCTAGAACCCATTCTTTCTGGGTGGCACCTTGGAGGTCATCTGGAAGAGTGAAGCCTTCCCTCACCACACAGGCAAGTCACCCTCCCTCCTCGCTTTGGGCTCTCAGCCCTGGGGATGCCTCTGTCAGAGCACTACTCTGTATTGGAATGGTTTATTTGCAGGTATCAGCTAAGCAGTGACTGTGCTGTTATGATTAATAATAATGGTAAACAGAGAGACGGCAGGGAGGAGGGAAGGATGTAAAAATAGCAGGTACCTCCTGTGAGCTGGGCTCGGGGATCTCACTGCATCCTCCCCAAACCGGAGGCCCTCGGCTCTGTTACAAGTGATGAAACACAGGCACAGGGATATTCAGTGACTTATTCACTGACCCCGGGTGAGATGGGCAGTCTGGAACACGGGCTAGAGCCAGATGCTATGGGGGCCCCATGCCCCCCCGGGAGAGTGCAGAAAGCAGGCGTGAAAGGAGCTGGAGCCTGGGCTTGGCCTCCTGACTCCCTCCCCAAGACCCTCCTTTCTGCACGCAGACGCCAGCCTGCCCCTGGGGAACACTGGCATCCCTGCCACGTTTGGGCCCAATGGACATCTCCCTGGATTTCCACGCGGTTCCATCGCCTTCTTTGCCTATAACTTCAACCCCCCGACCCTGGTTAGAGCTGAACACCCAAGATGTCAGAGGCACCCCAGCCAGAGCTGACTGCCCACGGGGTGTTTGGGGAGTTAAGGGGAGGCGGTCTGGGAGCTCCGTGGGAGAGTGGAGTGCCTGCCAGACCTCTGAACGGGCAGCCTCCACCAGAGTCTCCAGCACTTTATCTTGAGAAAGACAGTCTGCAGACAGGCGTTCAGCCACGGGAACAGGGCCCAGACTCCGGAGCATCCATTCTATCCTCTGTGTCTTCCTGCTCAAGAAGACAGCACTTTCCTCTGTGTCCTCAGATTCAGGGCATCGGCCCTTCATGTCCCACAGGGGCTCATTCTCAGCCGCACATGCTGAGGTCCTTGCACTCCCAGGAGGAAGTGGGCCTGGAAAGGCACCCCATCATGGGGCCCGGTGTGGTTGTGCAGAGAGGCCAAGGTCAATGATGTGACACCTGGCCCTCGAGAAAACAGAACCATGCACTGTGTCTGGGGCAGTACATGTTTGGTGGAGATGGTCTCCTCCCCTCCCTTCCTGAAGGTATTAGGGTCTGGTTAGGGGCTCCTTGCTCCCTCTATGTGAAGTCTCGGTGGGTGGGTCTGTCTAGACGCTGGAATGGACAGGCCTTTCCTTACCACCCCAGGGTTGCCAGGCGCAGGCCTATGGCCAAAACACAAACACTAAGACTCCAGACTTGAGCAAGCGACACCAGGACTGGGGAGTCCGCTGGAATTCAACCTTTCTAGCATACAGTACTGACCTGCTCTCCGTTCCTGCCTCCAAGAACATTGAGCAGCCCCGCTGCCTGCCCCTTCCACAGGCAGCAGCCCAGCTTCCCGATGTTTCTGTGTGGCCCCAAAACCTCTGGCCAATTCTCCCTCTGCCTGAGTGAGTCTGAGCTGGCTTCACCTGCAATCAGGGCTCTTGCAAGACATACCAGTGATGGAGGAGACATGGTAGTCATGCGGTTACTCACCAGAACGACTTAGGGCTCCCATCTAAACCCTGTAGGCACCTGACCTGCCTCCATTTGGTAACACTGTGCTAACACCGGAAGAAGAAAATTTGAGACAAGTTGCCCTTGCTTGATTGATTACCTAATTAGTTCCATTAGACACAAGCATCTTGTGGATTTAGCAACTCTTTCTGTCCACAGTGCCAAAGCAGACCTCTCCCTCCTCACTCCATCCCCGTGTATATGGAGGGAGGCCTAAACATGGCCTGGCGTGGATGCCTGCTTTGCCAGGACCGGGAGCCCAGCAGGATCAAGTCTACAAGGGCAGACAGCTTTCACAGGGCTGGGAGGCAGTCGGGTTTGTCAGGTAAAATTCTGGCCACTAATTATAGTGTGTGGGGGTTCTTCCCTACATCACCAAGCCATTCTCCAACAGCAGCTGGGCATCCTACAACTTACTCTATTTTCACATGGTCTACATGGAGAAAGTGTCAGGTCCCACAGGTAAAGGGTTCAGCCTACAAGACTGTCCCCCCCCACCCCACAGATGTCAATCACAAGGCCATGTTGTGCTCCTGACCAACAGGCCACAGGTCTCAGACTCCAACAATCCCCTCCTTGCGTTTGACTAATTTGCTAGAGTGGCTTACAGAACTCAAGGAAACATTTTCATTTCTAGATCACTGGTCGACTATACAAAGATATAACTCAGGAACAGCCAGATGGAAGAGCTGCAAAAGGCAAGGTATGTGGGCAGGCATGCGGAGCTTCCTTGCCCTCCTTGTGAGCCCAGCCTCCCCAGACCTCCACGCGTTCACCAACCTGGAGTCTCCTTTATGGTTTGTTTGTTTTTTTTATGGCGGCTTTATTACATAGGTATGACTGATTAAATGACCAGCCATTGGTGACTGAACTCAATATTCAGCCCCTCTCCCTACCCAGAGGTCTACCTGAAAGCTCCAATCTTCTAAACACCTGCTTGGTTCCCCTGACAACCAGCGTCCATCCTTAGGAGATGGGGGGGGGGGTTCTCTCCAAAAGTCAGCTCATTAACATAACAGAAGACACCTTCATGAAAAGAGAAGAGAGAAGAGTGGAGAAGACACTCTCTTCACCTAGGAAATTCTGAGGATTTTAGGAGCTATATGCCTGGACCCAGGGTGAACACCAAATATCTATATCTACATCTTTATCTCTATCTCTATCTCTATCTCTATATCTATTTCTATATCTATACCTTAATCCAAATCACAAGATCATACCAGGCAACTAACTGGGCAGAAGAGACCAGATGAGGAGACCCAAGGTCCTTGAATCCCAGCCCCTTTCTGGGGCCTGGTTCCTTCCACCTGACCCAGGACTCTGGTTTAGACTCTGGTTTAGAGGTGGCCCAAGCTTCAGTCCCACCACTTAGTTTCTGTGGTAGCCCAGCCACAATCATGGTGTGGCCTGGTCGAGATGGTAGTGTGGGGGATGGGATGGGGGGGCGGGCAGGAGGGCTTGTGATGTCTGTCATGTAATTGGCAGGTATCTTCACTAGAGGGCACTCACAGTATAATTTTTTTTTTCTTTTCCTATTTCCTCTTAATTCTATCCTGATGAAACTTATGATTTATTTTTTAATACCGTTGAAGAACAAAAATGGAACTATAACTTAAAATTCATGTAGTTGATCTTATGCATTATCCCACTTGGGTTCTGCCACATTTCCAAGGGTCGTCAAGTGTTCCCCTCTGGGGAATTGGGTGTGGCAATACACATGCCTCACCCGGCCTTTTGCACCCACAATCATGCGCCCAGAGAGATGACTGAGCCTTTCCTGCTCAGTGTTCCACAAAGGCTGATCAGAGCCCTCTCTGCCCACCACCGACCCACTTTCCCTGAACCGCCTCACAGCTGCCTTCACTCCCACTCCCACCCCTCCCTGGCCCCCAAGCCTTCAGGAGGGCTGCGTGTGCAAAGGCAGGAGGGTAGCGCTGGGTGCCTCTCGGCATTGGCATGAATGGGGTGCTTAGAGCACTGCTGGGCTTGGGATAGAGGGATGCGGGGAGCTCTCCTTCCTGCAACTGCATCCCCAGACCTCCCTCGCCCTGGTGGGAAAGCATTAGGTCCGGAACCAGCGGTCTGTGCTGGAGAGCAGCTTTTTCCCTGGATACCAGCCCTTGACCCTCTGTTACCATCTAGCTGTGCAGCCTTGGGCAAGCTACTTATCTTTTCTAACCCCCAGGATCTTTTAAAATAGAATAGTCATAAAAGGACTTCTCCCTTAGAAGGATGTTTCGAGCATGGTGCTGGGCAGAGTAATGGTCCCAACAGAAGTGTCCACATCTTAATCCCCAGGACCTGTGAATGCTGCTCTACATCGCAAATGGGTCTTCTTCCCCCCACAGTCAAAGAAATCCTTGTAAATAGCTCTGACCCAAATCAAAAGCATGCACCCTGGTGATTTCTCCCATCTGCTCCTTGGGGCACACACTCAGGGCCTTGCTGAATTCAGGACAAGGGTGAGCTGACCTCACCTTTCAGTTCCAGCCTCCCTGCCTTCCTCCTCCCCAACTGCCAAACCCAGGGCCCCTGGCCCATCCCCCAGCCTCCCTTCCCTGGCCTGCACCCCCTCCTGCAGCTGGCCAGATCCTGTCAACCTCACTGTCCTCTCCATTTCTTCCCTGTCTTCTTTGCAGAAGCCTTTGGCCCTGTTCGATAGTCGACCAAGCTTCTCTTTTCCACTCCACACTCCGGGACCCTTCTGCCGCCCCCTTCCAATGTGCAGTTTTAGTAAAAAGGGTTTTGCAGTAGATTAAATACCCACGTAGGACAACCCAAATGAAACTCTGGGTCCTCGTATTTTGTACACAGGACATGAAAAGGGCTCCCTGCACGTCACCTCCTGCCTGTGTCTTCTGTAATTCCCAGTGTGGACAGAGCAGAGGTGAACAGGTCCCTGCCCCAGGCTTGCCTGCACTCCCTGCAGCTCCCCAGGGGCTGCTGCTGGCTGGCCTGAGCCTGGCCTGATCCATCCCTCAGGGTCTAGCTGCTGGTTGGGTGTCCCCCCCCCTCCCCCGACTGACTGGGAACTGTAAACCAGTTGGCTCACAGAGCCCTGTGAGACCCTGGCACACTTGGTTCACAGCCACCAGTTCCCAGAAGGAAGTCTACACATGGACAACACACTGGGAGCACAAGATGGCTAGTCGCCCGTCACCCAAGTCCTGTCCAGAGCCCCAGCGCTCGCTGTTCCCACCCATGAGGGCCACCTTCTCGCTCCAGCCCCTGAGAAGCTCCCTCAAGCCCTCTCTGTCTATAGGGAGCTTGGCCTGGTCTTGGGCAGGCCAGAGATCCCAAGTTAGCTCCCAGGAAGCAGCTGGCAGAATGAATAGTGGGAAGGTGGAAGCCAGTGGGGGACCCCCAGCCTCCTCCCTCCATGGGCCGGACCCTGTGCGACCTGCTCCCGTTGTCTGCACCGCTCCCACTGGAATCAAACCCGGTCTACAGCAGCAGTCGGCTCACTAGCACACCCTGCATGGCCTTCCTCCCTCCCTGCCCCCTCCCCCCTACTTTCTGGGAATCCCCTCTGAATAAATGGCTCAGAGCCTTGTCTCAGACTCTGCATCTGGGGGAAGCCAAGGTAGGAAAACAGCACCTGAGGAAGCAGCCCTTCTAGAAGCAGACTGGCTCGTCTTCAAGACCCATCTATTTAGTTCCACAACAATCACATTTTAAAACGGAGAGTTTTTAAAAGATAGTTTTGTAACCGCTAACATGACACAGTTCCCTGGGTTAAAATATTTCCCTTCCTCCCACCATGTCGCCGTTCTCAGTTTGGAGATTCACCAAAGAGCTCAATTTAACGCTCTGTACCTGTGCTGTTGGGTTTTCCCAGATGCTGTGCTTGGACCTTCACCCTAAGATGTCCCCATGGACTGGTTTCCCTCGTGTTTCTTGTGAATTTTAAAATCCACATTTTCCTCTTGCCCCAAAGCTAATTAATTACTCAGACAGTTGACTGGATTTTCTAATACTTGCCCAAATTTGCAATATTCTCTAGATTGGGCCCAAATTTCTGAGTCGTCCTTGGAGACAGCGCTGATGTTCCTGCAGGGGAACATCCTGAGGGAGGTCTGCCCTTCCAGGCCAGGGGCACAGTGACACCCCCACCCCACCGCCGGCCCCCACGCAGAGCCGAAAGCTACTCGGGCCTACCTGGGCTGATCTCAAAGAGGTGCTTCCCTGTGTCCTCAGGGCCAGGAAGAAGTTCGGTCACCCGCGTCCCTTGTAGGGAAATAAATCCCTAAAAAGAAGAGACAGACACAAACACAGGAGGCATGAGATGGCAGGAGAGGGCTCCTGGAGACAGAGGTTGGGGCTGCGGGGTCAGGGGTGCGGCCCTCCAGGCCCTGGCTGGGCAGACTGGGTACCGCCAGGAGCCCGCCTGGGGTCCCTCCCTGGTGGAGGGGGGTAGGCGCTATGGTTTACGCACACGGTTGCAAGAGCTCTGGCCACAGGCAGGACCGGGACTGCCTGGAAATGTTACTCCCTGGTTAGGCACAGAAACACAGATCTGGAGCAGAGAGGAAGGCCCCCATCACCCACACCCTCTCACGGCCCGTTCCAGTGCTCCCTTCTGCAGCCTTCCTGGGGCCTGAGTGCTAGGCTGCCGCGGGTCAGGGCCAAGAAGGCTGGCACACCGAGCCTGGGCTCTTGTATGGAACTGGCCCCGAGCTGACACGGGAGGAAGGATCAAGATATCAGTGAGCCCAGCTCTGTCCCTCCTGGTGGGTGGGATTTCATTTCTTGTCCAGTGGGAGTCAGCTGCCACACAAGAGGTACCCAGCACAGATCACGCCGTGTGCCTGGGGTACCCGTGTGTGTCCGTGACACGGGGTGGGTCCACCCCACTCTTTGATGCTGGAATCCGGCAGTCGGGCTAAGGGATGCAGGGAAAGAGCGTGGGCTCTAGGGACAGGTACGCTGGCTTTGAGTCTCAGTCCTACACTTCTGGGCTGTGTGACCTCAGGCAGACCACTTAACTTCTCTGAACCTTAGCTTCCACATCAGGACGATGGCACAGTAACTCCCACTTCTCAGGGGCACTGAGACACCAGATTTCTGTTCAGGGGGTCCTGTTCTAGCTGGGCTGCGGTCACAGCCACCTGTACACCAGCCCGTGGTCCACCCACAGGGCCAAGAAGGACCTCCCTTTCTCTGTTAGTGACTGAGGGCTGCCGTGGCTTTTCTTCATTTTGTACATGTTTAGATTTGCTCATTTAAGACCGCAGGTGGCTCTGACTATACATTTTTGGCTCCCTCCCTAAGAAGCCTATTTTAAACTCCATTCCTATAGTCTAACTGTCTGAGTTCAAATCCTGGCTCAGTACTTAATTGCTGTGCGACCTCAGACAAATTGCTTAAGCCTTCTATGCAACCTCACAATTCCATTATTCATGAAGTAGGAAGAATCATAGTACTTTGTGGTGCTGTTGTGAGCATCGAATGAACAAATACTTGGGGGAGTCCTTACAGCAGAGCCTGGCACACAGAAAAAGCATCGTTGTCTCTGCATTTGCCCAGGTGAGGGGCCCAACCAGGTCAGCCCCCAGCTCCCACCTCCTGCATGCGCTCACAGAGCGCTCATCTCCCCACACCATCTTTTCCAGGCAATTCTAGGTTTAACCCGGTCACTGGAGCCTCTCCGTGGCTGTGGGGTTTGGTGATGCAGGGACTGATGGACAGACCTTTTCTCACAGAAGCAACGTAAAGGCAGGACCGCGTCTTTGCCCACACAGACTTGCTTTAGAGAAATCACAGCAATAAACTAGAGAACCAGCTGGTAATTGTTGTAACTGAATTATCAGTCTCTTTCTTGCTAGGGAATCTGGAGCTACTGGGAATAAATGAGGAGCGAAGCCCCAGGATGGGGAAACGTGCTCATTAGAGGGTGTGGACAAGATCCATCGCTGGGTAAAAGGGTGGCCTCGGGTGTTTGCTGTTTCTGTAAGTGTGTGATTCTGGGCCCTGTGCTTTCTTCCTCTGTGCCTCGAAATCTGTCATTCGTAAAATAGGAATAACATCGTTGGCATGGACATTACTTTCTACTCCAGCTACCTAGAAAAGCAGAAATAGCACTGTTTATGAACTTGTTCTAGAATCCCAGCTCTTGGTTGAAATGCTTGGATTTCATCCTCCTGGAGGCCCCACCGGGCAGGCGCTACTATTCTCTGCCTCCTGGGGGAGCAGAGGGAGGCTGGCGAGGTGGAGCCAGCAGCTCCTTGTCCTGCAGCTAGCAAGGGCAACCTGGAGGTGCCCCCAGCCTTGTCTGACGCAGGAGCGCTTTGCCTCTCATGTGTGGTAGCAGCTGCGGGCTGACTGTGTGCAAGAAGCTGTCACGGGGAGCCAGCCTGTGACTTTGGGACCTGCTATTCTCCTCTGACCCGGTGAATCCCAGTGTGGCTCCCACCACAGCAAGAGGACTTCAGAACTGGTTCTGGGCAGCCCAGCTCCCTCCTGCTCGCACACATCAAGAGCATGGCTTTGGGCGCCTGGGTGGCTCAGTGGGTTAAAGCCTCTGCTTTCGGCTCAGGTTATGATCTCAGCGTCCTGGGATCGAGGCCCGCATCCGGCTCTCTGCTCAGCAGGGAGCCTGCTTCCTCCTCTCCCTGTCTCTCTGCCTGCCTCTCTGCCTACTTGTAATCTCTCTCTGTGTGTCAAATAAATAAATAAAATCTTTTTAAAAAAAAAAAAAGAGCATGGCTTTGATTCTAGCTGCGCTCAGGCACTGGGTGGGAGTGGGGGCGGGGAGAGGGGCAGGGGAGTGTGCTTTCCCATTCCTCTTGTGACAGTAAGTAATAAGACACGGAAGGGGTCCATAGGAAGCACCCAGTGGAGACATTCGGGGCCGGGCATCAGAATCACCTTAGAGCTTGTCAAGACACAGAGCATCGGGTCTGGGGGGGTTGCTAGCAAATGTTTAGCCACAGGCTCTCTGAGGAAAATAAGGCCACCAGATTTGTAGTGCTTGCCACCTTCTGGGATAGAACCCCCCTCCCCACTCCCGCCCCAGCTGATTTTATACATTGATAAACACGGAGACAAGATATCAGTAAGATGGCCTGAAAGAACACCATCAACTCACTTGACCTAATGGCTGGCCCCCTCCAAAGCAGAATACACATTCTTTTCAAAGACACAGGGAACTTTTATTATGATGGCCATAAACAAGTCTCCATAAAGGAAAAGAATTTAAATACAACACCTGTCCTCTGATCACAGGGGAATGAAGTTAGAAATCAATAACAGAAAGATTTCTGGAAAATCCCCAGATATTTGGAAACCCCATTAACATACTTCTAAATAATCTGTAGGTAAAAAAAGAAATAAAAGAAGTAAACAGTACTTTGTACTGGATAAATATGAAAACACAACATACAAAAATTTGTAAAATGCCTTTGAAGAAGTACTTAAAGGGGGCCTCTGGGTGACTCATTTGTTTAAGCATCCGACCCTTCATCTCGGGGTCTTGATCTCAGGGTCCTGAGTTCAAGCCCCGGGTTGGACACCACACTGGGCGCGGAGCAAAAGAAGTGTTTAAGGGATAAGTTATAGCATTCAACACTGATATTTGAAAGGAAGAAAGGTCTCTCAGGCCTCCACCTTAAGAAAGTACACAAAGAAAAGCAAGTTAAAGCCTAAGTAAAACAAAGAAAAAATAAAGAGCAGAGTGGCTAAAAATAAAATGAAAAATGGAAAAATAATAGAGAAAATCAATGAAACCAAAAACTGGTTTTTTGAGGAGATCAGTACAGTTGATAAGCCTTTGGTCAGACTAATCAGGAAAAAAAAGAGATTACCCATATCAGGAATGAGAGAAATGACATCACTATAGAGTCTTCAGATATTAAAAGGATAAGGTAATGTCAAGAACAACATTATGCTAGATAAAATGGATCAAAAAGACAGAAACTACTGAAGCTCACTCAGGAAGAAATAGCTAAATAGCCCCTATCTTGTGCAGAAATGGAATCTGTAGTTAAAAATCTTCCCACAAAGAAAACTCCAGGCTCAGACAGCTTCGTTAGTGAATTCTATCAAATATCTAAAGAAGAAGTAAGACCAATACTACCTAAAATTTTCTTGAAAATTGAGAATGAGTACCTAATTTCCAATACATTTTATGAGGCCAGCCTTAACTTTATATATAACCAACCAAAGGCATTACAAGAAAAGGACACTATGATTAATTTCCTTTGGGAACACAGATGCAAAGATTCTCAGCAAAATTTCAGCAGATCAAATTTAAGAATATATAAAAAGGAAAATACATAATGAGCAATTGGGGTTTTTCCCACGTATGCAAAGTTGGTTTAACATTCCAGAACCCATCAATGTAATTCACCATATTAATGAAGTAAAGAAAAGATATGGTTATCTCAATACATGTTGAAAAAGCATTTGAAAAAACTCAACATCCATTCCTGATTAAAAATATCAATAAGTTAGGGATAAAAAACAACTTCCTCAACCTGATAAGGGTATCTTTAAAAAACTAAAAGCTAATACGCTACTAAATGTTCTTCCCCTAAGACCAGGATTAAGATAATGATGCTTAAATTCTTACCACTTCTTTGAAATATCGTAGTGGAGTCCTTGCTGCTATAATAATGCAAGAAAAAGAGAAGATGTCTAGATTGGAAAGGAAGAAGTAAAAGTGCTTTCACAGACAACATAATTGTCTATGTAGAAAATCTGGTGAAAATCTACAGAAAAAGCTGTTAGAACTGATAAATGAATTTGAATTTTGCAGGGTAAAAGAGAAATGCACAAAAAACTGGCAATGAACAACTGGAAGTTGAAACTCAAACCGATTTTTAAATTGCATCAAAAGTTGGAAATCCTTAGGGATAAATATGGCAAAAGATGTTCAAGATCGGTACACTGAAATCTGTAAATCATTGCTGGGAGAAATGAAAGAGGGTACAAATAAATGGAGAGATACACTGTGTTCATGGGTGACTGTTCACATGTCAATTCCCCCCAGATTGGCCTCTAGATTTAATGTAATCCCAGTCAGAATCCCAGTGGGATTTCATAGAAATTCACCGGCTGATTCTAAAATTCATGTGGAATTATAAAGAACCTACAAAAGCCAGACAATTTTGAAACAACAAGGTTGGAGGGCTAATACTGCCAGATTTCAAGACTTATTATAAAGTTCTAGTCATCAAAACATTGTGAGATTGATGTCAAGACACACAAGTAGATTAATGAAACAATAAGAAATTTATATATACACACACACACATATATATGCATATATGTGCATATATGTGTATGTGTGTGTATATATATAAACTGATTTTTGACAAAGGCACAAAGGCAATCCAGTGGAGAAAGGATAGTGTCTTCAGGAAATGGTGGTGGAACAAATCCATATTTGTGTCCAAAAATAATGAACTTTGACCCATGGCTCACATAATGTCACAAATGTTCAAATGAATCATAGGCCTACATGTAAAATCTAAGACTGAAACTTCTGGTAGACGACCTTTGTGACTTTGGATTAGGCAAAGATTTCTCAGATATGACATCAGAAGCACAATTCATAAAACAACTAGTTGGTAACGTGATTTATTTAAATAAAAACACTGTTCTTTAGAAGCTACTTAGAGAATGAAAATATACATTATGAAATAAATGAAATGAAAATAAGAGAAAATATGAGAATGAGAAAGTACTTGAAAATCATGCGCCTGATAAGGGACTTGTACCCAGAATATATAAAACACTCTCAAAACTTAATAATGAGGAAATAACCCAGTTTAAAACTGGGCAAAAGACTTGAACTGATACTTAACCATAGAAGGTATCAGGTTAGCAAATAAGCTCACAAAAATATCCTCCACATCCCTGGCCATTCTCAAACGTCTTTGATGGGATGATGACTAGATAAAGCCTTTTTGAAAGCAATTTTGCAATTTCTAAAATAATGTTAAAATAAAAACACCCCTTTAACCTTGTGTTGAATTTTGAGGATTTGTTCCAAGGAAAGAAAAACGCATCAGAATGCATGTATAATGATGCCCATTGTAGCATTATTTTCCTTACAGAAAAAGTGGAGAACGACTTACTTGTCCATCAACGAAGGAGTGGTTCAATTATTTTGGGTACGGCCTTCCAGAATGAGGTAGATACAAAAGGCTTCCAAATGGAATTGTTAAGTAAAAAAAAAAAGAGCGCTAGAAAGTAACTATTACGATCTCATCCCAACTGCTGTTCCTCGCCTCTCTCAAGAACCCACAAGGTACTTACTGCACATACGGAAAGGGCCCTGACATCTTGCTCTTTGGGACGGAGTGGTGAGGCAGCTTTATGGTTTGTCCCGAAGCACCGGCATCAAAATAAGGAAATTTAATAATAAATAAATAATAAATGAATGACTGAATGAATAAAGTAATAATAATAATAATAATAATAATAATAATAATAATAATAATAATAAAAGGCAGATCATTCGCAAGGCACTGCCCACACCCGATGGCTTGTTGTCATCTTCCCACCGGCACTCCCCGACGGAATGCTCCTCCACTGGACGTGTCAAGGTCTGGGCCCACCTGCCTAGCATGACCTCAGCTGGAATGTCCATCTGTCATTCTCAGGGAAAGGACAGTGATCGTCCCTTCCTCCTCCCTTCTGCAAACATGAGAGCAGCAGGTCTCTCAACTTCCGTTGGGATCAAATCAGGTGATGGCTACTCTCCAAGCCCTCTGACCAGAGGGCACCAGCCTCTGTCCACTCCCTGTCCTCCCCAGAGTGGCCCCCCCCCACCGCCTCCCAGGCTGCTGCAGCTCGCTGGGCAAAGCGAACCTCATGGCAACAGCTCCCGGGCATGTGGCGGTCTGGAGGCCTGAGCTTGGTCCAGGGGAACAGTGAGGGAAAGAGTAGCAACCCTGACCAAGATTTCTGTCCATCTCTCTCCATTCACTTGTTTCACACTCAGGACTTGCCCACGTTGCAAAAAGGCAAGCAACAATGACATTTTCAGTCTGGGGAGGGATGGGATGGTCAAGGACACCGCACAGGTGTGTGCTTCAGAGAGATCTGGTTTCAAACCCGACGCCACTGCTAATCAACAGGAAGCATGTGAACAAGTTTGCCTCACCCAACCTCAGTTTCCCTCTCTGTTTAATGGGGTTCTCTGGGAACCAAATGGGACAGAGTGAGCAGAGGGCCTAGAGTGGGGCCAGGCTGTGCCAGGCACCCAGGACGGCAGCATGGCAGAGGCGTCTTAGCTAGAGCTTAACGACTAGGGCTCTGGTACGGACAGGCGAGCCTCACTTTCCTCCTCAGTGATGGGCCATGTTTTGAAGATTTCACGAGCTAATGTCTGCATCACACTCTGTTCGGTGCCTGTCCAGAGGAAGTGCTGTTCTGATTTGTGAATTATTTCAGAACCAAGGAGTAGAGTCCTCTTATGACAATTTTTCAGGACTTAGAATATATATAAATACTTAAAAATAATTTTAGGGGTTTGTAATTATTGTGACATTGTTACTTAGGTGGGACTCACGCAGCTCCTGGGCTGAGCCCTGGGTTTCTTACCTATAAAAATGAAGATATTAACCTCTGTCCTTTGCTGCCTGAGCTAGTGCTTTGTAAGCACTTAAGGCTGAATGAATAGGAGTAATTGTCATGATTATTATTGTAAAGACTATTTTGGCCACTCTACCAGCTTGTTCTGGGAACAACCCTTCCCATGATGATACCATGGCTTGTGCCCCCAAATAAGGTCTGATGTAGATTCAGGAGTCCCAGGATGGTGAAGGCAGGCTTCCTCCTTCACAGTTTGTGATGACAGCCCCGTGGGGACCTCCTGCAGGGTCTGGGATGCCTGCACTCCTCCCACTGGCCTGAGGTTTGGGGTTCATGATAGTCCGGAGAACTTTGAACTCTAATTGTGCTCTCTCTCCAGCCTGATCAAAGGCTGGCTCTCTGGAAAGTCCTCATTTTTCACCCTGTTTAGAGAGAGACTGTCTGAAGAACCAACTTCTGAAATGCTCCTTAGCAAGGACATGATAAGATTTTCCACTGGCAGAGTCTTGGAAAATTGCAGACACATTTCAAAAAGCAATCACTCAAGGTTCCTTATCTCCTGTAATTCTGATTGTAGCCTCAGATCAATCTTAAAAAGCCTTAGCCTCTGACACTCAACCAGGAACTGAACCACTCCAAGTTTTAAACAACACAGATCAGAATGAAGTTCAGTGCCAAGCAGGGAACATCCTCCCTTTCCTTATCACACAAGCCTGAAACCATGGCTATTACTGTCTAAAATGCAGATATTAAGAGAGGCAACCTAAAGTTGGAGACAAATGGCTTCTTGGCTGGGGCACTTTCCCTCCCTAGGGGGTTAAGATGAGTCACTTGTTCAGCCGATGTCTTTGCTAAGGACTTGTTCCCAAAGCTTCCCCCAGCAGATTCCAGAGAGATGCTGCATTTGGTGGGCTCTATTTGTCCCCACACCCTGCTTTAGCTAGTGTCCCCAGGGAGACTGTCAGTAGGTGTACCCTGAGGGACAGCACTGGGTCCTCCAGCAGGAAGCAGGGGCTTTGGGGGCTGAGCACCAGCTCCCTGCACCTTCCCAGCTCACTGGAGTCCCTGAATCCCTTACCTGTGGGGCCGCCCAGTCCAGGGCTTAAGCCCATGAAGATGGATCCGGATGGGATCCAAGGGTGAGCCTTGGGCCTGGGGAAGACTTGCAGCTCTAAGCATGGGGTCTGGGCAGAGTCCCCAGGGACGCTCTGGCCTCATAGATAACAACCAATCCCAAACCCCAAGGGAGTATCCTTTGTGTGTGGGCGGATGTATCGTCTTCCTGAGGTCCTGGTTTTCCCTGCCGTTTGTTAGCTCTGTGCCACTGCAGGTTCCTGGGCTAGACCCAGCCCAGATCATGTATCCCTGATCTGCACTGTCATTCCTGGGGCTATCCCTTTAGGTGGCCCCATCTCCCTGGATCCCTAAGTCTTGTAGCAGGTGGTGGGGTTGAGGCTGTGCCCCAGATCCTCAGCTAACACCCTGCTCCACCTGGGGCCCTTGTCATCAGTGTGGACAGCCTAATGCCCATGAACAAATTCATGGGAAGCCAATGTGATTCCATGTTGGAAAGTGTCTGTGCAAAGCCAGTGCTCACGAGATTTAGCATCCTGGCCTCGCTGGGCCAGACCCACAGTGCCTGTGGATGCTGAGTAGTCTTTTAGGGATATGAGGGAATTAATTTTTGTGACCAGTGGACTAGAATGCTTATACAGGGGCTTTCCAGAACCTTCTAGCCGTGGCAAAGCTCTAGCCAGTGGGACTGGGCAGGAGTGACCTCCAGCTTTTTCTCCTTCCTGACCTGCTAGGTTAGCCTTAGAGGCCTCGAGAGACAGATGAATGTGCCACCTGGTCCACAAGGAAAGAAGAATTTTTTACTGTGTTTAGGTGCTGGGATTTCAGGGTCATCGAGCATTTTTCACTGTAACTAATTAGAAGTTATTTTGAGAAATTAAATTTAGATAATTTTATCCCAAACTGCTCACTTGGCCACACACACAAAAAGGTTTAGAATCATGGTACTATTTAACCATTGTATTTTTATGAAAATAAGCTGTTTAATTCATAAAGATTATTCCCCTCCTCCACTGATTGGATGTTGGGAGGGAAAGGCAATGAGAGATCCAGCCCATCTACTTGTGATGTGGTCTCAGGAGGCATGGGGGAGCTGCCCCACTCTCATGCTCAGAAGCACTGGGTGGGGCTTGGAAGAAGGTCTGGGTTCTGGCCTTGAGCTGTGATGGCCATGTAGTACCCCCTTCCTGCCTGGCTTGTTTGGACTGGAGCACTGGCAGGAACCAGCAAGGCTGTAGATGACTGTGAGAAGGGGTCATGGCTACCACACCAGTCCCTGGCAAATGCCCAGCCTGTGTAGGATTTCCCCTGGACAGAACATGAAAACGACCCCTCTTCCTCCTTGCCTCACTGGACACAACGGTAGGCCTGGTTTTCCAGGTGGAGGGGTTAAGGGAGAAACAGAGGTAAGTCCCATCCGTTGGGAGCCTAGGCCCTTGCTGTCTGTAGTAGAGGGCCGAGGCATTCACACAGGAGCCAGCCACCAGTTGCATGAGCTCTGAGCTTCCTAAGGGGAGAGGTCTTTACTGGCCCCCCACCTCTTTCCAGTATTTTCTCTGACCCAGGACTTGGGTGGATGTCGGTATAGATTTCTGTCCCACTTCAGTGCTCACCCTGCTTTTAGCTCTTTGGAGCCTGTGTGGCAGGTTTGGAAAAGCCTCTGCTGTTCCTTTGGAACTGGAAGCCCGAGGGTTGGGGGGGTGGGGACACAGGGCCTCTCTACAGCCCGGGGTCTATGGCATTGAACCCTAAGCATGCTCTTACGTGCGGTTGTCCCTGCCAGGTTTCCATCCTTCTGTCTTCATGATAAACAGGCTGTCCCAGAGGCTGACCCTGCCTGCTCAGCCTGGCCCACGCTTCGGAGCACACTCCCTCAGAAGTTTGTTTCTGCTGGGAATAGGCACTATTGACAAGTGCCGATGTTAGGTCCAGGGGCTTGTCTTGAATGGAAGGGGCGCTCCCTTGGCTGGACACAGTTTGGTTCTGTGTTACTGCTCTCGGGGCCCTGCAGCTAGTGCTGTGCTCTGGGGTACTTGGTGCTTCTGAGATGGCTGCTGTACTGTGTGCTTGGGGACAGCTTAGTCTGAGAAACATGGTAGAGATTCCTGTGCACTGACTTGTGCCCGGCTGCCCTGCGGAGGGCACCGCCACCGAAGGGCACAGGCTATGTTTGCTGAGAAAGTCACTCTTCATGCTGATCCTCTCAAAAGCTGCTGTTCAATATATCATTCTCAATGAGGAAAACCTGAGAGCTTTCCCCCTACGGTCAGGAGCATGACAGGGATGTCCTCTCTCCCCGCTGTTGTTCAACATAGTACTTGAAGTCTCAGCCTCAACAATCAGACAATGAAAATAAATAAAGGGCATTCAAATTGGCAAAGAAGAAGTCAAACTCTCACTCTTTGCAGATGACATGATACTTTACGTGGAAAACCCAAAAGACTCCATCCCAAAATTGCTAGACCTCATACAGGAATTCAGCAATGTGACAAGATATAAAACCGATGTACAAAAATCAGTTGCATTTCTATACACTAATAATGAGACAGAAGAAAGAGAAATTAAGGAACCGATCCCATTTACAATTACACCAAAAAGCATGAGATACCTAGGTATAAACCTAACCAAAGAGGTAAAGGATCTGTACTCTGAAAACTACAGAACATTTATGAAAGAAATTGAGGAAGTCACAAAGAAATGGAAAAACATTCCACACTCATAGATTGGAAGAACAACTAGTGTTAAAATATCGATGCCACCCCAGAGCAATCTACCTGTTCAGTGCAATTCCTATCAAAATACCATCAACTTTTTTCACAGAGCTGGAACAAATAATCCTAAAATTTGAATGGAATAAGAAAAGAGCCCAAATAGCCAAAGGAATGTTGAAAAAGAACACCAAAGCTGGTGGTATCACAATGCTGGACTTCAAGCTCTATTACAAAGCTGTGATCACCAAGACAGTATGGTACTGGCACAAAAAAAGACACAGATATCAATGGAACAATATGAAGAACCCAGAAGTGGACCCTCAACTCTGTGGTCAACTAATATTTGACAAAGCAGGAAAGGATATCCAGTGGAAAAAGGAGAGTCTCTTCAACAAATAGTATTGGGAAAATTGGACAGCCACATGTGGAAGAATGAGATTGGACCATTCTCTTACACAAAGATAAACTCAAAATGGATGAAAGACCTCAAAGTGAGACAGGAAGCCATCAAAATCCTAGAGGAGAACACAGGCGGCAACTTCTTTCACCTCGGCTGCAGCCACTACTTGCTAGACATGTCTCCAATGGCAAGGGAAACAAAAGCAAAAATTGAACTATTGGGGCTTCCTCAAGATAAAAACTTTTGTACAGCAAAGGAAACAATCAACAAAACTAAAAGACAACCTATGGAATGGGAGAAAATATTTGCAAATGTCTTATCTGATAAAGGGCTAGTATCCAAGGTCTATAAAGAACTTGTCAAACTCAACACCCAAAGAACAAAAAATCCAGTCAAGAAATGGGCAGAAGACATGAACAGACATTTCTGCAAAGAAGACATCCAAATGGCCGACAGACACATGAAAAAATGCTCCACATCAATCGGCATCAGGGAAATACAAATCAAAACCACAATGAGATACCACCTCACACCAGTCAGAATGCCTAAAATTAACAAGTCAGAAAACAACAGATGTTGGTGAGGATGTGGAGAAAGGGGAGTTCTCCTACACTGTTGGTGGGAATGCAAGCTGGTGCAGCCACACTGGAGGACAGTATGGAGGTTCCTTAAGAAGCTAAAAATGAAACCACCCTATGACCCAGCAATTGCACTACTAGGTATTTACCCCAAAGATTTAAGTGCAGTGATCTGAAGGGGCATCTGTACCCCAATATTTATAGCAGCAATGTCCACCATAGCCAAACTGTGGAAAGAGCCCAGATGTCCATTGATGAATGAATGGATAAAGAAGATGTGGTCCATATATACACAATGGAATATTATTCAGCCATCAGAAAGGATGAAATCTTACCATTTACATTGATGTGGATGGAACTGGGGGGTATTATGCT
This sequence comes from Ailurus styani, assembly GCA_002007465.1. Lineage (NCBI taxonomy): Eukaryota > Metazoa > Chordata > Mammalia > Carnivora > Ailuridae > Ailurus > Ailurus styani. The sequence goes on from LNAC01000746.1 coordinate 476,163, forward strand.
GAGCGAAATAAGTCAATCAGAAAATAACAATTATCACATGGTTTAGCTCACATGAGGAACATAAGAAACAGCACAGAGGAAGGGAAGGAAAGATGGAATGGGAAGAAATCAGAGAGGGAAACAAACTAGGAGAGACTACAATGGGAAAGAAACTGAGGGCTGCTGGAGGGGAGGGGATGGGGGATGGGGTAACTGGGTGATGGACATTAAGGAGGGCAGGTGATGTGATGAGCACTGGGTGTTATACGCAACTGATGAATTACTGAACACTACCTCTGAAACTAATGATGTACTATATGTTGGCTAATTGAATTTAATAGAAAAGAAAAGGAGAAAAAGGCTGCTGCTCATTCTGGAAATGCTCCCTTCATCCTCAGGGATCCCAACAAGGCGGCAATCCTACACAGACCCTCACAATCTCTCCCATTTTGCTCAGCAGTCTACCAATGTATTAAGGAGCTAAAATGCCTCAAGTATAATTAAAAGTAAGTTATTCTGGCCTAAACAATGAATAAAATATATTTTCCATGCTGAGTCAATGGCATTTGATTCGTTTTTCTGCCTAGCAACAGACGAAACTAGCAATTTACCAATCAGTCTTGTAGTTATTACTATAAACTAACCGGGTTCAACTGAAAGCCGAAGGATTGATGGTAAGTGGGAGACAGTTAAATCCTGGAGGCTAAAATCCGTGCTGACTTAAATGAGTAGACCCTGAGAGAAGCTCATGACATTTGCATCAACCGTCAGGCCACATTCAAGGAAACACAGACGTCAAGGCGAAGATCGGTTTTGTTGGCAGTGACATTCCGGGTGCGAAAGAATTCGGGGGCAGCCAGACATTTGTCACTTGCAGTTTACATATCCTTGCGTGTGTCATCAGGCCTCTTCGTATCTTGGTTTTCTTCCCCCAGAACAGTGGCAAATATTGCCCTATAATGACTAGTGGTATTGCTACACAGGCACCGCTGGTCTCCTTCTTCTGGGGCCCCGCTTCCAAAACTTCTGCTGTATGGGGGCAAGATAAGCTTTAAAACACACATTTTGGAAGATGCCTTCAATCTTATATTTTTCCTTCACATGCCAGATGCAGGGAAAAAAAAAGGTTTTAACTAAATATTGTTTAAAAATTATTTAAAAACAAGTTGGCTGCTGTTGCCAATTTGAATTTATGAAATACATTTCCAGTTGATTTAAAATAATTGACTAGAATTTTCCTTTTGATCTGTTTAACAGTGGGGAATTATATTTCTCAAATAGCTTCAAAAATACAAAGCCTCCTTAAAAAAAAAAGCCACGAATTCTGATGTTTGATCCTAAACAAATGATTTTCTCTTTCTATAAGACTCCAAAGAATAATTCTTTGCCAAAGAAGCATTCCAAGTTGTCCCAAGGACACTTTACCGAAGAAAACATTTATTGTTTAGTTCTTCTTCTGCAGCACTAACAGGACGTCACCATCCGTCCCCAGTTTGCTCACGGCCTTGAACGCCCCATGGAGGACACCTGCTCAGTAGCCCTTGCATTAATCTGAGACAGCGAGCTGGGCTTTCGTGGCACTTCAGTGCCTTTCCATCACACTCGAGTGTTCCTACTGAGCATGGCAAGATCTCCGGGGTTTGCTGTGGCAAGGTGTATGGTAGCAGTGAGGGAAGTCATCAGTCACTTGCTCATCTGTGCACAGAGATTTACAGGTGGAAAGTAGGACGGAGGAAGAGAAGTCAGGCTCTCCAGAAGTTCTCAGCAAGTCAGGGGCAAGTCATTAAGCCAAAGGTGACCAGTTGGAGACACCAGCTGCATAGGTCCCATGGCATCAAGGTCCGTATCCATCAGCTCTCTTGCCGCCAACCATGTCTCCATGAAGACCTTGGCCAGGGCCACAGTGGGAATTCTTTACCAAATGGCCACCCAAGACCGAGAGTGGTGCCAACAGCCAGAACTCGGGTCAGACCCCTGGAGCTTGGCTGCTTCTGCTGCCTTGTGTTCTATTCATCCAGGATGGAACTTCTGCAAACCTCTATGGTTTGTCTGACTCCAGCTATTGTGCCTCCATTTCTCTTTGCCTTGTAAGGTCTTCGCTGACCTTCAGCTTTGAGAGTTGAAAGGGTACTTGGAGATCATCTCTGGCCAACTTCCCACTTGTTGATCAATTCTGTTTGAAGCCAAGTGGTGGTCTGGCCTCAGCTTGCAGAGCACCAGGGACCGGAGCTCATCCCTGACCAGCAGACCACTCCGTTGGCACAAAAGGTTCTTCCCATATGGGGGGACATGGTAGTCTTTGTGTAATTCTACTTGTCCTGGCTACAGCTTCTGGAGGTTCACAGAATATAGTCTTGTTCACATGAGGTGCCTGGCCCAAGTTAGTGCCTTTCCCAGGATCTGTCTTCTCCAGATGATTAATTCAGATTGTCCCTCATGTGGACAGGTGTTCAGACCCCTCACCATCCTGGCTGTCCCACTGTGCTGAAAGTGTGGTGCCTCATGGGGCTTCATGTGACAGTTGTGACCTGGTTTGCCCATGGCAGAGCTTAATGGGTTTTCCCTCCCCTTGTTCTAATTTCTGTGCACCTCAATACAACCTATGGTCTCCAGATATTCTGGCAACCAAAGCTCACTGTTAGTCTGTACTGAGCTTTGAAGCTAATTTAAACTATTAACTCTGCCTCATGCAAACTGTTCTTAATCTAGGTCTCTCTAATCTGAGAAATCAAGTGATTTTTTAAACCCAAAGGAGGACTTTATATTTTATCTTAATTTCCCATGAAACCAGACTGGCAAAGTTATTTTGCATCTCAGTGCTGTTTTCCACCTTTGCGGCCCCTCCCACCTCTGCAAATTCACCAAGTATGTCTTTGGTTTGTTAATGTCATCAAAAGCACACCCCAGCATAATGACTAAGACAGTGGATTCTGCAGTCAGACTGTGTAGTTTAGATCTTGGTGCCGTGTTGTCTAGCTTTATGTGATCTTAGGCAAGTCACTTCACTTCTCTGTGTCTCTGTTTCCTTCTCTGGAAAGTGGGGATAAAGATCATTCCTAATTGTTTCAGTCAATTATTGCTATGGAGCAAACCACCCCCCAAAACTTAGTGGCTTAAAAAACTGAATTTTTTTCCATTATTTCTCATGATTCCATGGCCCAGAATGCTTGGCAGTGGCCTGGCAGCCCCTCTCCCCCTACACAGTCCACGGTCACTCCCTCAGCTGCTTGCAGCTAGTGGCTCGGTTGGGCTAGAAGGTCCACAGGAGGCCTCGCTCCTCCACGTGTTTCCACGTGTGGCCCATTCAAGTAGCCTCACAGCTTACCAGAGCAAAAGCAGAAACCGCCTGGAGTCTCAGGGGCTGAACTTGAAAGTTGTCCAGCATCACTTCTGTCTCATCAGGGACAGAGGAGGGGAAGTAGATTCCGGTTCCTGTTGGGAGGACCAGTGGGCTCTCAGGGAGTGCAAGAATGGGTGGTGGCCCTCCTCGGAGACGATCTTATTACATACCTTGTACAGTTGCTGTGAGCATGACAGCAAGTTAAAAAGGAAGCTCTTAGACCCATACCTGGTTCATAAGGAATATAAATGTTTGCTTTTATGTAGATTCAAAACCACAGAGTAAGGCAGAGCCAAGATCAGGGCCATGGGCCAGGCCACAGGGCTCCTCTTGCTTGACTGAGCTAGGTGACTTGCTAAGCCTTCACTGAGTCCAGTTCCACCGAGGAGAGAAAGTCACGGCTAGGTGCTTATCAACATGTTGAATCTCACTCTCAGGGCAACTCTATAAGGTAGACGTGGCTATTCTCATCTCATACTGAGGAGTGAGGAACAGAGGCTCAGAGAGGGAAATCCCTTCTCTGGTTACTTGCTAGAAAGTAGTAAAGCCAAACTCCAAAAATCTGTCCTTCTCTATCACGTGGGATTCTGTAAAACGGCTTGCTGGGGTCCAGACACCGGTGCCCATGGCAGTCCTGACACCCACTGGCCTGGACTCCTAATTGAAGAAGGCAGTGTGGACCATGTGCCAGCTTGCTCTCATGGATCTCTGCTGATTTGGGTGGTCCTCACTTTCTGGATCTGTCTGCAGCTTTTCACATTTCATTTTAGAAGCCTTCTTAAGGCTTCTTGGAGCTCTTCTATTTCATATCCCATTCGAAGGATTGGACAAATCTTGTCTCTGAGAGGTTGGGCTGCACTGACACCACAATATCCATCGTCCGGCCCTTAGTGCAGCCAGGACCCAGAATACCACACCAAAAGTGGGAGCGAGGGGGCCTTTAGTGATCTCCCCACAACTGCAGGTCATTGCTGGTATAAATGGGATTTGAACCCAGGCTCTCTGATTCCCAATATGGAAAATTATAGTATGTAAGCTTCCACTCCACCGTTTGGAGCATCACTTTCTCCATCTGTACGATGGAAATGAATTGTACCTGTCCTGGTAAGGTTGCTGAGGGGCTGGAAGGAAATCAGGAATGTTTATTCAACAAGAGTTTACTGAGCTTCTACTTTGTGTCAGGCACTCTTGGACACCGAGGACCAGATTGAAACAAAACAGACAAAATCCTGACCTTGATAGGCTAACATTCTAATAGGGGAAGGCAGTCCTATAAGCTCCTTGCCAACCGTCAGGCATTTTCCAAAAACAATGAAACATTTTCCTAATGAGGATCCAACACAAGGCTGGTGCAGAATACACTCATTCATTCAATTCCTTCCTTCCTCCCTCCCTTCCTCCCTTCCTCTCTTCCTCCATTCCTTCCTCCATTAATTAATTAATTTATTAATTCCTTCTTTCATGTAAGCATCAGATATTACCGAGCATCAGTTATGTGCTTGGTCCTGGGCTGGGTGGTGGGAAAAGAGAAAGGATGAGATCAGCCGAGGCCCCCCAAATGAAGTTGACAATCCAGAACGGAGAAGAGACGTTAAGCTGAGGAAGTGTCATAGAACAGCAGCAGTGCAACCACGGCAATCATCATCATCCTCATCTTTGGCTGAGCTGAGAACATCCGACAACCTATGAAGGGTGCTCAGTGTATGCTAAATCAACTCCAGCTGAGTCGGATTTATAAGGTCTAGACGTGAAGGAGTGTCTGACGCAAGGGCTGCCCCATGACTTGCTGTGAGCATAGGACGGGCTGTGACCAGCCTGACAGTGACTTGATTATGCCCCTAGACAGGGCTGCAATAAGGGCCGTGGTGGGTTGAGTCTGACATGGGCCAAGCTGAGAGGTTCTACGGCAGACATCAAGCAGCCCAGCAAAGAGCTGCTCCCTAGCCATCCTGCTGCACATTTGTGACTTTAGGCCCTATGGTAGTCTACCCGTTAACCTAGGCTGATGCCAGGCCCCCACATCTCCCATCTGAAACACCCAAGCACCTTCTCCAGGGGCAAGGACCCAAGGGACCAGCTCATGACAGCACTGCTTTCCCTGTGATGTACATGTTTGGTACACAATGACGGAGGGGAGGGATGACTGGCTGCATGCTGGCACATTCCCTGTGACCTTCAAACTCAAGGGTCAGATGGCCTCTCTTTCCTCCCCAGAGGTTTCTTCTTTAAGATTTCTGGCATCTGACTGTCCTGGGTTAATATTCTCTCCTAGGAGTGTATCTGCTTTCCCATCTATCTTGTCTTTCCTTCTCCCAATTCCAAGCTTTTACTTGAAATTAAATCAAACTTTTAAATCAATCTCCTCTTCCACGGCTGAGCTTCCCATCACTTGCCCTCCTAGAAAAAAAAACAAAAAAACCAAAAAACAAAAAACAAAACAAAACAAAAAAACCAGAAACCAAACCCAGCCTGTTCCCCAGGTGATTTTTAAATCACCTCTGTGAAAGCCTATGGCTACATCAGCCGCCCAGGGCGTAGATTGGAAACTCTGCCACTGGAGGCTGTGGCACCACCTGCCATGCTTTCTTCCTGCAGCCGCCAAGGCTCCTCACCTCCTTGTTCTGGGCACCATGGTTTTTGAGGCCACACCGGATGTCAGGATGAGAGCTTCCTCTGAATGGTTTTTCTGCCTCCAGCCTGGTCCCCTCCCAACCCTGTCTGTGCTGCAGCTGGATGACTTCCCTCTCAGAGCTCTGAGGGCCAAGTCTGAGCCCCCAAACCTTCAGAGCCCCCGAACACCATTGGCAGAATAAGGACCCAGGCTCCTGGACGTCGCACCCAACCCCTTCCACATCCAGCTTCTAGTATCCTGTCCGGGGTTTGTGTTCCTGCCAACACAATGAGCCTCACACTTGGTCTTCAAAGACTCTGGGCTCCCTCCTTGGGCTTGAGCTGCCAGATATACAGGCCTCCCAGGTTCACTTTAAATGCATTTTCTGAGCCCCTCCAATGTGCCAGCGTCAGCTCTGCCAGAGGCCAGCTGGGCTCAGCAGCTCTGTCTAGAAGAGGGAGCCCTTTGACCCCTCGGCTCATCCCCCTTCTGGGGCTCTGACCCTGTCACATTCCCCTCTTTGGCTTGGGTTTTTCTTTTATTGCTTAAATTAAAAGTATTTTAAGATATGGATTTAAATGAATACAGTCTCACTGTAAGAAAGTAAAAGCGTCTCAAGAGTCTGGGTCACCACCTCACTCTCCATGCCCTCCCTGCAGCTCATATTCTGAAAACTCCCCAAATAAATTATTTCAGTTCTATTTCACTCGCTTTTCCAGTTAAGGACATATCTCAACATAGCTGAACAAATCGCATAGTGGCACAAGGTGGGGTGGACGACAGCAATTCCTTCCCCTTCTACGGGGCCTGGATCTTGACCACCAATTCTGGCTCTTTCCCCCGGGGCTTCTTTCTTTCTTTCCTTATGTTCATTTCTAAATAATATGCTTACGTGACCATGTCTTGAATGAAAATTCTAGGCATTACTGATGGAGCTCCCAGCACAGAAGGCGGAGACATGCTTTACAGATGCCCCCAGCCCAGGTGGCTTCCTGCAGGTCCACAGTGACGGTGGATCTGTGGGTCAGCGCTCAGGGCTTCCATGCCCCTGCCTGAAGTTTAATCTACCTATGAGGATCCCTTTCTTCCTGCTTCCTAGAACTCCTCCCATTCAGACGTTGCGTTACCGCTCCTCTTTTCCGCTCCATTGTTCTTCTCTTCTTTCTGGGAGATTGCGTCCTGTTTTTCGTCCAGCCCTTCCCTTGGGTTTTTGTTTCTGGCATTTTATTTCTGGGTTTGGGAACTGGTTTGTTCTCGGTCCATTTTAATAGTCTGTCCTGAGGAGGTTGCAGATCATTGTATATAAATGTTTTTTTCCCCAGGGTGCCTGGGTGGCTCAGTTGTTTAAGCATCTGACTTCAGCTCAGGTTGTGATCTCAGGGATCTTGGGATGGAGCCCCTTGAGTCAGCACTCAGAGGGGAGCCTGCTTCTCCCTCTGCCCTTCCCCCACTCATGCTCTTTCTCTTTCAAATAAATAAATAAAATCTTTAAAAAAAAGTTTTTTCTCCCTGCACCGTTTCTGTTGCCTCTTTTTTTTTTCTTTCTTTCCTTCCTGTATGTGCTTTTGTCCTTCACATGAGACTCTTTCCTTACATTGTAGTGACCCAAAGCGGCTTTGCCCCTGCTTAGGAGCAGTTCTATAAACAGCGTCTAGAAGCTGTATGAGGGGCGGTGGGGAACTGTCTGCATGGCAGGCCAGCAGAGAGATGGGCTGGGGCTGCCTCACTGGGGAAGGCTGGCTTTTGGTATATTTTCTTTTTCTTCTCAGCCTGTTAGACTCTTCAGTGCAAGTTCTTCACTTCCTTCCTGAGGGCCCCTCCTGACTGCTGAGGCCTGGGAGCCACATGTGCGATGGACACAGGAAGGGCCAAGTAACTGGAGCCCCTCACCCCAGGTCTTGGCCTCCTGTTCTGGGGATGGTCCTCTTGCCCACAGTGGGGGTAGGCATCCTCAGCCTGGCGTGCCCCTCTCCCAGCCCTCCCGGAGAACCAACTCCAAGGTTACGCCACAGAGAGGGAGGGCGGTCAGGCTGGACATGAGGTCGTTCAGGAGATCTGTGACCTCGTTGCTTTTTAAGCTGACCTTCTGCCAGTTCTCCGGTTTGGGCTCCTGTTTTGCCCTCGTTTCCAGAGATAACTGGTCTTGCCAATTCCTGAACCTGTGGCGGGAGGTGAGGGGTGCTGCTTTGCGAACCAGACAGATTTTTGTGCTCTGCTAGGGCTGGCTTGGAATTGAGCTCTCTGGGGTCTGCTGAGTCAGCTACTTCTTGCCCATCTGTTTTCTAGCATTCAGAATGCTGTGGTGGTGGCTGTTGCCTGTCCTTTCCACCTAGCCCTGTTCACACCTTCAAGAGCACCTGCCCATGCTCTTTACCGGAGTTGTGGGGTTCTTAAGTCTGTCATCTTTAATTAGAAGTTTCCATTCAACTTTTGATTTATTTATTAATTTAGGAGGTATTATGAAGTGTGTGTCTTTAAAAATTTGAGACAGAGAGAGAGTGCGTAAGTGAGCACCAGTGCGGGGGTGGGGTAGGGAGGGGCAGAGAGAGGGAGAAAGAATCTCAAGCTGACTCCCTGCTGAGCACAGAGCCTGAAGCAGGGCTCAATCACAGGACCCTGAGATCATGACTTGAGCCAAAATCAAGAGTTGGATGCTTAACCAACTGAGCCACCCAGGCGCCCCAGGAAGTATATATTTTATTTCCACATGTATAGAACTTCTCTCTCTCACACACACATCCTCACACACTATCGTTTTGTTCTTAATTTAGAAGTCTTTCTTTTGCACTACAGTCAGTGAATATGTCTTTATAATTTCACTTTTTGGAAAAAATGGAGGACAGTGAGTATTGTTTTTCTTTGTTTATGTATCCTTCAAAGCTAAGAGCATAATTGTTTGCAGCTGCTCTATTTTCTCAGTATGTTATTGTATTATTATGAAATATTTCTCTTTGTTCCCTTTTGTTCTTATCACCTTGAATTCTATTATTTCTGATTTTGATGCTGCTAAATCTGCTCTTTTCTTGCTTGCATCTGCTGGTTTATCTTTTCTCCATTATTTTTTTTTAACCTTTCTGTTTTTTGTTCTTTTTTAAAGCCAATCTTTCACTGTCTTTTAAGATTCAGGTGAATATGACCGAGTCCCATTTGTTATGATGACTGCAATGGTTGTATCTCTTCCTTGATATCCCATTTGCCTACTCTTTCTTTTCTACTTACCTTTTCTTCTTGTTTTTTTCCTTCCTCCCATTTTCTGTCCACTTGGTGAACTGATCACATTTAACTTGTTACGTTTTTCCCCATCTTATGTTTTGAAAGTCACACTTTCCATTTCTATCTGTTCCGTTTTTATTCTAATCCAAGAGACCCTCAAGTGCAGGACCTGGATGTCAGAGCACTAGACCAAAAATCTTATGTTTTGAAAGTCACACTTTCCATTTCTATCTGTTCCGTTTTTATTCTAATCCAAGAGACCCTCAAGTGCAGGACCTGGATGTCAGAGCACTAGACCAAAAATGAGTCTTCGAAGGGCAGAAATGCACAAGGCTGCTCAACAAAGGATGTGGAGGGAGGTTCATGGCTCAAGAAACATTTCCAGCCGAAGCGAAAACCACTAAGTTGCAAAAACCCGGAAGCTTGTCTTAGGGAAACTATAAGTCTATCTGCTCACAGGCACTGGGAAAAGCAGTAGGGACAGGGGCACACTTCCAGGTTCTATTCTAAAACACCTTTGCCTAGTCTTCCTATCTGACCTTGTACGGCCGCTTTGCTTCCATCTCGAATTTTCCCCGTCTCCACGCTCTTATGTTCCTGGCTGGCGCTCCCACTAGTGAGAAGGGGAGAGGGGAAGTGACAGGGCTTTGAGAGAGAATAAGAATATCCAACCGTCATCCTCATCCTGTGTTGTGTGCTCTGGGCAGCATCAAGGGTAGCTGGACGCCGCTGCTCTCTTCAATTCCATCTGCTAGACAGATGACAGGCTGTCTGTCAGGAGGGTACTTACCACCTGGGCCCTTCTGTCACTGTAAACAGTGAGCAGGGCACATTTTTCCAGGAACCAGATATTGAGAATTAGTCCGTTACATGTAGTTCATGCAATTAAGGGGAAATGCTGGCTATTTTGCCAGCAGGCATGTGGGTTTGAGATCATACTGTAGAAGCTAAATGAGTCCAATTTAACCAACAGTCTCCTTGAGATTGGGAACCTGTGCAACAGGGCTGCCATCAGGCTTTGTGGGGAAGGGGGAATTATGGGAAGGACTCATGTCCCAAGAAGATTTGGGAGTGTCAGCCAGGCCCAGAGAGGCCAGAACAGGGGCGCTGGGCATGATGCTGCCATCTGTTGGGAGACACTGGGCCCTTTTGGAGATCCAGGGACTCCCCGGCAACGAATGCCTTGGTTTAGTTTGGATTGGGCCCCAGCCTCCTTTTGTGCCCAGGCTGATGACTGGGGATGTGGATGCCACAGTTTTTTTTAGCTGTTCCCACCAGAAGCCACTAAAGTCTGGAAAAGATGGCAGGTGAAGGAGAGGAGTGTCCAGCTTAGGAAATCTGAGAAACAGAGTTTCCTCATGGAGCTGTAGCTGATGGGTGAGGGCCACCTCAGGCTCGCCATGAGGAATGTGTGGGGAGGCCTGGGGCAGGGGTCCACACATGGCCTGGGCTACCTCAGTGTGTTCCTTTCGTCCATTGGGCTTATTGATGTCTAGCATCAACACAAGGTTCTCCCAGGAGGTGGTGCCATGGGCTGGGCCAGGAGGGGATGACAGTAGGGGCCACAAACAGGGCCCCAAGAGAGTTGGGGACCCTGGCAATTCTCCCAGTCATCAGAGTGACATGTCACTAACAGATCAGCCAGGAAAGCCAAGAGATCATTGAAGGACCAAGGCTGGTCATGGCCGGAAGGAAAATGGCGGTGGGCAAGCCAGAAGTCTGGTGCCCAATCTGGGGAGTGAGCTCAGTGGTAGGGCTGGGGAGACGGGGAGCAAAGCAAAGGCAGGGCAGAGGAAGCATGAGGGCGTCCACCCATGTGCTAGGACTTGCAATCAGATACGTATATGTTCTACAGTCTGACCCTTAGCACATTTCTGTGATGTAGGGAATAATGTCTCCATTTAGCAGGGATAAAACCAAAAATAAAACAAAGGTGAGCGATTCGTCCCAAGTCATAAAGCTTTTGTGCTAGACCTAATTCAGATCAAATGCAGATCTGCCTGACTCCAAAGTTTCTATTTGTTCTACTCGATCTCTCTGGGGTCGTTGTCCCTCCTTAGGAAACGGGGGAGGCTGGACAAGATCAGGGTTTTCTAAGCTTTAGTTCAGATCCAGCTTTGTGATTTGTGTCCTACCCACTTCTCCTCTGTACTAGCATTCATGGAAAAGTTTCCCTTAGACAATCTTATACTCGCTAATTATTTATTTTTTATTGTGGTAAAATCTACATAACATATAACTTATTGTTTTAGCCATTTTTAAGTGTATTGTTCAAGGACACTAAGTACCTCCACAATGCTGTGCAACACTTCTTGATTTTTTTTTTAAAGATGTATTTATTTATTTTAGAGAGCAAGAGACAGAGAGCATATAAGTGTGGCGCGGGGCAGAGGGGGAGAGAGAGTCCTGAAGCAGACTCCCCGCTGAGCGTGGAGCCTGACACGGGGCTTGATCCCACGGCCTTGAGATTATGACCTGAGCGGAAATCAAGAGCCAGATGCTTACCCGACTGAGCTACCCAGGCACCCCAAAGCTTTTTTATTTTAACATAGATATATTTTACAAGGGAAAATGTGATATCACTGTTGGATGGAGACCAGTATCACTTTTCACAAACAAAAGTTAACCATTAGAATCACAGTGAAGACAGAATGTTATGCACTATTGCCTCTGAAGGCTTGGAAGTGAAGCCTGTTCCTTCCCACCCCCTTCTCCAGTTTTTAAGGGAGGATCCCAAATACCAGAAACAGTTAAACAGATCCTAGCCCCCAACAGATGCATCCCCTTGATATACTCAGAAAAACTGAAAGAGGAATGGTAAGGTCATCTATCTTCCTACTGTGATGGCTGTGTGATCCCCGGCTGTGCCCGGGTCCCTCCTCCCATCTTACCCATCACTGTGCACCCTCTCTGCCCCCCTGGCCCCAGCTCTACACTGTGATGCCTGCTGAGAGGTGCACAGGCTCCCACCCACCTGACCCCAGACCACGTGGATCTTCCAGTAGTGGCAGAACACGGAAGCAGCCATGGAGACACAGAGGCATGGGACACGGGGGTTCCACCATGAGCCAGATTTCATTTGGAGATTGGATTTGTCTTGGGTACCCATGTGCTTGGACAGTAGGAGCAGCAGGAATGTTACCAAGAGGCTGAAAAGAGCCCAGGGAGGACTTGTTTTCCTCAGCTGTGCAGAGATGCTCGCTATCAGCATTCTGTGGAGACGTGTTCATTGCACGAGTTGTGGCTTTGCTTTAGTGAAACAAGCTAGGAAGCCCTGAACATGGGGGCTGGGAATCAAAACCACTTTGGAAACCTGGGTGAGGGGTCACTGTGAGTGAAGTCAGTGGCCTGGGGGCTTGAGGAGCAGAGGTCCAGATGGGAGGGTCTCCCTGTCTTCCACCCTCTCCTGGGCATGGTTAACCTGGCCCCCACCATGATGGCCCAGGACACGAGGCACGGGCTTCTCACCTGGGGCTTGGTCTCATCTTTGTCCTTGTAGTAGAAGAGCTGATCCCCACGCAGCACGAACCAGCGCTGCTGCCAGTTCTTCATGACGCTCCTCTGTTTCTTCAGCCAGCCCTCCTTGAGCACCGGGCCCAGCCGGCGGGGGTAGGGCAGCCGCCCCGGGCTGCGGCTCTGTTCCCCCATCACCAGGCTTTTGGAGCGGGCTGGAAGTCAAAAACACATACAGTGAGTATGAAGGACGCGTGCCTGAGGCCAGTCCCTGCCCCTTCCTGGCATCCCTGCTCCCCCGTGTCCAGGGCACGGGAGTCTAGGCCAGCAGGACAGGATCAGGATCATGCTTGGCGTACTTCCCCTTGGTTCAAAGGGCCATGGGCTGGAACAGCTCAGTAGCACCAGAAGCAGCAGCCTAGGCTTATCCACTGGGGCTAGGGGCACAGCCTTCCGGCCTGGTTAGCTTCTGCTATGCCTCCAGCTTCCTAGGTTCTTCATTGCCCAGGTTGGTTCATCCATCCATGCATCCGTGCACATAGGCACATTTCCATCCACCCACCCACTAACACATGCATCTATCCACGAAACAAGCCATCCATCCATCCATCCATCCATCCATCCATCCATCCATCCATCATCTTCCCATTTGTTCAATGGTTCATCCGCGTATTCATTCAGTAGCAACTTATTGAGTACGGGTATATGTCAGCACTGTCCTAGGTGCGAGGGATAAAGCAGTGAAATAAGGAACAGAGGTAACTCTGGGTCCTCCTGGAGCTCACATTCCACCAGGTTTTCTGTCACTCAGGCCCCGAGGGAACTGGACCCATCAGTCCCCCTCCCTGGTCTCTGCATGGCACCCCCTCTCTGGAGACATCAGACTTGAACACCATTGCCCAGAACACCCAAAGCTACGCTGTTGCTTTGCTAGGATCATCTTGGCAGAGGGGGCCAAGACAGCGAGGCCTCTGATTCAGCGGTCGGTTGTAACTTGTTAGAGGTTCCCTGGCTGGGCAAAGGGGCATCTCTCCGACCTCAGCGTCTTGGAGCGCCCACGAGCCCTTCCGCCTGGCAGGCTTCCTCTGCTCCCCACGTGACACCGCTGGCTGGGACCCTGCCAGGACCACCACCCTTCACCGTGATGACTGGGCCCCTACTGACCCTCGTCTAGCCCATCATTGCCCTGTCTCTCCTCTGTCTCTGGAGTGGCTCCCCTCCCCCTCCACCCAGTATCAAGTGTACTGTGGCAGTGGTCTCCAGGAGGGGCCATCATGGACTTAGGAAGGACTGTTCTAAATGTAGTTCCACTTGTAATTCTTAGACCGTGGATCCTAACTTCTGACTGGAATGCACGTTCCCTGGGACCCGCAGTTGCACCGTGATTCTGTGTGTGTGTGCGCGCGCGTGTGTGTGTGTGTGTGTGTGTAAGCTCCTCCCATTACACTAGTGACCACAGACCTAAGTCTGGCCTACCCTCTGCCCGTGCTGTCCCACCAACCTGAACCTTTCTTCCATCCCTGTCTCACTCAACTCCTAGATTTGGATGCTTCGTGAACCCCTACACATCCTTTGAGATCCAGCTCAGATATTTCTTCTGCAGAACCTTCCTTCTGAATCTCCTCCAGATAGTCATCCCCTTCCCTACCAAGACACATGACCCATGGCTGGTCATTATCTGGGGCTGCCTTTCTGCCCCAGTAGACCGAGGTGCAGGAGGGGAGGACAGGATGTCTTACTCGGGTCTACGTGTGTAACCCTCACCACGTGCTACTCAGGGAGTGGATGTAAGTCATGCTTGTCAAACATGACTGGCTACTTAGGCCCACCCCGATCACTAGGTCTGTCTGTGTCTTATCATGGCATTAAATGTGACATGACACTTGGCTGCTCTCCGAGGAGATCATAGAGTTTGGTGGTCCCCAGCTTTGCCTCGAGGGACATATGGCCTGGGATACAATCCAGAATTGACCACTTTCACTGGGGCAAAAAATAAGGAGGTCATCCTGCGGGCCCTGCTCTAGAAGGGGTCAGCTCACCGATAGCTGGGGGATTCAGAGGAGACATCATCCTCTCTGCTGCCCTGAGCAGCTGCAATAGCTCAGACTACGTCAGTCCCTGCCTTCTCCACCTTGATTCCCCGTTGCCATCCCCTTGGCTGCGGTGAGGCCAGTGCTGAATGTTCCAGCCTTGTCTAGGCTGTGCTTTGGCCCAGAGAGCAAGCAGCCTGTTTCCAGGCTCAGCCCAATGCACAGAAGGGGGACTGTCGATCCCTAAGCACAGAGGGTCTTTCTCAGAGACTAAGGAATCGTCAGGTGGCACCTGCTCCTCCTTCCAGGAAAGCAGCCCACCTCTGAAGCCCTGCGTCAAGGGCTGAGCTTCACCTGCACTCACGGGCTGCTCCCTACCTTCGCTCCCCACCTTTCCGTGGGTCCCGGTCCCCGTACACACTGAGGTGTACTAGATTAAAGCCTACTTTCCTCCTTTATTTCTGTGGCTATTTACTATTCCTGTGAGTTACCTAAATATTCCCTCATCGCTGGGTATTTGGAGGCCTTCCAATGTTAGTGATTTAATTAAAGAGACAATGGGGTCCAGTTGCAGAAACGCAGGATCGTGGCCGGCTCTGTGAATTGTCTGTGCCTCAGCTGATGGGCAAGCAGGGTGCGTGGGGGATGACGGCACCTGGCCCTGCAGAGCGGGCTGGGGGAGGAGAGATGGCCACGTCTGGTGGAGCGCTTGGCATGGCCCCGGCGCCCCGGCACTGGCTACCATGGCAGTGAGGATCCTGCTCATGGAAATGGTGAGCGGATGTCTCCATGTGGAACTGCTTTCTGGAGATGGGTTCCGGGGCAGACTCACGGAACAGAAGGCATGGACTTTCCTACGGCTTTTAGCTGGTTAGGTGCCATTACACCCTTCCTTCTAAAAATGACGCGTGGATATATTACAACACACAAAATTATCCTCTTGTACCCTTGCTTCGTAGCCATCAATATGAAATATCATAATCTGAATATTCCTACTCCATAATTTAGTTAAGTATAAAATGACACTTAGATACTGTCTTAGCTCACCCCGTTGTTGGATCACTCATCGGGGTATATCCTTGCATTGGCCCCCACTCCCGGTATAAAGCTTCCTCCCAGTAACTTAACTGATTGCCCCTAGTGGGAAGAGCTGGCTGGCGGTGGGGGAGCAGCTGGGGTACTTATAGTTCTCCTGGTCCCTTGGATCCTCTTCCCCTCTCGAGTGAGCCTTAGTGATTCTCTAGAAGCGTCTCTGCAGCCCCAGAAAAGCTACCCTTCCATTTCCAGGTGCCCACAGCACCATGCCCAGGGTCTGCACTGCACCCCAGCTCTGCTCTGCACCTCAGCTGCTCTGCGGGAAGAAGCCCTTGGGCTGAGCTGCTGGCAGGTGGGGCGGGGGGGGTGTGTGGTTTGGGGGCCTGTGCCCGACAGGACCCAACAGCATCAGGAAGGACCTCCCTGCTCCCAGGGCTGTACCTGCCCCTCCATCTCTCCTCCCGTCTCAAGCTGTGCAGAGCCTGGAGCAGGGCTGTACTCGTCAGACGCTGACTGATTCCATTCCAGGGCCCAAGACTGTATGGGGCCTCCGGGGCTGGGCACTAGAGTTACCCAAACCTTAGTATTCTGGTGGAGTCTGACAGAGGACTGAGGTGGGAGAGGGGACAGGTGTGTCCCCTGGTTACTGAGTTTCTTCTCTGGGTCTCAGTTTCTTCATCTCTAAAATTCCTTTAATGGGTTGAGAGTCGGTGGTAAAATGAAGGCAGCAATACATAGGCTTCTGTGTTTGAATGACTTGAGCTTTCTGACATGAGCCTTGATGGAAACTGAGCCCCTGTGGGTAAAGAATTTCTAGAGGGGGTGGGTTGCCTCCTTTGTCTATTTGTATATTCTCCTCTTCCTCTTCTTGGGGACTCTGTAAGGGCTGTGTAGGACCTTCCACCCTTTTGGGGCCTTTAATGAGGACTCTGGCTTAATGGAATGTTCTAGGGCCACATCTCTGGTTCTATTGTCTTCTTACAACAGGGCCTGAAATGGTCTCATTTGACAAGAGCATAACACCAGTAGGACCCGGAATAAACCTGCCCTTCCTTCCATACCCCCTACAACATCTTGAGCAGGGCCTTCACGTAGAAGGAGCACAATAAAAGTTCAGTGACTCATCAGCACACCCCAACACTGAGAAATGCTGGGGAGCCCTTGGCTGGGCACTGGGCCTGGTCTGCAGAGATGGTCTCTATGCAGGCATGTCTGCCCAGGAAGGCCGAGCTCTTAGAGCACAGAACGCTGGATGCTGAGCCTGGTGGACAGCAGGTGCCCAGCAAGAAATAAATGACGGCCGTGTGAGTGAACTGCTGTTCCCTCTGTGTTTTCCGCCCTGATCCCCAGGCCCTGGGCACTACCCTCCTGAGGGCTGCAGATATGGAGGAGGCAGGCAGGGGGCTGGGGGGGCTTGTTTCCTGGGGCAACAGGGCTGGGTGTGTCCTGCATTGGTCTCTGAGCGGTTGCCGGCATCCCTGCCTAGCCGCCCCAGGCTCGCTCAGAAGAGAGAAGAACCAGCTCCCGCTGCCTCATTCAGCAGGGAGCCACTGCTCGCAGATGGTACTTAGCTGCCCAACCAGCCCAGGCATTTCCCCATCTGATCAATCACAGGATACTACCTCTTAGAGGGCCGATGGAGTGTCTTGAAAGGAAAATAATCATTGTTATGATTTATTAATAACCACTGTTCCTGCCCTCAGCATTTCCTTGAGTCGACACATTCAGCGCTTTAAATACTTAGGCAGAGCTTTCAAGTCAAGCAGCCTGAACATTCTGAGGCTCGAGAACAGAGGCGAGTTTCCCAAGAGGGCCCAGGAGCGGGCCCAGGACAAGCTCGTGACTGGGGTGGGGAGGAGGGTGCCCTCCGCCCTCCTCCCAGGCAGAACTCTTCTGCTCACATCACAACCATTCACCCATTCATTCATTCATTCATTCATGCCTTCCAAATCTACAGAACTCCTCCAGGTACAGTGCAGTACCCTAAGTTTTTGGTGTTTCCCAGGAGCCCCCATGCACACTTGCAAACACACACTCGTGCATGCACACACTCACACACACTCACGCACGCAGAGCTTCCCAGGAGGGAGCAGGGTCCCCCACGTCTTCACAGCCCTTATTCCCAGGAAACGTCAGAACTCTGGGTGGAGGAAATGGAAATCGAGTGCCCCTAGGTTCATTGGTTATTAGAGAAGGGCAAAACAGGCGCAGCATCAAGGCTTTACTAGGACAAAATGAGAGGCGGGGCCGGCCACCAGGCCGCGATTCACACCCGTGCCTACCGAGGAAGTGGGGAGCTTTCTTTTCTCAGAGCTGGAGAAGTGAAAGACGTGAACAGGTAATGTACAGAAGAGGAAATATGAATGGCCAATCGGGATGTGCAGAGATGCTGAATTTCAGGAGTAATCAGCGAAGTGCAAACCAGAGCCAGAAGATAATACAGCACTGGGTACCTTTAGGCAGGTACATTTCTAAAGTCTGGTAATGTCATGTGTTGGTTGGGTTGTGAGTAATTGTAAGCCACTACACAGAGGACAATTGGGCTGTATTTATTAAAGTTAAAAACACGCACAGTCTACAACCCAGCAATTCTGCCTGTCGCCCGTGTCCTCCAAGAAAGAACCATGATGTCCAGGCAGTCACCCACAGGTATGCCATCGGAGCTCTCAGTGTGATCCCTAAAAATGGGGAAAACCCAAATGGCCAACAATCGGAAGATAACCAAATTAGACTGCTGTATTCACATTGTAAGATGCTTTGCAGAAGTTAAGCGGAATGAGGTGAATGTATGTGAGCTAACATGTCTAGCTCCCCCTTTTTATTAAGCACCTCAGAGGAGATGTCTTCAGTCCCTTTTCTGTAATTCCTCTCCTGGTCCCTTTTCTTTTTAGTAAAATACATATATAACATGAAATTTACCGTGTTAGCCATTTCGAAGTGTACATTTCAGGAGCATTCCATCTGTTCACACTGCTGGGTTACCATCACCACCATCCAGCTCCAGAACTTCCTCATCATCTCAACTGCTCCCTGTTCTTCTTGGACCCCACCCAGTAGGTTTCCCCTACTCGGCCCCACGCAGATCGCTCTTCTCAAGACTGCAGGGACCCTCACATGGCTCAGTCCAAGGGTCAAGTCAGTCCTTCCATTCCTTGACCCCTAGTGGAACTGGATCCAGCTGGTATCCTCCTTCCTCCAGGGCCATTTCTACCCTGGGGCTCCAAGACCTCTCTCCCTGTCTGTCCCCTCCTTCGCTGGCCATCACGCTGTCTCATCTTCCCACCTCTTAGTCTAGAGCCCAGGGCTTGCCCTTGGACTCTGTTTCTATCCACACTCACTGTCTCAGGGGTCTGCTCCTGTCTCATGGGTGTAAACACCATCCGTGGGCACGAGGTGCCTGTGCAGAGACCCACCCACCAGGTCACATGCCGGAAGCGGATCTCCCAGGCTTTTCCGGCCCTGACCCTGCTCCTCCCATGGTCTCTGCCATCAGTCGGTGGGAACAGCACCCTCAGCGGACCATCATTTCTCACCTGAATTCCTGCTGGAATCTCTTCTGCAGGCCGTCGCCCTGCCATCCCCTCTTCAGCCTCTAACAGGCAACCAGAGAGTGTTTTTAAAGATGGGCGCTGGACCATGTTGCTCCCTAGGAAATCCTGCGGGACTCCCCATCTTGCTCAGAGTAAAAGTCAGAGTCATCAGTACAGCCTCGTGGGGTCCTCTGGTCCTCTGCAACCTCTCCGACTTTCCCATGCTTTCCCAGTCCTGGCCATGGTGGTCTCTGCTGTCCCTCAGATGGGCCGGCCATACACCAGCCGCACGGCTCTGCCCCTGCGGCGCCCCTACCGCCCCTTCCCTGCGGGGCTTCTCTTAGCCCCCTCCTTCTGAACTCAGTGCCACTCTCTCACTGAGGAAAGCCTGACCACCCTTTAAAAAGGCATCCCAAGCCTCCCAGCTCCCCTTTCCTGCTTTATTTTAACATTTACTTAAATTCTGTTACAGCGATGGAGGAGAGCAAGTTACAGCACAGCACACAAAATGCAAACCTCTATAAAAGGGAAGAAAAACGACAGCCCCCAAACAAAAGACGTCACATTGTATTTGTGGTGGGTGCGTGTATTTGCACAGAAAACGCGTCACGGATTTGACAGAGACTGTGGAGGGAAGACGGAGCTGTGAGGGTGTGCGTTTCACATGGGGAAGGAAGGCATCCGTTACACTGCTGAGAGTAAATGAAAATAAAAACTGCAACTTGAAATAGCTCTTTTGGAAAGGAATGGGATCCCCTTAGGAGACCTAAAATAACAAGTAAAATATCACTAGTTTGAGAAATGTCTACAAACATTTATCCGTGACAAGCATCACGCTAGGCTATGGACCTCAACACCGATGAGAGAGGAGCTTCCAGGCCGAACAGACGATGCTTCCTGGAAGGCAGACCCAGGCCCATCTGTGTCCCTTCCAGGGGACCAGGTCAGGGGGTCCCTCTCTGTGAGCCCCTCTGGTGGGCCTGGTTCCACTCCAGCCTATCTGCTCCCCCTCCACGTAAGGAGGGGCTCAGTGAGGGAGTGTGGGTCACTCACCCACCCAGTGGTGCAACTACCCAGGCTTCTACAAGTGCTGAAGCTTACGACTTGCTGAGAACACATCAAAGACATCTTAGACTGTAGATCATGTCGATGCTTTGCCCAAATTCCCTTAGATCCCTTTCTCTGTTTTATGTGCCCCGCGCCCCCTCCAACCGCGCCCCCTCCCCGCCCCAGGATACTACTGCTTTACTGGCAGCAGCTTACCCTTGGGGTGTGTTTCAGGGCTGCAGGCCTGTTTTGGAAGGCTGCCCTGGGGCTCACAGAGACAGTTTGGCCCGGGCACTAGGAGAACCGGAAGTCCCTGGGAATTTACAAGCCCCCGCCCAGCAGCCCCTGGCCCGAGACTCCTGGGTGTGGGAGCCTGAAAACTCCTGCAGCCTGGATTCTATCTGGAAGCCACTCACAGGGGTAAAGAGGTGTCGTTCATGCTTCAAAGTTCCAGAAGGCTCAAGCTGACACCTCCTGGATTGGGCTTCTGCCAAGCATGGCTCTCTTCCCTGTCCTGCTGCCCAACCCTCTCACTGGGGTCTCCTGGGGGCACCTCTTTGATAAATGACGTCATGACAATCCTCATGTCAGGATCTACTTAGGAGAACCCCACCTAACACACCCGATGGCTTTCCAGGCCTTCCGAATACGCCTGTGGTAGCAGCATCGGCCTCGGGCGGCTGCTAGAGTATCTGGCCAGAGCAGGGCTCACAGGGGTTGGCGCCCTGCAGCCGCCCAGGGATGACTTTCCATCTGCAGCTCTGTAAGTGCAACCCCAGGAGCATGGAGGTGTGGCCACCCAGGAGCTAAAACATAATTGATTTATACAGTCAATGGGATTTTAAAGCAGGGCTGGAAAACCAGCAAGATGGCTCTCAGAGCGGAATTGATTTAAAGGGTAAGTATTGAGGCTGAAAGATTGATTGAGCAGAGAGGTGAGGTAATGGAAGGAGCAATCTGAAGGGCCGGAGAAGTCGGTTTCATAACGATAATGCAGTCTGCAGCCGAGGACGAGGGGGCCTCATCAGGTGCCCAGGCTGTCCTGGGAATACGGATGGCTCGAGCCTCAGATGATGTATTACACCAGGGTTCCTGAGTGTCCCCGACTTTTTTTTTTTTTTTCCTCTTGTTACCTAGCATTCTTTCTGGACTCCATTGGTCATCTGTTCTCTGCCTGGTTCCCCTATCGAAAGGGCCTAGAGAAGCAGCCAGGGCCTCCTAACGGATCTCACTTCAGGGCCTGGAGGACCAAAGACAGCAAGGGGCACAACCTACTCCCCCACAAGTGAGAAGTGCAAATCCTAAGATAGCGCTGAAGTTGTCTAGAAAGTTGGGATTTTTTTCATAATGATTACTTTAAAGATTTAAAAAAATCAATATAAAAGACCACATTTTTTTTTTATTTGTCAGAAAGAGAAAGAGAGAGAGAGAGAGAGAGCACAAGCAGGTGAAGTGGCAGGCAGAGAGAGAAGCAGGCTCTCTGCCAAGCAAGGAGCCCGATGTGGGACTCGATCCCGGGACCCCGGGATCATGACCCGAGATGAAGGCAGCCACTTAACTGACTGAGCCACCCAGGCATACCTATAAGATCACATTCTTAAAAGTTATTTTTATGGCTCTTCCTGGGTCTGCCTCCCAGCTCTGCTAGTGATGGTCTTGGACAAGAGAGAGCCGAAGGCAGAGAGACACCTGAACAGCTTGGTCTGCACTTCCCTGCAGCACGCCCCTGAAGACTCAGCTGGATCCGGCCTTCAGCATCCATTCATGCGGGCCTCCTGTCATCCATTCTGTGCTAGCCACTGGGGGCGTGGAGATGAGAGGCATGCGCCTGCCCTCAGAGAGGTAAAGGGGGAGCACAGACACCCAAACGCAAGGTCTCACAGTCATCGTGGCACACGTAAGGGGAAATGGGAACGTGAAGGCGGCAGGAGGAAGTCAGGCTGGGAGGCCGGGAGGATAGTGGGGAGGCAGAAGCTGGATGAAAGAATGGAGTGAACACTGGAGGGGATCAGGTTATGCCCCCCGAAAAATGCCACTTGCTGATGGCAACGTGGTCATATGGCACATTGATTATTTTGAGTTGCAGGCAATTGAGAAATATCAAACACCAAAGGAGCTTTCTCTCGTCCCTCTTTCTGCCTAAAAGAAGGGTATGAATTTCCTGCACAGGTACCTCTCCTACTCCTGTACAAGGAAGAGGAGAGTGAGACTCTGTAGTCTGAATAACAAACCTTACTAAACAGCTTATCTACCGTATATATATATACTTCCCGATCACCATCCCACAGTGAACTGCCCCTGGGATTTAACTGCCTTTCCTCCTGTTACTCTGTCTCCTGTCAATTTAATTCGCAGGTCCCAGACTCAGAACTTAAGAGGGTAGAGGAAAAGTTGTTCATCCCCTACACTATGAAGGCTGGGGGAAGCAGGGGTGTGGCCAGCAGGGGGCACAGGAAGCCATGCAGGATGAGAGAACGTGAAGTCAGGCCTGGGAATTCTGGCTCCCCGGCTCTTAACACCAGCTCTCACAGACCCACATCTCTCCCCTCCAACAGACTATACCCTAACCCCTCCGCTCGAGACTAATGAAAAAACTCTTCCTCTGAAAAGACAAGCCTGATGGACCTCCATCCATTTCTATCTACAAGCTGGACCTCTAACCACCATCACACAGTGACATCCCTCATGTTGGGTCTCCTTTGAAGAGGCTGTGCCTTAGCCCTCACTGACATGGGTTCAAAGTGGAAATGAGGAGAGGCCTCTGTGAGCCAGTGCTCTGTCAGATGTGCAGTTTCACCTCCCACTCACACCACACACCTCACTCTTTCCACACCAATGACTGGTCCCTGCATGGGTCATTTGATGCCACATCTCTGCATTTCTGTGCTTGCCGGCCTGATGAGTCCTGACTCACACTTGAGGCATTGGTGTATCTGTTTCCTGCCACGTGAAGACTCTCCCAGGAGCTTCTCAAAGCAGAGGGGTCAACTTCCATCCATTATGCCATGGCCATGACTGGCACACACATCTGGCCAGACATCTCTGCGCCACATTGATTTGTGAGCTTCTCATGGCCAGAGAAGATGCCCTCCCCATGCCTAGATCTCCACACTATAGCACAGCCTCAATAAATGCTTGCTGAGTGAATGAATGAACATGAGACAGGAATTCTCAAGTTCAAAGAAGATGGGAAAGATCAAGTCCAAGAGACTTGGTGCCTCTCTAGACGATCTCCTTCATTTGGAAGAGATCTGCCAACAGGATTTCTCCTACCCTCGGCCTGTTTTCATTCAATTAAAAAGTTAAAGGGCACAAGATCATTGATTCCTTTCCCATAATCAGAGAAGTGGCAAGCTAGGAGATAAAGCTCAGAGCCAAACTGTCATTTTCCTACTTTTCCTAGTTTGGCGTTTGGTCCGGAGAGGCTACAGGAGGTCACAGAAGGGGCACCGAATTTGGAGGCTTGAGGCCCGCTGGCCTCTTGGAGTCACAGATTTCCATATAAAATGGGAGCAAAAGACAAATCCTATCCACCTTTTAGACTTTGGTGAGGATGAAATGAAGGGTATTTTGAAAGTGCTTTGGAAAGGGAAAGGCGAAGAGTGATTGGAGGTTAGTACTGCTTTTATCACCGCTGGCTGAGCGCCTTGGAAACCTCTCTCCTCTCTCTGCACCTCATCCCAGAGCAGCTGGCCCCAGCCTCGCTACCACCAATTCTGTTAAGATCAGCAGGCCATTCACCAGGAGCCTGGGATCGGTGGACTCAATGTAATTCAGTATCGATTATAAATTTCATTCCTGTCTGCCTACAAGCCATTAGCTTAGATCAATAGATTCTCTACCCTTGGTTAAGTAACCATTGAGGCTGTTGATGATTTCAGCAGAGTCAGGGCATGTCCCTGGCTGTCGTGGTAGGGGGGCCCAAGGCGGTCTTCTGCCCCATGCCTACCTGACCCAATTCAGGCCTGTCTTGCCAATAAATCATTCATTCCAACCTTCAAACAGTAAGGTCTTGGCCAGCTCTCTAGTTCTCTGGGGCCAGAAGTCCAGCCTGGAGCTCCTCTGGCCCAGCATCTGGTAGTGTCCTGTGTCCCAAGAGTGCTGGTATTATGAACTTGGGGCATCTTCTAACGGTGAAGACCTGAGTGGGATCTGGGAGGAGAGGCAGGAGAAAGGAGGCTTGGGTTCACAGTGCATTTCTCCAGGACACATTCTGAGGGCTGGAATAGTGTCCAGAAACAGGGGAACCGAGCTGGGAGCAGCTGGTGCTCTGAGCAGATGTGCTCTGCACAACAGCCCCGCTGTCCCCTCACCTCCTCTGCCACTGGCAGGTGGGAAATGTCATTGCTTCCTGAGCCTTTACTGGACACTGGCTCTCTCCCTGCCCTCAGCCACTCCCCACAGACACACTGCCCACACTGCAGCGAGCAACAGCATCTAACGTTCCATCCAGCCACGTCACTCCCTTGTTTAAGCCCTACCTGGATATGGGACGGGTCTCTTCCCTGGGCTGCATCACCATTTTCCCCCTGCCCTCTTGCACTGCCGCCATAGCCAGGGGCTCACAGCTTGCCCAGTACAGGCGCCCTTGGTCTTGACACATGGCTTTCTCTGCCGGAGAAGGCTTTCCTTCCCTGCTGCCTGGAGAGGGCCCTACTGCATAAATAAGGAAGTGCACAGTGGTATTCAAGAGCCTTTGGGTTTTGAATCCCTGCACTGCCACTCCTGGCTTCGAGTTCTTTTAGCTCTCTGGGACTCAGTTTCCTCATCTGAAAAATGGGGCAATGGTGGTCTCTCTTCAAAAGACTAAGGGTCTTTTGAGGATGAAAGGAGATTTCACACAAGGTAGTTGTCATAGGACATAGAAACGGAAATTCCAACAGGGCACGGAGACTCGAGAGCTGTGACCTAAACGAAGGCCAGACCAGGAAGCACACTTTCAAAGAGGTGGGCGAAAATCAGCTCTGCAGCCCTGGGAAGGAAGTGGACATACTGAAGTGGTCTTGCATTTTGCAAACGAAAGTGACTCTAGGGCAAGTCATCACCCAAGAGTGGCCAGAGTTGTCACAGGGCTTTACCCAGGCAGGGACAGGGGCAGGCCTGGTACCCGGTAGGGTGGCGGGCACAAAGAAGGTTGCTTCGTGAGTTGTGCTTGTTCTAAAGCATGGTTACATGAGGCCAATAGACATGAGCGATGGTTATTGCTATTATTAAATAGCTGGCCAGCACACAGAGATTAAAGCTACGTGTGACTCCTAGTGCAAGCAGGGAGGCGAAAGGTATGTAAGTCTGCAGTATTCCAGCGGGCTAATTTGGGCAGAAATATGGCAAGTTGAAATAAAAGAGCAACTAAGGCTGGATTCCTCAGCATCAGCAGAGGTGGAGGGGCCAGGCCCGCGGGGACCCATCACACACCTTTGCCCCCACGGCCAGCCCTGCTGCTCCCACTCGTGAGGACACTTCCACAGGCTACCACTCTCTTTTTCCCATTGAACCTGGAGTCCTTCCCCTTTTTTACTAGCCTGTGGCTTAGCCAGGGTGCTTTCCAGCTGAACAAATCTGAGACACAACAGGACAAAGTGGGTGGCATGACCCCATCTTCTGTTTTTGTCCCCGCACCTGGCGGCGGCACCGTGAATACCATGGGAGCAGGTGCTTTCCAGGGATCAGATAGCCTGGCATCACCAGGGCCCAAGCTGCTCGGTGACACCATCCACCCCCCACCTCTGGACAGGCCAATATGGGGGGTAGGAAGCTTCTTGAGCCTCAGAGTTCTGTGGTTAAGCTGTTTTTGATTTTATTAGTGGTGTGATTTTGAGCATTTTACTTAAATTATCTTGCTTCCGTTTTCTCCCTTGACTCACAGGGCTGCTATAAGGCACATGCTGAATGCTCAGCATTTCTGACTTTCCTGCCTTCCTTCCCTGGAGCAGAAAGTGCAAAGGCTCCCTGGGGCCTTTGATGTGTTAGCAATGAGAGAGTCATATCCTATGATCCCATATATATGAAATTTAAGGATAGGCAAAACCACTATACCACAATTTCTATCTGTGGTGATAGAAATCAGAAGAGTGTCTGTCTGGCTGGCTGTGAGGAGAGTGAGGAGGGATGGGGAAAAGAGGAGGGATCTTTCTGGGGTTGAAAGAAAGTCTCTGTATTTTGACCTGGGCGGTAGAGCTTACACCACAGATCTGCACATTTTACTCTATGTGAATGATGCTTCGATTTAAAAAAATGAGGAAAATGTTAGAAACGAATCATGAAAATCCTAGAATAAACAGTATGCACAAAATCAGGCTGCAATGTACTTTGAGGCCACTGTTGCACAAAGATTCTCAAATTGGGAATTTTACTTCCTCTGACCAGGTCCTTGGGGCTGGTCCTAGACTTTTGGTTCATCTGGGGGCCTTTGGAGCTTCATTTCATTTCATTTTTAAAAAAGATTTTATTTATTTGAGAGAGAAAGAGAGAGAGAAAGAGAACACAAGCAGGGGGAGGGGCAGGCAGAGGGAGAAGCAGCGTCCCCACTGAACAGGGAGCCTGACAAGGGTCTCGATCCCAGGACTCCAGGATCTCGACCTGAACTGAAGGCAGATGCTTAACTGACTGAGCCACCTAGGTGTCCCCTTCATTTGACTTCTGAGCAAACTTCTGGAAGGAGAGACAGGAGAGAGCTCAGTCTGATGTGTGGGGGTAGAAGGCCCGGCCAATGGTAGAGAATGTGTAGACTTAGGCACTTGAACTCTTGGGGAAGGTGAGAGCCCTGAGTAGTGGGGAACCAGGGCCTGGACTAGAAGAAGGAGACCACTGGGTGAGTCTGTCATGTGTGGCCTTCCCTCTGCACCAAAAGCTGCTGTGTATGAGGCCTCTAGTCCCTAGCTGGCCTCTGGCCCAGACCCTGGCTCCACTATCCAGAAACTGTTCTCCTAGACCACCTCCCTGACCCCTCTCCTAACCTTCGATCCTCTCTCTGAGTCTCAGGAAAAGCAGATACTGTGTGACTTAAGTAGACTGCTGTCCCTTTGCCGTCCCACTCTCAGTGCCATGGAGGTGTTCTGTCTTTGGGAGCCATCAGCAGACAAGCCTGAGCAGGGGGCAGCATGGAATCGCCATATCTTGGAAGGGCCACACTTTTCAGAACCAAGCAATCAGAGAAGGTCTGGGAACCCCATGGTCATCCCTTCAGAGCAATCCTCCAGTTTGAACTGGTGTGAGGTTATGTGATCTCTGGGCTATCACTCCTCAGCCACGTTTCAAGTAGTCTTACAAGCCTTGGTGTGAAACCCGGCAGCCTCCTGTTCTTCCACCGCCTTCCATTCCCCAACCCCGGAGGCAGTCACTTTGATCCTTTTTAGTTTGGTCCTTTTGGTATTTACCTCTACATCTCTAATGGTATTCATTCATTGCCATTTTCCCCCCTTGACTCCCCCCCCGTCCAGTTAATGAACCCATCCATCCCATCATAAATTTATCTCTTTTGTGTGGGGGAGTACACGTCAGTTCTACTCTGCTAGCAAATTTCAGTTATACCATATAGTGTCACCAATTATGTCACTGTGTTTTACATCAGATTCTCAGACCTCGTTTGTCTTATAGCTCAAAGTTTGTGCCCTTTTACTGAACTCTCCCTACTCACCCCTCCACCACCCCTTCTCCCCCCATCCCTGGCAACCACTTATCTACTCTCTGTTTCTATGACTTTGCCTTTATAGTTTCCACATATAAGTAATACCATGCCATATCTGTCTTTCTCTGGCTTCACTGAGCACAATGCTCTCAAGATCAATCCATGTTGTCACAAATGGCAGGATTTCTTTCTCGTGGCTGAATAATAATCCACTGAATCTTTCCACACACCACACCTTCTTTGTCTATTAATCCTTTGATGGACACTTAGGTTGTTTCCATGTCTTGGCTGTTGTGAATAATGTTGCAATGAACATAGGAGGGCAGAGATGCCTCTGATATCTCATTTTCATTTCCTTTGAATATAGGGCCGGAAGTGGGGTTGCTGGATCCTATGGTAGTTCTATATTTAATTTTTGAAGGATCCTCCATGCTGTTTCCCACACTGGCTGTACTAATTTATTTTCCCAACAACAGTATGCCCAGGTTCCCCTTTCCACACACCCTCACTGGAGATAACATATCTCTGTTATCTCTTGGGTTTTTTGTTTGTTTATTTTACCATAGCCATTCTAACAGGTCTGAGGCGGTATCTCTTATGGTTTTGATCTGCGCTTCCCTGAGATCAGTTCTGCTGAACACCTTTTCGTGTTCTTGTTGGCAACTGTATGTCTTAAAAATGTCTATATTTAGTTCCCCTGCCCATTTTTAAATAGAATTGTTTGGGTTTTAATTTTTGGTATTAAGTTGTGTGAGTTCTTTATATATTTTGCATATTGAGCCCTTATCAGATATATGCTTTGCAAATAGTTTCTCCCATTTCCATTTTGTTGATGGATTCTTTGCTGTGCAGAAGCTTTTAAGTTTGATGAGGTCCCGCATTTATTTTTGGTTTTGTTTTTTGTTACCTTTGCTTTTGGTGTCAAACTCAAAAAAATCATCACCAAAACCAACGTCAAGGAGCTTGCCACCTATGTTTTCTTCTAGGAGTTTTACAGCTTCAGGTCTTAGTCTTTGATCCATTTCAAGTTGACTTTTCTATATGGTATAAGAAAATGGCCCAGTTTTGTTCTTTTGCATGTGACTGTCCAGTTTTCCCAATATCGTTTATCAGAGAGACTATCCTTTCCCCATATATATCCTTTCCCCATATATTCTTGGCTTCTTTGTCATAAATTAATTGGCCATAGGCCATATATGCTTGGGTATATTTCTGGGCTCTCTATCCTGTTCCATTGACTTATGTGTTTGTTTTTATGCCAACTCACTTCTTAACTTTTCTTTTTAAGGTTTTATTTGTTGACCTGTCACTATAGAAAGTGAAGATTTTATTTCTTTGACTCCCCTGGCCCCATCACACATAAATACCCACTCCATCCTTCCAACATAGTTATATTGTAATTTTGGTTTGCTCAACATGCCAAATTTGCATTATTAATTTGCACTATGTAATTGCTAGTCCCAGTTGAGCTATGTAGTATACTATAATAATTTTTCCTTTCATGAATCACTTTGGCTATCCCTGGAGTTCATAATTGTCCTTTTTTTTCATTTGCATAGTTTTCTACTACATATCAATAATTCAACCTTAAATATTCCAACAGTTGTCTAAATTTAATCTCCATGTGTTCATATGCAGTGGATATTTTCTTAAAAATATCACAATACTAAAAAAGCAAATAATCTAATTAAAAATGGGCAGAAGGCATGAATATTTTTTCAAAGAAGAAATCCAGATGGCCAACAGACACACGAAAAGATGCTCAATGTCACTGATCACCAGGGAAATGCAAATCAAAACCACAATGGGCTATCCTCTCACACCTGTCAGAATGGATAAAACCAAAAACACAACAAATGTTGGAAAGGATGTGGAGAAAAAGGAACCCTCGTACACTGCTGGTGGGAATGCCAACTGGTGCAGCCACAGTGGAAAACAATATGGAGCTTCTTCAAAAAATTAAAAATAGAGTTACCATATGATCCAGTAATTTTACTATTGGGTATTTTTCCAAAGAAAGTAAAAATACTAATTTGAAAAGATATGTGCCCCCCATGCTTACTGCAGCATTAATCACAGTGGCCAAGATATGCAAACAACCCAAGTGTCCGTGAATAGATGAATGGATAAAGAAGATGTGATATATATACAATGGAATATTATTCAGCCATAAAAAAGAACAAAATCTTGTCATTTGCACCAACATGGATGGATCTAGAGGGCATAATATTATTAAGTGAAATAAGTCGGTCAGAGAAAGACAAATACCATGATTTGATTCATGTGTGGAACTTAAGAAACAAAACAAATGGACAAAGAAAAAAGAGACGAACCAAAAACCAGACTCTTAACTAGAGAGAACAAACTAGTGGTTGCCAGAGGGGAGGTGGGAAGGAAGATGAGTGAAATAGGTGAAGGGGAGAGGCGCCTGGGTGGCTCAGTGGGTTGAGCCTCTGCCTTTGGCTCAGGTCATGATCTCAGGATCCTGGGATCGAGGCCTGCATCCGGCTCCCTGCTCAGCAGGGAACCTGCTTCCCCCTCTCCCTCAGCCTGCCTCTCTGCCTACTTGTAATCTCTCTCTCTGTGTCAAATAAATAAATAAATAAATCTTACAAAAAAAAAAAGAGAAATAGATGAAGGCGAGTAAGAGGATACTTACCACACAGAGCACTGAGTAACATATAGAATTGTTGAATCACTATATTGAACACCTGAAACTAGTATAATACTGTATGTTAGTGTAAGACACTTTAAACAATTAAAAATTAAATAAAAATAAAAACAAATCACTGAATGACTTGAAGGATTTATAGCCCACCGCCTGGGGACATGCAGGGCTACTGACAATGGTGTTTGGATGGTGTGGATCCCTGCATTGGGTCAGGGAGAGAGGTCAGAAGCCTCAGCATCGGACAGACATGAGTACGAATGACTGCCACTTGTTGGCACCCATGGTGCTCTTTCCACACCTGCTAACATGGGAGCACTGATGCCCCATCATGGTGTAGTTATGAGAATTCATGAAGTACAGTAGAGATTCCTTGAGCATGGAGGACATGTAATAAATGATGGCTTACTTTCCTATGGGGAAAATCAAGAACAATGAGGCCACTCAAAGAACTTCATCTTCTAGAACTTTCTCTCTCCATCGCCAAAGTAGTGACCAGGCTCTGCCCATTCATCAAGGCTTCCAAGACACTGATACTCCTGCTAGGAAAAATAGCTAAAGCTGCTGTAGCATGGCCCCTTAGTTCCATGATTTCCTCTAAAAGAAGGAGCCTCCTTCATAGCAACATCAATTTCATTTTGAAATATTCTTAACAAAGGCAGAAACCCTGAAAGAAGATATTGATAGAATAGTGACATAAAAATTAAAAAACTGATGTACATCTGGGTAAACCCTAATAGAAAAGTAAAAGGCAAGCAACACATTGGGAAAATATTTGCAATACATAAGTCAGTCGGGGGAGGGGGCTGACTTTCCTAAGAACCTGGACCAGTTAGGGCAGACAGTGCTTCAACCTCCCAGGCTAATGCTTTCCCTACCATTCAGTCATTCATTCATTCAAAATGTATGTATTGAGTTCCTTCAGGTGCCTGACATTGAAATATAATGATATTCAAAACCAGAAATGGTTCCTGCCCTTGTGGAACTCAGTCCAGTGGAGGGACAGATATCCGTCAGATGATTCCATTTGGGAGTGTACAGCTCTAATCCAAAGTAAATGCTGTAAAGAAAGGAGAGATTGCAGCAGAAGACCTAGCTTGGGTTGGGTTGTGTGGGAGGACTTCCCTGGATGGTGACACTTGAACTAATAGCTGGAGAGTAAATAGGAGTCAAGGAATGCCTGTGTGTAGGGGGAGCGGGGAGAGAGAAAAAAAGAGAGAGAGATATGAGGAACTTGAGGGGGCAGGGTGGGGGGTCGTGGGGGTTAGGGAGGGAATAATAATGAAA
>LNAC01000746.1:508227-553423 GCA_002007465.1 Ailurus styani
GAAACAAGATGGGATGGGGAAGGAGACAAACCATAAGAGACTCCTAATCTCACAAAACAAACTGAGGGTTACTGGGGGGTGGGAGGGTAGGGATAGGGTGGATGGGTTATGGACATTGGGGAGGGTTTGTGCTTTGGTGAATGCTGTGAAAGATGTAAGCCTGATGATTCACAGACTTGTATCCCTTGGGCAAAAAATAAAAATAAAATTAAAAAAAAAAAAAGAGAGAGAGAGAGACAAAGAGAGAGAGACAGAGACAGAGAGAAGGGAGAGGCATTCCATCCAGGGAAAATGGTGTGCTAAGACCCTGTGGTAGACGCAGCATGGAACAGTTGAAAAACAGGAAGAAGGCCAGTATGGGTGGAGCCTGGAGAGTGAGAGGAGGCGGAAAGTGGCCACTGGCTTGACTGTAAGAGGGGTCTTGTGGGCCATGGTAAGGCTTTGGACTTTAACCCAAAGAGCAATGGGAAAACCACTGAAGGATTCCCAATTGGGGAAGAGGCTGGAAGTGAATGTAACCTGGATTTACATATGAAAGGATAGCCCTGGCTTTGGAGTGGAGAATGGATGAGAGTGGGTAGAAATGAGGCAGTCCTATTGGCAAAGTCCTGGTGAGAGATGATGATGACTGGGGGTAGGTGATGGCATGAGAGTAAGTGAGACAGAGTCAAGGCAGAGTCAAGAGCTCTTCAGATAATGTAACAAGGCTTCCCTACATCCCTCTTCCTTGTGGACTAGGGCAAGGCCAGAGCAATAAGCCTCAATCAAGACTGACAGAACATACCAGTCTCTGAAGATCTAAGTCCAGTTACAGTGGGATTTCAGAAAGGGGAACCATCCTGGCCAGCTGGGGTTGCATCAAGGTAAAGTATTTTGGGGCTTTGTTCTGACTGTGGCTGGAGAGATGGGGAACCAGGTCTGGTTCTAACCAGGTGCTCCCAGGGGCTCTGTGAGCAGAGGAGGGAGTGGGGAGAGCCTAGAATACACAGAACACAGTAGTGGGCCTGAGGGTATAACACGAGGCTCCACTGCTCTTCCTCTCCTATTCCCAGGAAAAAAGGCACCTGCCTTACATTTTTATTTTCTATCCTGAAAAAGAAATTGCAACTTTCACAGTGTCACAAAGCACACAGACTTGTGACTTACTCCAGTGTTTATGCAATACATTCAAGAAGTTTTAGTGAATCTATCTTATTTTTCTTTGGGGAAAATTGGCAAAGGTAGGGGTAAACTGTCTCTTCTAGTCCCACTCTGGGAATATGGAAATGGGAATCAGTGAAGGCAGAGCTTTCTGGGGCAAAGAGATAGGAAAGGGTCTTTGGAAGGGACCTCTGGAGCCAGGTGGGAAGAAGGGAACCACATCTGGGTCCAAATAGTCTGGACTCAACAGGCCATGGCTAGCTAGGATGAGTGTGGACTGGTCCTAAGCAAACAATGGTGAGCTAAAAAATCAGTTATTGTAATAATGGCCAGTGTATGCTGATTTGAGCCAATCTGGACCACCTTCCTGAAATCAGTCTGAATTTTGTCCTGCACTTAAATCCAAGCACACTCTTTGAATTCAGTGGCCTATTTGGAGCCACTTCCGGCTAGTTTGTGTGCCTGTCTATTTTTTGAATTATCATCTTCGTGTGTGTGTCCACCTGTCTCTTTGGCCTCTAACTTCTTGGAAATTGAGCTCGGTGAGGGCATGACAATTGAACAGACTTAGCTCTATATGCAGGTAAGTGACACGAGGGTTTTCCTTGGGAGGGTCTTGATCTTGACACCTCCCCCTCTTTAGAAAGGAGACCTGAGGATAGCTTTCAGGGTGCTGGCAGCCTTTGCATGCTCACTCAGGGCTGGCCTGGATGGGGGCCTGCCAGGAAGTCAACGGCAAACATGACTATGAGGAAGCGTCCCTGGGAGCCCATATCTGCAGGGCAGCCTCTTGGCCAGACCTCAGAGGCTTTTGAGCTGGCTGAGGCTGATTTTATGAACTATCTCAGAAAGCAATCCCAATCTTTTTCGTGCAACCCAGCATATCCACATAGTGGTGTTGCCTGCAAGTCTATCTGGAATATGGGTGGTCTGGACAAGGCAGTGTCTGGATACCAGGGGCTGTGATTTGCATACTCTGACTTGCTGTGTTTATAACATGTATCCTGCCCTGTTCCTAAAAGTTTCAAAGGGGGGGGGGTGAATTTTGAGGTGAGCTCTTCTTTCTACTACTTCTACCACAGCCCAGTTATACTTAAAGGTACACATGCACGCACACACACGAGCGCGTACACGCACACACACACGCACACAAATTTGGTCTGTATTTTTCCAGAAATGTCCCCAGGGAAAACTATTCCTTAACAGGCTGCAAGCCTGACCTTGCATGAGCCAGTTCCCGACCTGGTCTCCAGCCTTGTGCTGTGCCTGCTGCCCCTCCCTGCCCCCAGCTCCCACCTCTTACTCCCATGCACCCCACCCCTCCCCAGGCACCTGCACATGCCACTCCCTGCCAGCAACGTGGCCTCCTCTTTCCACCATCCTTCGCCTAGTTAGCTCCCTGTCATTTCCCAGCTCACAGCTCAAGGACCCCTTACTTCCTCTGGATGCTACATTTGTAGTAGATTCTCCTAGAATGCTTCTTATCATAGTTTATGATCATACATTTTTGTGGGTAAGTGGTTAGCTGATGCATGGCACTGTAAACGTTATCTTTTAACGTATCTTACCAGATAACATCATCAAGTAGAATGTTCCTTAACCTTAGCACCATAAACATTTGAGGCCAGATAATTCTTATTGCTGGGCCTGCCCTCTGCTTTGTAGGATGTTTAGCAGTTTTGTCCCTGTTCT
The DNA here is from genome assembly GCA_002007465.1 of Ailurus styani. NCBI lineage: Eukaryota > Metazoa > Chordata > Mammalia > Carnivora > Ailuridae > Ailurus > Ailurus styani. The sequence goes on from LNAC01000746.1 coordinate 511,060, forward strand.
CTACCCACTAGAAGCCAGCAGCCTTTCAGTTGGAACAACCAAAACTGTCTCCAGATAATGCCAAAGGTCCCCTGGGGGCAAAATCACGCCTGGCTGAGAACCACTGACTTAGGACAACTGCTTATAAGAATTTTGGGATTTCAAAGGCTGGCTTCCTGAGCGCCCCTTTGCTGCAGGTTCTTTCTAGACGAGCACTGTGCAACAGGCATATAATATGAGCCACACGTGTAATTGTATTTATCAATGATCTAGTAGCTGCTTTAAAAGAAAGTTAAAAAAACAGGTGACATTAAATTTAATAACCTATTTTATTTAACTCAACTTATCCAGATATTGTCATTTCAGCCTATACTCAATATAACTATTAGTAAGATATTTTACATTCTTTTTTTTTCTGCCAAGTCATCAAAATCTAGCGTGTATGTTTCTCAGTTTGGACTAACCGTATGTCAAGGACTCAACAGCCACATCTGGCCAGTGGCTAGTACATGAGACAGGGCTGGGAGGGTAGACTTCAGTTTTCTCAAAGGGCATGCATGGCCTGTCCCACCCCTTTAGGTGGTCACTGAATTGCACTCCTACTCCTCAGCAGAGCCATGAACAGTCCTCTTTTGCCCCCTGAGCAACCCACAGAGGGGTCCCGACAGCCGTGACCACGCTCGGGAGGCCAGCCCACCCCGTAGCCATCCGTTAGTAGCTAATGAGATGGATGTGTTGCCTGTGAGTCCGCAGGAGGCTGGAGGGTCCCTGTCACACACACGTCAGGCGAGACACGCTGTTTCCAAGCTCCCGAGGCAGATGTTTCACCCCCCTCCAAACCACCTGTCCTCATACTCATTGCTCCAAAGGGAAGGTCAGCCCTCCCTAAACACTGGCCACCTGCAAAGACGCATTCTATTTTCTTAAAGGACAGATATTCTTAACTAAAATGACACTGGCCAAGAAGTTGTTGTCCCTAGGAGACGCTGTCCCCAGTCCAGGGACTTGTCTTGAGTCTCTAGACCACTCTGTAGGGACACAGGCAGGCTGGTGGGCACTAGCCCAGTCCCACAAGATCATCCTGCAAGGTTCTCCAGACTCCCATCTCTGACTTGTTTCTAGATGCGTGCCCTCGGCACCCTTATCTCCAGGCTGTGCAGTTTCCTGGGATTTCTCCCCATGGGGGCGCCTGCCTGCCTCTGGCTTGCCCAAGGAATTGCTTCCTGCAGCCCAGCCCCAGCAACTCCCGCAGGCTCTACTGCGCACCCTCCCAGGCCACAGAAGGGAGGACTCCCCCTCGGATCTGGCCATCTCCAGAAGCCAGGACATGGCCCTCCCCAGTGGGGGCCACTTTTGTCTTGGCTGCTGGGGCAAATCATGAGCATTTTTTAGTCAAGGAACAAAGTTTTTCCCAAGTTGTCACCCAGTCACTTTGAGCAACTAAGGAACTCGGCAAAACACAGACTATAGGGTGAGGGCTGCACGCGGACCAGAGCATTAAAATGGCCATTGCCCTTTTGTGGCTCTGGCCTGAACCCCACAGACCCCAGGAGCCTCCCTGGGCAGGCATGTCAGTCAGGAGGATGCCTCTAGAATGCCTGCCTCGTCTCAACCCCAGTGTGGCAGTGCCTAAGTGTCTTCACATGTTAGCCAAGAGACACACGCTGTGCCCAGATCTGCCCCAGGAAGTTGAACTTACCCCTCCTGGCTTGCCTGATCTTTGGGCTCAGCATATTCCAGAAGCTGCCAGGCCAGAGTCCTTGTGCCGATCATGCTGTCATCCACTTCCCTTTTCTCTTCCTCTGGTCCGACTGCCCCTCCTGTCCTGATCCGGCCCCCATGGCTGCTGGCTTTACCGGCAAGGCTCCTCGGCTCCCTCTCCTTGCTGCCGACCGAAGGCTTGGCTTGGACTACACAAACCTCAATGCATTATTTATCCATCCCAGAATTAATTCCCATCCCAGCCAACAGTAAAAGGCTCCGTAAAGGCAGCTGATCAATCACTGGGCCAGGGCGGGGCGGTCGGGCTGTCCCTCCGCCCCGGGGCGCACGCGGCACTACCCATCCGGGAGCGGGAGCCTGGCGAGTGGGGCTCTGCTCCCCCCGCGGGCAGGCGGGCGGGTCCGCGAGGAGGGTTCCCAGCCGCGCGGGCGGGTCGCATGGCTCCGGGCTCCCGAGCGGATCCGCCCACTGCGCGGGGAGGGCCGGTCCGGAGAGCCGCAGGCGAAGAGAGGCCGCTGGAAATCCATCCCACCGCCCTTCTGTCCTGTCCTGCCAACCCCACCCCCCACCCCGAGAGAGTGCTCTCCGGAGAGAGGGAAGACCCCGCTCGTCCAATGGGACCCCCTGGGCCTGATGTCCCCGGCCAGCGAGGGGGGCGGGGCAGGAGGCGGTTTCCAAGCTCACAGTTCGACTGTGAAAGACAGGTGTGTCTTACACGGAGCTTGCAGCCTGGGCGGTGTTCTATCCTCCAGGGATGCGCCCAGGAAGCAGAGGACTACCCCGAGGGATGTTTCTGCTGCATTCATAAGGTGACAGCAATCAGAATGCACGTGAAGCATGCAGTAGGGTCTCAAAAACTGTTCACTGAGTAGTGAATCTGCAAATTGTCACGTTTCCGTTTAATACTAACATAACTCTAAAGAATGCATTGTGGTGCTTTGGGGGAGTTCAGCCTCAAGAGCCTAAAAATTGCCCAAGAAATGCAATCACATTAATAGCTATCGTTTATTAGGCACCTACTGTGTGTCTGGCACTAAAGCTGGTACTTTATATTCTGTATCTCATTTAATTCTCAATTCTCTGAGGCAGGTGCTATTGTCATGGCTTTTCAGATAAACAAAATAAGGCACAGAAATGTTAAATAACTTGCCCAAAGTCACACAGTACTCTCGGGACAGGAATCCGAACACCGGGTGGTGTGTCTACGGCTGATGATTTTCTGTGATGCCAGTCTCTCTAAATTCCCAAATTCCAACCACCTCCTGTGAGCAGTTTTTGGCTTGAGAGTCCTCAACGAACTCGTTGGATGGTGAGGACCAGCCTTCGTGCCCCTGAAGTGACCGCACGTGCTGTGTTAGGCATTTGTGTCTGGGGCTGGGTTCTTCTGAGTCTGAGTGCCGTGTGGTGCTCTCCGTTGAAGATGAGGAGTGTGAAAGGTGACCTCTCTGTTTGAATGGCCATGCTCCCTCCACGATCCCCAGAGTGCTCCCATGTCCGCTGATCCCCAAAGAAAGTATTAATGTGAAATCAAATCTGGCAGCTGGATGTCTAGAATTTCTGGAGGTAGGGGTCTAGCTTCTGCAGCAATCCATGCTAGAGAGGACAGGGTCTGGTCTACAGAGAGGAGGGGAGAATTGGAGAGGTCAAGGACTCACCGGGATGTGGGGGTTCAGAGGTCAGGTGACCAGGAGAAGGCAGAGTCCATGCAGACAAAGCTGTCTTACTCAGCATCCAGTCACTTTTTCTGGCCCTTAGTCACCCCTCAGGAGAGAGGAGTTGGTATTTTGAGATAATATTCAAGGACTTTCATGGTACAGTCCTTGCCTTCACCCATGACCTATCTCCTGCTGGTGCTACACATGGCCACATGCACATGCAGCCCCTGTGGGCCCCCGTGCCTTTGCACCAGCGGTTCCTTCTCCCAGGAGTGTCCTTTCCCACTGTTTGAGTTGCACAAGCCTGATCATTCTGAGCAAGTCCCTGGGAAACTCTCCTGATTCTACCACCAGAAAGAGCCATTAAGCACTTCGCCAGGGCTCTTAGCTGGGTCTCACCCCTCCTGCACTCCCAGTCCTGAGCCTCAGGCTGGACTCAGGCCACGAGCCCTGTGAGGAAATATCGACTTGAGGGACAGCTCCAAGAAACACCACTGAATAACCGAATTGCCCTCCTTTTCCTTTCAGGCCAGGTAGAGGCCGGGTCAGGCTGGGACACAGGCCACCAGGGAGGAGCGAGGAGGCTACAGATCTGGAAAATCTCATGTTGACATCAGGGTCACAGGGTGAGGTCCCGTGGCCAGTGACAATGTCTTGAGCAATCCTGAAGCCCTGTGAGTAATGCAGCCTGGACCATGTCCTCCAAGCCAGAGGCAGGAAAATGCCCTGAAGACTTAGTTTGGGTCCACTCACACTTGTTTTGGTTAAGAAACCACCCCCGGGTGCTTTTCCTGTGCAGCTGTTTCCCCCAATGACATTAAGTTGCTGGGCTCACCCGCCTGCTTTTCCTGGGATCAGTGTTAGACTCAGACAAAACTCTGGAGGCTCTGGGCTCAAACCCAGAAGTAAAGCTGGGAACAGGGCAAGAGCTAGTCTGGACCCTGCACCTGAGGACGGGTCCAGCTGGAAGGGACATTAGCGCCCCCTCCTTCCTGAAGCTTCCAAAGGGAAGATACAGGTCTTGCACAGAAGTAGAGGCAGAAAGGCAGCCCTCTCCCCATGGCCTTGCCCCTGCCGGCATGGCACTGTCCCCCAGCAGTGGTCCTGGGTCTCCCCCAGTTTCCTGCCTGACATTTTCCATGGCTGCTGCGGGCTAGACTTGGCCAGGCGCTGAAGGGTGAGTCGGAGTGTTGGAAGGACAGAACTCTCCAAAGGCGGCTGCTGGAAGGCACCCCTCTGGGTCAGGTGGTCAGCCACCAGCATCACCAGCCAGCTCCAGCAGGGCTTCACGTCAGTGGTTCTTAAACTTGGCTGCACATTGGGGAGATTTGACAACTAATTTCTGTGTCCCGTCTGCCATTGGGTCCTGTCTAGTCTGGTATGTGCGCTGGTCACCGGGAGTTGTAAACGCTCCTTGGGTGATCCAGCATGTGGCCAGGGTTGAGAACCACTACTTTAGAAGATAATTGCATATCCTTGAGTCTGGGGACACCAGAGGCAGTCACTGCCTGCTGTCACCCCGAGGGAGTCTTCTTCCTAGAGAAGGATACATTTTGCCAGTCTCCTATTCAGAAAGCAGAAAGCCCCCCGCCCCCAACCCAAGTCTCAACAGCAGACTGCTCTATCCCGCACAGAGCCACAGGTATGGCTGTACAGCCTGTTCACTGTACAAAGGTGTCCGGTAGAGGGGGGAGTAGGGCTGGGACCCTACTGCTGGCAAAGCTGTGTGTTCTAGCACTTTTAGAGGGATCTGCTGCCAGGGGGGTGAGCCTTCGTCTGTTTTTACCAAGATGTCATCTAGAGAGCAGAACCCTGCTTCCCTACTCCAGAACCTTCAGGGAGGACAGGGTGTGGTCATCCGGAGGCAGAGAGAGAAAACACTGCTCCCCTGGGTTCACAGTGCTCACCAGCACCAGTGTCCCCTGACTTCCTGCTTCTACTGCTCTCTATCCCTGTTGCCAGGAGGCTGAGGCTCCAGCTCTCTGGTGTGTCACTCCTGTCCATCCCACTGGTGTGCTGGAACAGCTGGCCAGAACAAAAGCCAATGAGAATTGATTGCTAAGTTTTCAGGAATTTTGCAATTTTAACGCAGGCATCATTGGAGGTTACATTACATAAACTAACAGTGAAATAAATCAGATTAAAAACAAAGAGAATGCATACACAACTCATATCACTTCCAATTATTTTACTACATTTTAGTATTTTCTACATCCTTAAGGTTATTTGCACCTTAATAATGGTGTATCTGCATGGTGAAAATACTATCATGAGGGTTGATTTTGTATGTCATCTTGACTGGGTCAGAGGGTGCCCAGCCAGACATTTGGTCAAGCATTATTCTCAGTGTCTGTGTGAGGTGTTTCTGGATAAAATTGGCATTTGAATCAGTAGACTGAATAAAGCACATTGCCCTTACTGATGTGGGTGGGCCGTACCCAATCAGTTGAGGGCCTGAAAAGAATGCTATTGCCTGACTTCCTTCAGCTAGAACATTGGTTTTTTCTTCCCTGCCTTTGGACTAGAACTGAAAACTGACTCTTCCTGGTTTTGAGCCTGCTGGCCTTTGAACTAGAACTACACCGACCCTCATTAATGTCCAGCTTGTCAACTGTAGATCTTGGGATCTACAACATATGGTACGTATATATGCATAAATATGTATACATTCATATTATACTCTTGAGAGATATATAGCTCTCTCCTGTGGGTTCTGTTTCTCTCAAGAACCCTAATTCATCTGTTTATTGGGCTGCAACCGCACAACTCTTGTCAGCTCCTCGTTCAGGGATCATGCTGGTAGTTTGAAATGGATGGTAGTGGGAGTATTTACAGCAAGGAAATGAGCACACGCTATCAATCCAGACTTAAATTTTTGCCTTCCAGAGAGCCAGTTGTGAGCTGTTTGCCAGCCCACCTCTGGCCATGCCCTACCCTCTCGACTCCGTGTGCCCCACCACGGTCGACTCTGTGCTGAGGGCAGAAGAGGCTAGCTCTGCACCAGCTCTCTTCTCCCCTGCCTCCTGGCTATGCCCAGATGCCCTGTGTTTCCAAGGCTCCTTGCAGTTCCGTGTGACTCTCCTGGACATAGTTTCTGAGAGGACACGATGTGGCTGCTTCTAGTCCTGGCCCACAGGACTCCTCCCTCCAACACTCCTCCAGGCTTGTGTCCCTTTTCTGGGGCCACTTGAAAGTCCCTTGCAGGAGGAGGCAGAGGTCCTGTGGTCTGAGCCCCTGAATGACTGAGTGAGGCCGAGCCCCACTGTCAACCTGGAAACATCTCAGATGGCCAGGAGGGGGAGAGCCATGACCCAGCTGGTCCTCTTCATGACTCCAGCTGACCTTTTCACCACATACACCCTCTGCCTGCCCTTCTTTGCCTACCAGACTTCGATGCCTCCTTTTGGACCCAGTTCCAGTGTCCCCTCCCTGCTCAGTGGCCGCAGTTAGAGTCCAGCACCTTTACTAGCTCCCTCATCCCCTACGCCTGAGGCCACAGGAACCTTCTAAAAGGCCTCTTGCCAGTGCTGATGAAGACTTGACCCATAATTTAAATATATAAAATTTAAATTACCCATAATTATTACCCATAATCAACCCGTAATTTAAAAATTAACCCATAATTTAAATATGATAACCCATAATTTAAATATAAATTATAAACAAAACTTAAGAGTATGTTGAATTTAAAGTGTTCTTTCTAGAATTTTTAATTGCACGATTGTGTGGGATTTATCAAAGGTGAACTTTTCTGCCACTTTGGTGGCCTTGCATTGCTGGTACTCTGAGCCTATCCTTGGTTTTGCCCGCAGGCACTTGGGTGCTGCAAGCTGTTCCGGTCCAGAGAGCGGGGCCTCTGTCCCTGCCCACGGTCCCACAGTCCTGTGGCCTCAGCCCTAATGTCTGTCTCTGCCGTTGGCCCAATGCCTCGTTCAGATGCCTAGCCTGACTTCTCATTTCAGTCTCAGGCACGCACTTCAGTGTAGGGAACAGATTCCCATACAGAACTCGGGCCCCCAGAGTGGGTCTAGAGCCCTGGACCCCTACTTTTCTGGGTCTTTGGTGTCCTAGGCTCCTGGCTAGAGAGTCAGAAGGACAATGATGCAGATTCCAGGATTGGGCATTGCAAAACCACCCAGCCAAAGGGATAGAGACCAGAACACGGAGACTTTGCTTAGAAAGCCCCTCGGTTGTGACTTGCAGCCTCCAGGCAAGCTTTCTAGAGTTCTGCAGCCCTGACATCGGGGAAGAGGGGGCCTAGGGTACCGAGTGGGTTCAGACACCACAGCCTTCATTCCAACCTCCACTGTCACACCTTGCCTTCAACTTAGGACAGGCTAATGTCCAGGTGGCTCATGTCCAGGGTAGGGGTGCTTGCTGTGTGCAATGGATTGAGTGAACGGTGTGCCACCGGGGTTCTCTAGGGCAGACACTGGGATGAGAGTTTTATTGGGAATTAACACTTCAGGAGTGGGGTGGGAAGGGAACGTCGGAGTACCAAGCAAACCAGAGGGCATCTCTGCCAGTGCTCTGGGGAGCTCCAAAGCAGAGGACCCAGTAGGGGGTCTGGCTTTGGTTGGAGGTGGTCAGGCTTGTGTACCACTGCCTTTTGCAGTCATTGGCTGGAGGCCATCTCGAGAAGAGCATGACCTTGGCCATGGTTGCCCTGCATAGTCATTGGTTGGGGGCCCCCCAAGAACAGCATGGAGTTGGCTTGAAAGCTGAGGCTCACCCTGAAAGAGCTAACAGCCAGGGGCTGTCAATCGATCTCACTCCCGGCAGCTAGGCAGTGAGTCCTTTCTCGAAGGGGGCTCTGGGAAGCTACCACACAGGGGTTCTCTGGAACTCAAAGGCCTCATTTTTAAGGCTCTGTAAATGTTGGGCTTAGACAAATACGACTCACTTAAGAATCTTTACGTGGCCAAGTGTCTGAGTTCCCCATTTAATCAAGCAGCTTTCAGATAAAGATTTTATCGAGCTGCAAAGTCTCACTGTGGGTTTCTTGGAAGGGAAAGCTTCTATTAGAGAGTGTGTGGAACTGACAGTGGGACAGTCTTGCTGTGAGTACGTGGGGTCCCCCAGGACACTAGGGGAGGGGCAGGAAGGACCCCAGCCCACAGGCCTGACACTCTGGGCCAAGCAGGATTGCCTGCTGAGCTCCTGCTTTTGGCAGAGGCTGAGAGGAAAGAGGGAAACGTGCCTCCACTAGTGGGTTTCCAAGTCCTGGAAATACGATGTACTGAGGTTCCAAGGAGCTGTCACCTTTTCCCTGAAGCAGGGGTGGGGGACCCAGTGGTGGGACTACTGCCTGCCCAAGCTCAAATGGCAAAACCTGCCCTCACTTGGATCCAGTAAGGAAGCAGGTCTGAAATGTTTTCCACTCCCCAAAGAGTCAGATTTTAGAAAGTGATGACTCACCACTTTGGTCAGTTTTGCATTATTGAAAAACAAGTCTTCTCCCTCGTGAAAACACCTGCTTGTTGTGGAAAGCCAGGGATGGGACCGATGGAAAGAACGGAAGTTTCCCAAATGCCTTCTCTCTCAACTCACACCTCTCCCCAAGGTCAGGATTCCTCCCCTGCACAACCAGCCCTGCCCCTTGCTCCTCTCCTCTGGGCAGACCAGCCCCTCCCCTGGCACATAACCTCCCTCTGCTCTTCTAGACATTTCTCCTCCTTTTGCATCTTTAATCCCCCCTCCCTCCCTCATTGGCTCTTCTCTCCAAGTTAAAACCACTCAAGAGTCCCCTGCTCTTAAGATGACACATTTTCTTTCCTTCATTTGTTATGGTAGAAGGGAACTTATTTGGGGACTACACAATATTTAGCCCCTTCCTATCGTGGGGTAATCTCCCACCATCTCCCTCTTTGGAAACCATAAGGAATAGATCTTCTATGTCTCTGCAGGCACTCCCGATGTGGCCAGGTGATGGAGGCTCAGCCCACCAGATGCCCCTGCCTGGTTTTAATCTAATCTTGAGCATCACAAAAAGTCTGAGAGAGGGCTCGAATGGACTTCCCAGCACTGGCCGCAATGACATTGTCTGCTGTGATAGGGGTGCCTTCCAGTACGGGGGACGTATCCGACAGGGGTGTCTCGGCCATACTGTCCCATGAGAAAAGAATCCTAGTGCCTCTTGCTTTTAGACCCTCTGGAGCCACCGTCACCCTTGTCCATCTCACAAGCCTAGTCCTTGAGGTCTCAAAAGATTTTGTAAATCTCGAATATACCTCTGATAAATTCCCCTTTCTAGCTGCAGCTGGTTTGGGTTGCCTTCCAGTGACTGGCAGCTCACAGATTTCTAGCTGGTGCCCACATCATGCTTCTCAGCCCATGCTTCCATATTCCTCCTTTCTCTCACTTCCTGATCCTCCTGACTCAGCACAGATGGCGCATCTCCCATGTGTCTGTTCTCTCACAGATGGTATTTCCTTCCTTATTTCTCCAAAGATGCCACCAAGCTAACCACCGCTCGTCTCAGACTGGAAACCACAGACTCTCCTTCCTAACCATGGCTGCGGTCTTCCACAGGCTACGCTCCCCTAGGGAGGCTCTTGTGGGTTATGACTGACAGTCTTCTCAGCTCACCCAAAAGGGGCAGCTGGATGAGGTCTCCTCACTCTGACAGATGCTTCTTTCCTTCCAGACTTTTTCATCATCATCTGTTCAAAACCCAGCTCCTGTCTGGGTGTTTACCCTGCCCTTTGTTGCATAACTGGTATGCACACACAGCCTTCCCTTAACCTGCAGTGGGGTGACATATTTAGCCTTCAGGGGTGAAGAAAAAATCCTGCCAACCAACAGTTCAATACCTGATGAAATTATTCCTCCAAAATGAAGGAGCGACTAACACATTCCCGAAAAAACAAAACTTGAGATAGCTAATCACAAGTGGACTGTCCACCAAGAAATGTTAAAGGGAGTCCTTCAGGTTTAAGTGAAAGGACATTGGACAGTAACTCAAACCCACATAAAGAAATAAAGAACAGCAGTAAACTATATAGGTAAATATTTAAGACAGGATTAATGTATTTTTCTTTGTAACTTCTCTTTTTTTCTTATTTAAAAGATAACTGCATTAAAACAATAATGGTAAGTTTATGGTGATGAGCACCCAATATATAAAGCACACCAGTGTATGAAGATGTAACACACCTAAGTATGTCTGTGAGGATAGAGATATCTATGAAAAGGTTTTGTATAGTTAGTATTAATCCAAAGTAGATTGCTATAAATTAAGACGTAATCCCCAAGGCAACTGCTAAGAAAACAACCCAAACATATATAGTAAAGGAGGAACAACAAGGGAATTAAAAGATCATGTCAGAAAATATCTACTCAACACAAAAGAGATCAGTAATTAAAGATCTCAGGAACAAAACTTGATAGTGACACAGAAAAAAGTAGCAAAAGTAAATCCTTCCTTATCAGTAATTACACTAAATATAAATGGGTTAAGCTATCCAATTAAAAGGCTGAAGAGGACGAATGGATTAAAAAGATACCAACAATATGCTGTCTAAAGAGACTTACAGTAGCCCCCTTTATCTATGGGGGATATGCTCCAAGACCCTCAGTGGATGCCTTAACTACAGATAGTACCAAACCCTATATATATTATGTTTTTTCCTATACCTGTATACCTAGGATAAAATTTAACTTATAAATTAGGCACAGTAGAAGAGTAAGAACAATTCAAAAGTAAAAGAGAACAATTATAACAATATACTGTCATGAAAGTTATATGAATATGGTCTCTCTCAAAATATCCAATGACACTATATTTACCTTTCTTCTTGTGCTATGAGATGATAAAATACCTATTAATGAGATGAAATGAGGTGAATAACATAGACAATGTGAATAGGGTTAGACTAGTATTGCCCTTCTGATGACACATCAGAAGGAGGATTGTCTGCTTCCAGGTGATGTTTGACCACAGGTAAATGACCCTGGGGAAGTTGAAACCATAGGTAAGGAGGGACTACTCTACTTTAGATTCAAAGACACTAATAGGTTGAAAGTAAAAGGATTGAAAAAGATATCCCGCACAGAGTAACCAAAGGAGAGCTCGGGTGGAGTACTAAATTCAGACAAAACATCCTTTAGGACAACAATTATTACAGGAGAGAAAGAAGGACAATATGTATTAATAAAAGAGTCAGTACATCAAGAATATGTAACAATGATAAACATACATTCACCTAAAAATAGAGCACCAAAGTCCATGAAGCAAAAATGGACTCAAGAGAGAAATAGTGCAAAAATAGTAAGTGGAAACTTGAATATCCCACTTGCAATAATGGACGGAACATCAATGAGGAAATAGAGGACTTGAAGAACACTACAAACCACCTAGACCTAACAGACATTTATACAATACTTTGCCCAAGAACAGCAGAATACATATTCTTCTCAAATGCACACACATGGAACACATTCCAGAACACACCAAATGCTAGACCACATAACAAGTCTCAATAGATTTAAAAGGATATCTGCTTTCACCACTTTTAGGCCACATTGTACTGGAGGTTCTAGCCAAGGTGATTAGGGAAGAAAAAGAAATAACAGTATACAGATTAGGAAAGAAGAAGTAAAACTATCTCTGTTCACAGATGACATGACCTTGTACATAGAAAATTTTAAGGAATCTACTAAAAAACTATTAGAATTAGTAGATGAGAACAGCTAGAGTGAAAGGTAACAAGGTCATTATACAAAAATCAATTGTATTTTTACACACTTGCTGTGGATAATATGAGAATGAACACAGAAAAGAAAACTATTTCATTCACAATAGCATCAAGTAGAATAAAATATACAGGGATAAATTTAGTAAGACAATTATAAAACTTGTTCTCAGAAAACTAGAAAACACTGTTGAAAGGAACTTAGCTGAAAAGATCTAAATAAATAGATCTAAATAAAAAGAACTAAATATTTTTCCATATTTTCCATTTTTCCATGTTCAATTTTATGTTCAATGATTAGAAGATTTAATATTAAGAAAAATATTTTATGTTCAATGATTTGAAGATTTAATATTAAGATGGCAATACCTCCCCCCCAAATGATCAACAGATTTAACACAATCCCAGATGACGTCTTTGTAGAGATTGACAAACTGGTTTTAAAATTTATATGGAATTGCAAGGCACCCAGAATAGCCCAAACATGTGGCCTGGACATCAAACCCCAGTGCAGTGGTGATTTTGGCCACAGGACAGGGAGATGTGCTTGTCATGGTTGCTGACGTCAACGTGAAAGTTGGTCTAAATATCTTTGTGTATGGGTAAAGGGGTGGCTCCCTACTCTGTACCCTACCCACTTTGTTCCTTACTTCTGTGAGGGAAGCAACACTCCTCTTCACCCACAGCCTCCAGGCTCATTCATCTTCCCACCCAAAAGACGGCTTATCCTACAGGATGGCTCCCAAGGGGCGGAAGGTGGCTCTTTGGGAGTATTGGAGGCTGAGAATTGAGCAGGAGGATTGGAATGATCTAGGCAAGGGATGGCTAAGGCTCCAACTAAAGTAAGCTGGAAATGATTGCTGTGGTCAGGTGAAAGCAGCTCTCACAGTGGGGTGCCAAGAAGATGAAGAGCAAGAGCACTGAGTCTGACTCTTGGCCCCACCAGCCTTGATCTTAGTTACTTTGAGCAGGTCCCTTAACTTTTCTGCTCCTGTTCCTTCATCCATCAAACGGAGATGATAATTTCTTTTCTGCCCATCCCAAATGGCCCATACTAAGGTAGGAAGGCTGTGTATGTGGAAGCTCTTTGCAAACTGCCAAACACTATATAAGGACATGTACAAGAGTGTGTATAAGCAACGACTCTGGGGCTCACGATGAGCAAGAACCAGCTGTGCACTGACAATCCAGTAAACTCTGCGAAGAACAACTACTGGGTCATTCTTTCCCAAGATTTTGGTCCCGAGAGCTGGATTCTCATACCAATAGGTAACAGATAGTCCTGTAATATGACATATCTTCCGGAACAGCCGCCATGAAACCTATGTTCTTACCAATGAAGGTAACACACTTATTTGCCCTGCACATTAAAAGAGTTTGCTCACTAGCTTGTGGTTTGCTTTGACGTCTTTGGCATGTGAGTCTTGTGTTTTGGTCAATAATTTCAAGCCTCCCCAAACGCGGCTTCTCTGTTTATAGCTCTGTGTAACTCAGCAGGCAGTCTCTTGTTGTAAATACAACAGGGAGCAGAAGGGGGAGGTAACTTCAGAGGAAGTGAGCTGGTGGGGACACTCGCCATGCCTGCTGCTTTGGCATGCAACCGCTACAGTTTGGCACAGAGCAACTGCCAATGTTGAGGGCTCACAGTCCCCGTCGGCCCTCTGCAGACCCACTGTTCTGATGAGTTTCTATTGCATCTGATTAGCTTTTTCTGTTCTTGGTTTCTGTTTGCCGAGTTATGGAAGTTTGGGTGATATCGATAGACCCTGGGCTTTCAGATCAAGATCTGGCCCAGCCATGCACTGGCTGAGTGGATCAAACAAGCCACTTAATCTCTCAGTAGCTTAGTCACCTCAGCTGCAAAATGGGGGGGGGCACCAATTGTCACCTCCCAGGGTGGTGATGGAGATGAAATGAGACCAGGATTTGAAGCAGGGAGCATATGCTTGGAACATATTCGACCTTCCACAAACTGTAAGTGTGTGGCTTCCTTTATGGCAGTTATGAAACAGGTAACCAGGCACTATAATCTTGTGAGATGGGAAGGCAGACGTATGAAACTGATGACCCTCACACGTGCACTCACATGTACACACAGTTGCACACACATATGTGCACTCATATACATGTGTGCTTGCATGCACGCACACTCACACACACATGCCCTCACCCTCACACTCATACACACACATTCTGTCCCAGGCACATGATCACACTCAGGTTCAGACACAGTCACACACTTCCCCTTGAACTTGGCTTCACCCCCCACACGTGCATGTGTATGTACAGACTGACACGTACCCACAGGCTCACCCTCACACAGGTGTGCTCACTCTCATGAGGTCACATGTTGTGACAGCCCCGGAGAACACTCTAGCCCTGCTGTCCGTGGGTCCCACTCCTCTTTCACCATCTAGGACTGCCCACTGTGGGGATCTGTGCTGACTTGGGGGTGGGCTCCTCCTCACCAGGGGGTGGCACATCACCCCGCCCTTCCCCATGCTCAGTGTTTATTCTCAGAAAGTAGTAACTCTGCTCCATAGCCTCTCAGCTCCCTTTCTAAGAGCAAAAGGCTCTGGTCCAGAGGTAACTACATGCAAAATGTGCTTCTGCGGGCTCCATCAGGGACCACCCACCTGCTGACCCAGTCTGGCCACCTCTGGGGACTTCTTGGTTCTGTCTGGTCCTCCTACTATGAGCTCTGCCTTCCCCTCCTGCCTTCAACCAGCCTTTCCTGGACCATCCTGCCCACCTCTGAGCTCAGGGGCCTTAGAAGCACCTGCTGCTCTCTATTGCCCCCCCACTGGTCATCCAGTGCTGGCCAAAGCAGCCCGGCATCTGCATCTGTGTAGCAAGGTGAAGGAAGGTTGCATGGTCACAGTTTTGATCTAGCTCCATGAGTATGTCTTAACTTTCCTAGTGGTTCTTCCAGAAATCACATCATCCCTTGCACAGCTTTGTGTCTCCAGGGACCTTAATAACTATTCACTGAATGAGTGGCTGAGTCATCTAGGGCAAATCTGCCGTAGTGCCTTGATGGAAGGTTGGGGCTGCTTGTGGAGAGACGGTGTATCACTTCTGCCCCAAACACACTAAAAGGGACTGAATGACAAAGGAGAACCCAACAGGCCCCTTGTTGTCCAGGTCAGGGGACACCTCTATCCCTTCAGAACACTCTGAAGCAAAGGAGTGACCTTGCTACTAAAGAAATCTGGACTCATCACCAAGTTCTTCATTCAGAGAAGACCAGGTCCAATCTCCGGGGCGGGGTGGGGGGCTGGGTTGACACAAAAACTGCCACAACAAGAATGTTTTGGGGGCACATCCTGAAAGAGGAACCTGGCCTGGAGGGTCAGTGTGACTCATTTTCTCCGACATTTCTCAAGAGGAAGTTAAATCAATCACAAAATACCACTTCCTGAAATGACAAGCGGTTAGAGTATTTTCTCCTTGTGAAATACGATTCCCTAATATTGGGGTAGGCATGTGTATTTCTTAGTTGCTTTTCTTGAATCAGCCTCTGTAGTCACACTTGACCTCCAACACCAGGTTGGCCACTGACAAGAGCTTGGACCCTGGACAGATCAGTGATCTCTTTGTGCCTTCGTTTCCTCTTCTTTAAAATGGGGACATGAATACCATCTGGCCAGCACTGTTGAGAGGGTTAAATAAGAGGACCTATGCACATCTCTTTGGAAAACAGGAAAATATAGACGTTAAGCACCTGGTCTCTGGACTTCAGAACCTATCCCAATATTCTGAATCCCATCCGGTCCAGATCTTTTCCCTCTTAAGGAAAATGCAGGAATTGGACTGGATAATTTCGATGGCATCTTCCAGATCTGAGAAAACATGACTGAGTCAAGAGAAAGACAGGCATTTTGAGCCAACTCTGAGAAACAGAAGTTCTCATGTCACTGAGAGAAGCATGTTGAACAGTGTGGTCAGGGTGAAAGGATTCTACCACATTCAAACCCTAATGGGAGACCCTGCTCCTATTAACAACTGTTGTTTCCCTGAAAACATGTTGATTCTCAGCTAAACACAGCTAAGCCATCATGTTGAGTGAAGAGTAGGTAAAATATCTACACAAAACGCATGATGTCTTGTGACCATTATCCTCTTCTGGGATCTGGTCACCAGAGGTCTTTCAGAAGGAGTCAGTCAAAGGAGGCCTGGGGAGTCAAAGAGATTACCTAGACTTTACGTCCCACGAGACCTGAGTTCGAATCTTTCACCTGCCTGTGGGTAGCTCTGAGAACCTGGGCCAGTGGCTTGTGTTCTCTGAGCTTCAGCTCCCTCATATGTAACACAGGGATAACTGGGCTATGGGCAAGTTAGAGTTCAGAGAGGAAGTCTCACGAATGAGCTCCTCTCCCATGACTCATACCTTCACAGCAGGGATGAATATGTTATGATCAAATTGCATTTATGAGCACACACTGTGGAACAGAGGACTCTTGTAAGTACTTGAGCTCAAACCACTCTGAGTTAGCTGCCATCGTGACCTCCCGTGGAGCTCAACTCCGGGGTGGCCTAATGGAAGTCACACAGGGAGTCAGCGTGGGGTTGGGATTTAAGTCCAGATCCCCCTGTCTCTAGGATCTACATCCGAATCATAATGTGACACTGCCACCAGGGCACGTGGCAATGCATTAAATGATTTCAAAAACGGGCACTCGGTATTTGCAAAACGCCCAAATTAAGGCTCTTTCCTTTTAGTACTGTTATTTTGCACTCTCCCTGAAGTGCTTTCCTAACTCTCTTTCAGCTTAAAGATGGCTGAGTCTAGCAGGAATTAGACCAGGTGGTGCTTACATTGCCCTTAAGGAAGGCAAAGGAGGGGCTTCCCCCAGCACGCACACTCACACACCTGTTTTGCTGGGCTTATCTTCTGGCCCAGGCGTGGCTCAGGCTGGTGTCTCAGCCTCAAGGCTCCCAGGAGGGTAGGCTCTGCTTCACACCTATCCGCACTCGGCCACCCCAGGGTCCTAGCAAAGGAGTGGGTTTATACGCACACGACATGTCACCTAGAACAGAAAGTGTTCCTCCAAACGCTTAGCTCACCTCCAGGAAACCTAGCCTCAGGAGAGATCCAGGAAAACAAACAATCGTTTCTTAAAAGCAGCCATGTCCCTCCTATGGTAGAGTGATTGCAAAAGTCTCCCAAATCGCTCAGCCCTCTCTGCATCCGTGAGAGACACGTGGCCCCATCACCCCCATTTTTGCCCTACCAGACGGCCAGCGACCATGACAGAATGAGGGAGGCCATCCTTCCCAGCATCCCCACCGTGGACACACCAGCAGAGGCCAGAAGACTGCATGAGCCCAGGAGAGCTTGACCCAACAGCAAGAATAACTGTTTACACTTAGAAGCGGCTGAGTTTTGTGGTTTGTTATACAGCAATAGCTAACCTCACCTGCCCCCAAATTGTACCCAGTTATAACAGGGACTGGCCCAGCCAGACCTTTTTGGCTCTGAATTTCTCATGCCCTGATGCCAGCCAGGAGATCCGACAGGGGTTGGCAAGAAACAGGCTGGGTTTGAACCCTAACAGCCCCCGAGTCTTAGCCTCCCAGATCCTCCTTGGGACTAAGGATATCCAGCCCTCGGGTCCATCATGATGACCCGTGAAAACACAGAGGAAGTTTAGCACTAAGTAGGTTTTCAATAAATGGTAGCTTCTGGAGAATGCTACATCACACTTGTTAAGTTTTTGTCTTCAAAATTGAAGCCCTGTTTCAAACCCATGGCAACACCGTTGGGGCTTCAGGGAAGGTGGAAGACCTTTGATCCCTTCCTCTCTACCTGTATTCGTTTACAACCAATGCTACACAAAGTCCAGTGCTGAGCACTGTGGAAGGATCCAGCTTGGGAGAACACAGTCCTCATTTCTAGGACACTCGCATGGAGGACGTGTGTAATGGGAAATTTATATTTGGTCTTTGTCCCTGGTTCTTAGCACAGAACTCTAAAAGCTCTTGGAAATCCTGAGCGATGGGAATGTCTTGGTTATTCACACCAAGCCCCTCTCAACCACACCTGTGTCTATGCTCCTGAGGTGACTCTTGACAGGCCCCTAGAGACCTTCAAGATGGCGGCTGGCCTCCAGAAAGACCAAGACATGATTAGTGGACTGGAGCACTCAGCCCCACCTCTCACTCCCACCCCCACTTATGGGGAGCGGGAAGGGACTCCAAGTTGATTTCAGTCACCAAGAGCCAACGATTTGATCAATCATGACTATGTCATAAAACCTCCACGAAACCCCCCGGATGACAGAGTTCACAGAGCTTCCGGCTTGGAGTTGTTGGCCTGGTGGCATTCCCGGGGAGGTATGGGGTGCTACCTTCACCTCGTACCTCGACTATGTAGCTCTTCTCATTTGACTGTCCCCAAGTTGTACCCTTTAACATAAATCAGTAACAGTAAGCAAACCATTTTCGTGAGTTCTGTGAGCCACTCGAGCAATTATCAAAACTAAGACAGGGATCACAGGAATCCCTGAATTTGTAGTCAAGTTGGACAGAAGTGCCTGGGCAATCCATTTGCAACTAGTGTCCGAAGAGGGGACAGTTTTGTGAGACCAGGCCCATAACCTGAGGGGTCAGTACTAATTTTGAATAGCTGGCTCCAGAATTGAATGCATTTGAATTGTTGGATACCCAGTTGGTATCAGAATCAGAGTCTTCCCTCTAGATCTGAACCCTCAAGATCCTGTGCCCAGGGCAGGGTTTGGGAGAGAGTAAAGAACCAGGGACTGTGCAGGGGCTCTGGTCTCTCCCAAGGCAGGGTCATGGGGAACAGCTTGGGCCTGTGTCCATGGCTTCCTCCTCCTCTCTCCAAATCTGCTATTTTGAATATCAGTCTCTACCAGTATCCCAAAGTATTCACAGAAAATCCCAAACCTATAATTTGGGGCACACTTTGTAAGAACCCTTGTGTGGGGCTGGGCATTTGGGCCCTGCTGCCAGCGTGCCCAGCTGAAGAGATGCAGGGGGCTTGGTTCAGGCCGTGCTCTGTGGTCTGGGCCTGGGGCTGGCTCAGCCTGGGAGAGAGATGCCTCTGTCATTTGCAGAAAGGTGCTAACTAGCCTCAGGGCCCTGGCCCTATGCTATAAATTGCTTGGAGATCAGTCCCAAGGCAAAGACCTGAACACATGACTCCGGGATTCAAAGAAAGGGGCAATAGCCAGAGGTGACAGCAGGGGACTGACATCAGGCCTGTTTGTCCTTCTCGCAGCAGGCACAGGAATCCAGCCTGCCCTCCCTGTTCAGGATGGCCCTGCCTCTGTAGCCGTGCGCTCATGCAGTCTCCAAGCCAGACCCTCCAGTAAGGAGCACTTTGTGCCCCGGTGGGAGCATCGCCCCTCAGGGCAGATTGGGGTAATCCCATGTTAGCAGTTACCATTTGCTGAGCACATACCACACACCAAGGCCCGATACCATGGTTCACGCACACCACCCCCCAAGGACGTCTTGTTCGTTCCTGTTCTAAGAGGAAAGTAAGGCCCAGAGGTGGTAAGTGATGTGTGCCAGGCCGCCTGCGAGCAGGGGCTAAGCGAACATCCCAACCCCGGCCTGCCAGGGTGTCTGACACCAGCTGGCTCCATCTACTTTGGTATCGAGGACCGGACACAGGTGTCTGCCAGACGGTCAGTGTGTGACGGAGCTGACTGCTGGTTCTGTGGGCTCCACCCACCCACCCCAGAGGCCCCCACCACTGACAGGACCAGAAATCTGCTTTCAAGGCACTTGGTCCTCCCTGGTGACTCTGTTAGCAAATTTAAAGGATAAAAGACTTTTGAAAATTAAAAAAAAAAAAGGATAAAGACTTTTGAAAGTCATCCAGTCAGAGACTCAGTAATATTTGTTAAAGCATATTCATAACCAATAGGATTTCATCATAAAATGGGCCTAAACCCCTCCTCATTCTCCATGCAGCCCCCCGGAGTTCCTTTCTTTGGTCCGGGTAAGACGTGGGGGCCACAGTCACATGTCCTGCCGGAAAGAGTCAGAGCCTGCCTTGCCGTCCATCAGCCCGGGGAGTCTGAGTGGAGAGAGGAACGCCACCCTTCACGGGCAGCTGAGGCCCACGGGCCTCAGGAAGGAACACAGTGCTCACCCGTGACCCGGCAGGTCGCCCCCGCCCCCTCCCCGGCTGTATTCTGCAGACGCATTATCTTGCAGACAGAAGTGCATTCACAGCCTTGTTTGGAACCATGAAAATCTAGATGATGAAAATCTAGAGATGGCCTGACATGGGCTCTGTTGTGTAACCCGGATGACCCTGAGGCCTGACTCGCAGCCCCTCGCCTCGGCCTCCACTGGAGATGTCCTCCCCTAAGGTACACTCCCTTCCTGGGGGCAGCCACCACGGTCCTGGCTGGTCCCTGTGGGGGTATAAAGGCCTGGTCTTCTTTCCCCAACTCAGCACAGCCCCTAGTGTAAACCACACCCGCCCCCCAGCCTCAGCTGGCTGAGTGTGCAGGGGCCTGAGGCTCTGCTGTGCTTCCATCAGAGTCCAGCTTCTCCCTCTGCTCAGCCCTGCTTGCTGACTCCTCACAGGTACTGTCCCCATAAACTTCCTCCATGTTCATCCCCACCACACAACTGCTGTGAAGTAATGCATGGTATCGTCACAAAGTCTGCAACACGCCTGTCACGGTTATTTTAAATTCTCCACCTTACAATTTGAAAGTCTCTGCCATGTCGGGGTCTGGTTCTGATGCTTGGCTAGAGCTGCCTGGAGTTGGGTATCTACTTTCTTTTGGTCAGTCAGGCTCTGACCAGACTCTGTCAGGTTAGGTTCTGATGAACTAGCTTCCCTTGATGTCAGGCCTTGTTAAGAACCCAGCATGCAGTCAAAAATGGTTCCTGTTCCTCTCCTCCTACTGATATTTCCTGTGGGAACAGAGGTCAATCACACAGTATCATGGGGCTCCCCTATTACTGGGTCCCCCTGGAGCTCCTCATTCTCAGAGCTGTCCACACCGAGCCTCCAGCAATTCATTAGCTACACTGCAGGTTTCCCTCTGAGGACACTGGCTCCCATGGTGGCATCCACGTGTGAGCTTCTGCTGTACTTGTGACCCCTTTGGGATTGCTTGTCTGCCTCTAGTCCTGGAGGCGATGGTTTGCCCTGTGTCCTCCCTTCTCTCATGGTTCCCAGAAGCTTGTACCTGTTCTTAGGAGAGAGTGGTGACTCCCAAGCTCCTTCCGTGTGCTAAGTTTTCCTCTTCAG
The DNA here is from genome assembly GCA_002007465.1 of Ailurus styani. NCBI lineage: Eukaryota > Metazoa > Chordata > Mammalia > Carnivora > Ailuridae > Ailurus > Ailurus styani. The sequence continues at coordinate 532,353 of LNAC01000746.1, forward strand.
GCTGTGTTTTTTGTCTTGCTGATTAGCATGTTTTGTAAGTGTTGGTTGGGAGCCGTCCATAACGTACTGGGTAACAGAAATTGAAGTGCATAGCTCTTTGTTTGAGGTTTTATGTTAATCTGGCTGGGCTCCATGCTGTGATTACCATTGATGGTAACTGTAGGTGCCAGAGGCTTCAGTTTTTCTGACTTCCTTGGTTTTTTTTTTTTTCCCTTTCTCTATGGTCTTCGGGTTTCCCTAAGAACTCCTTCCTAAATAGAGCCTCTGCCGGCAGCTCCTTCAGCTGCGACACACTGTTACACTCAAGCCCAGCTGATACTTTGGTGAGGTATGAAGAGGGAAAGTGTGTTAAAATCTTGTGATTAAGACTCAGGCTTTTTGTGGGCCTGAGTACCTGTGCTGTGACCCTCAGAAGTATTAAATAAGCCACCCCCTTTTTTTTCTTTACCTCTTGAGGTAAGAGGAAGTCTAGCTGACTTGGAGTTGGTTAACTACTTTCCCACCAAGTACTATGGCTCTGGTAAGTGGTTCTATTGGCCTTTGCTGTGGAGAAGATTTTGGTCATCTTTTCCAGTGGTTACTCTTCCCTTCCCCTATCCAAAATACACAGGGGTTTTTCTTGATTTTTCATGTAGAGAATCTGGTGAAGTTCCTGGAGGTAAAACCCATGAAAGCATGCCCCCCTCCCCCAGCTGATTCTGGGCCCCCAGGAATTTCCCACTCTCAAGTGAATCCACAGCCCGCCTCCAGCAGGTAGTCAAATTTAGCATTTTAGTGTTCATACCAGATCATGATTCCAGTGGCTTCTGCTTTAGGTAAACTGATCTGGGGTATTATTCTCCAATTCTTCTATATCTCCAGATTTGAGGTGGTGGTTTGCCCTGGGACCCAATTTTCTGATAAGTCTAAGAAGAGTCACTGATTTTCAGTTCATTTACGTTTTTCCCTGTTGTGTGGGTGGAAATGACAATTTCCAAGCTTTTTCCATGTCAAATTTTATAGCTGCTACAGAATGACTATTCTTTTTCGAACAACTCTTACTGTATCTCCCACCTTCCTGTCCCTAGAAGATCTGCTTCATCTCCCAGGGGCCCATGATCTACATGGAAGACTTCAAATAATGGCTTCCTTTAGATCCTTCTATTAGATTGTAACAAGTGATAAATGAGCTTCAGGAAGTGGGTGTTTTTATCAGCTTTGTTACCTGCTGTATCCCCAGTGCCTGGAACAGTGCCTGGCACAGTGACTGTGTGCTGAATGACTAAATGGACTATCAACCTTTTGTTAGAGAACCCTTGAGTGAACTTCTCAGATGTGGCTACCTTTGGTGGACTCAGCTAGCTTTCATCTCTATGACAGTCTGACTTTCTCTGGGACCCTCAGTTGACTGGTATTGGGTTAGCAGTCCCTGAACACTGGAGAAACAAGACAGGATGGCTGGTTCTAAGTAGAGCATCCTTGTGTCCCTACACAGAGTCTCCATCGGGGACAAATTGATCATTCCATTTTCTTTTCAAAAAAATTGCCAAGACAACAGCTCAGAGCCAGAGATCAATAGTAGTACCCAATGGTTTGTCTGTATAGGAATTCTTTTTTTTTTTGTATAGGAATTCTTATTCATTCAGGAATTACCCTGTGCCCTTCCTTGAATTCTCTGTTTTTTATTAGATGTGTAATCCTTATAAAGGTCCTGTGATATGACCTCTCATGATCTCCCTTTTATAGTGAGGAACCCAAATGGAGAGATTATATAACTTGAATAAGCTCACAGAGTAAGCGGTGGACCTAGGAGCTACATCCAGACTTGGCTTTCTCTAAAGACTAGTCTTATTTTTTCAGAATTGGGATAATGGTGTCAGCAGCAAGGCAGGGGGGTTGACTTTCCCCGTGCCCTGGTAAGGTAACAGAAACTGGGTCAGGACATGGGGCAAAGAGCAGGAGGGAGCAAAGGTCTGGGTAGAGGAGGGAGGGCCATTGCTTAACTGAACACTGGGGAGAGCTGGTCTTTAGGATGCCCTGACTCTCAGATGGCATTTAGGGCAGCTGTCTGAATGAAGGTCAAGACCATGGGCATCTATACTCCCATGTTCATCTTTACTTCCCTCCCAGGTCACCAGGATGTTGGTTCCTCCTCTCCTTGTTTCTGGGGTCTCTGGCTGGCACTGACAGCCATCTAACGTGTTGAGAGAAGCCAGTTTGTACCACTAGCTGACTCCTACTGCGGGAAGCTGGATGGGCATGTTCCAAATTCAGATGGGGGATTTGATGGCTGTGGCCAAGGGCATGGTTGATGTCCCTAAAGGCAGAGGCGCACTGTGAATGAGCATTAGAGATGGGTCAGCTCAGATCTGGGTTGAGTCCTGTCTCTGCCACTCCGTGGCTGGGTGCCCTCAGGAGTCAAAGTACTTCCCTAGTCTCAGCTTCCTTATCTGGCTGACAGGGGGCGCTGCTCTGCCCCACGAAGTTGGGGCAGCATTAAATGAGACTGCAGGGGAGGGGGAGATGTGGAGTACACAAGGGCTGTGAACCCTCTCTGTGGTTTGCTATTTTGCAATCATTCTCAGAGTCAAATCACTTCTCCCAGATGTGCAGGAACAGAAATCATTGTAAGAAAATGGCTCCCTAAGGAAATCCTCTGACTCAGCCCCCACTTGGTTCAGTCGCTGGGGGTGGGTAAGTGTGGGCTTCCGCTTGGCTCCCCAGTGGGCAGTGTGTCTGGCAGGGCTTCTGTCTAGACGTTCACTAGGGGCTCTGCCCAGCCTCTCCCCAGCCTCCTTGTTCCTGGGGCATGGATGACTCAGGGCTGCCAACAGGGAGCCCAGGAAAACAGGAGGGTTCCTTCCCAATGCTATGGGCTGTATCTGTCCCTAAAATCCATACACTGAAGTCCTAACCCCTGGCACCTCACAATGTGACTGTATTCAGAGGTAGGGTCTTTAAAGAGGTAATTAAGTTAAAATGAAGTGATTAGGTCCTAGTCCAACATAACTGGTTAGAAGAAAAAATTGGGACCCAGACACACAAAGAGGAAGACATGTGAAAACACAAGGAGAAGGTACCATCTGCAAGCTAAGGGGAGAGGCCTCCAAAGAAACCAACCTTGCCAATACTTTGATCTCAGACTTCTAGCCTACAGAACTAGGAGAAAATAAATTCCTGTTGTTTAAGCCACTCAGCCTGTGATACTTTGTTATGACAGCTAGAGCAAACTAACATACCTGCCTTTCCTCCTCACCATGAGTCAGTGTGAGGGGTGAGGGGCAATGAGACGCAGGGGCAGGGATGGGTTGGTTGCCCAGTCAAGGCCAGGAGGCAGTGGTAATGATTATAAATATACACGCACACAAGAGAGCCTCAAAATACATGAGGCAGAAATGGACAGCTGACAATTGAATAATAAGAGTTGGAGATTTCATATTCGTCTCAATAATCGATAGAACAACTAGACAGACCATCAGCAATGATGTAGAAGTCCTGAGCAACATGATCAACAAATCCAACCTAATTGTCATGGATAGGACACTCCTTATAATGGGTGCAGAATATACATTATTTTCATGTACTTATGGAATGCTCTTCAGGACAGGTCATATGCTAGACCGTAAAACAATAAACCAACTGGTGAGTGGGGAAACAAAATGTACATCCATACAACAGAAGTGTCATTCGGCTAAAAAGGAATAAACCATTGACACACATAAGACCATGAATGAACCTCCAAAACTATGTTAAGTGAAGGAATCCTGATGCAAAAGATTACATACGATTCCATTTGCATAAAATGTCTAGAAAAGGCAAATTTATAAAGACAAAAGGCAGATTAATGGTTTCCTTGGGTTGGAGTGGGAGTATGGATTAATGGCACATGTGCACCAGGGAACTTTTGGGTGAGAGAAATGTCTTAAAATTGGATTATGGTGATGGCTATATAATTCTACAGATATACTAAAAATCATGGAATTGTACATTTCAAATGGGTGGATTTTATCATACGTAACCTACATGTCAATAAAGCTATTAAACACACACACATAGGAAGGGCTCCTGGTTGGCACAATCGGTTAAGCATCCATCTCTTGGTTTTGGCTCAGGTCGTGATCTCGGGGTCATGAGAATGAGCCCCAGGTCAGGCTCTCCACTTAGCACAGAGCCTGCTTAAGTTTCTCTCTCCTTCTCCCTCTGCCCGTCCCCCATGCTCTCTTTCTCAAATAAATAAATAAATCTTTAAAAAATAAATAATTCATACATACACATATGAGATAATAGTAAATGAAGTGAAGAAAAATAAGGCAGGGAAGAAGGGTAGGAATGTCAGAGTGAGTTGCAAATACTGCAGTCATATGTGGCGTTTGCCAAATACTTCCAGTCCCCCCTTCTAAGCACATGGTAGGATGGCACTTCTGGACTCCTTATGGGTAGCTGGACAATGATTTGACAATGAATGTGATGTGTGGGACTTCCAGACAGAGGATTCCATTGCTCACCTGAGACCTTTCTAGAGCTCAATCTCTCCCTTGCCCCCCTGGCCTGGCTGCCAGCACCACGTGACATGATTATTTCATCAGCCTGGGTGTTTAAGTCACCATGATGGGCAGGTGACCTATGATTCAGTTACTGCATGACCTATCCTACTGGGACACAGACAGGTGGTCAGGGAGAGCCTCAAAAGAAGATGGTAGAAGTCCTAGGGAGGTCAGTTTGTGAGCCGTGTGGATGTCTTGGGAGAAGGATACTCTGGAGAGAGGGCAGAGCATGTGCAAAGACCCAGCGCGTCGGAGGAGGATCAAGGAAGTCAGTGTTGCCTGTGCTCGGCAAGCGGGGGATATGGGAGATGATGTGATGGGTGATGGTGAGTCAGCTGGAGGACTGACACAGGAATCCACTGGGATGAGCTGAGCAAGTGCCACTTCTCATCAGGTTTAGGCTTTAAGAGCTTTGTTCCAGCTGCAATATTGGGAGGAGATGGATGGGCCAGAGGCAGAATCAGGAAGACCAGTAAGCAGGTCTTTGTAAGAAACTGGGTGAGAGCTGACTTCACACCCTGCAGCCACATCATTCTTCCTATACACAATTCTTTCCCCCCTGCCAGCTTTATTAGGATACAATTGACATCCAGCACTCTATAAATTTAAGGTATACAGCATATAATTTGAATTACATCTACTGTGAAATGATAACACCAATCAATTTAGTTAATATCTGCCATCTCAAGTGGGTACCAAAAAAAGAGAAAAATAAAAAATGCTCTTTTCCCTTATGATGATAACTCTTAGGATCTCCTCTCTTAACTTCTAAATATATCATACAGCAGGGTTAATAGTCACTGTGTTACACACTCCACTCCTCTATGGGACTTGTTTATAATGGGACATTTGTACATTTTTGACCACTTTCCTCCAATTCCCCCTCTTCCTGTCCCACTTCCAGTAACCACAGATCTGATCTACCTTCCTTTCTTTTTAAAATTGGAAGTGTAGTTGACATATAATATTGTAAGTTTCAGGTGTCCTATAAATCTGATCCAATCAGTCCTACGCTTACAACTTTCAATAGTTACCTGCTGCCCATGAAAAAGAGTCCAAGTTTCTCAACATGGCATCAACCTACCTGTCCTGTACTATCCACCCCTTCCCCTCCTATGATTTCAGGTCCCCTGTCTCTGAGTCTCCTATTCTCCCCCACTCTCACCTCCTGACCTGGGTCCACGTGATTTCCTCATGTCCCTGCATCCACAGCAGGGAGGGGAGGGAGATGCTCAAGAGAAAGACCAAGTGAGCAAAGCCAGAGTTGGGAGGGCACGGGGGTGGGGTGTGATGGACGATGCCCAGTCCAAGCTGCCCTCGGCCTTGCTCCTGGAGGTTAGCTTGTGGGCCAATGAGCTGGGGTCCTGAATGGATGATTGGACTCAGAACTGCCTTCTCTTCCTTCTGGACTCTCTGGCCCAGTGTGGGCAGAGGTTACCCTCTTTCTGACCTGCAGTGGCTACTCATGGTGGGAAGTACCCACGAGGTCAGCTGAATGGAAGAAGCCTCCAGTCCTTGGCAGAGAACTGCACAGGCCAGGGGATAGCAGCGTGGGACGCTGGTGAGCAAAGAGGCTATAGCTGGTCCAAACGGGGAGGATCGTACCTCAGGAAAAGCTTACAGGTGATGGGGCCCATGGCTGGGGGAGAGTTTTAGCCAGGTCTCCCCTAACAAGAGACCAGAGTGCTAGCTGGCCCCTGGCTTCCTGCTATAGAGCAGTTCCTTGACTTGGCAAAACTCCGGGCAGAGTGAATAAATAAAGTACAGCACCACATTTTAACCCCAAAGAATCTCCCATTTGCCCCAATTCCCTGGAAATATCCATTAAAAACAAGCTCAAGTTCCCAATTGACCTCCTCCAGAATCTATGGTGAGTGAGGGGAGAGAAGAGGGAGAGTCAGAGGGAGACAGACAGAACAACAGAGAGACAGAAAGAGAGAAATCGAGAGAGGAAGAGAGACAGAATGGCCAACCCAGAGAGACCAAGGATGAAGAGGAGAAACTGTTTCCTCTATGTTGGCTGACTTTCCTCTTTTCTGAAGCCTTCTATAGAACAGCATGGTTGGTCTGTCTTTATAAAGCTGCCAAGCTGTTTGTGGTCAGATAATGATTTTTAAAATTAATTAAGTCTGGGGAATGAAGTGCTGATGCAGGTTACCATGTGATCAATCCCAAACACATCACTCTAAGCCAAAGATGCCAGACACGAAAGGACACCTGCTATGTTGGTTGTATTTATATGAAATATCCAGAGTAGGTGAGTCCTAGAGACAGAAAGCAGATCGTTGGGTGTCAGGACTGGGGGATGTGGGGAGCTACTGCTCAGTGGTTACGAGGTTTTCTTCTGGGGAGGTGAACGTGCTTTGGGACTGGAGAGAGGTGGTGGTCGCGCACCATGAATGTATGAATCCTGGCCCGAATTAATGGGTTGCTTTAAAATGGTTAATTAGTGGGGCGCCTGGGTGGCTCAGTGGGTTAAAGCGTCTGCCTTTGGCTCAGGTCATGATCTCAGGGTCCTGGGATGGAGCCCCGCATCCTGCTTCTTCCTCTCTCTCTGCCTGCCTCTTTGCCTACTTGTAATCTCTGTCAAATAAATAAATAAAATCTTTAAAAAATAAAATGATTAATTGGGTTATGTGAATTTCACTGCCCTTAAAAATTTAACTCAGCCAGCTCCCTTAAATTCAGGTATCTCGTACACTATCTCATTTGTCTTTTCCTTAAAGAATTAGCATCTGCACTCTGAAGCCGGGTCGGAGTGTGGGGGAAGGTGGGTGGGTATTTGCTCTACCGTGAAAATCTGGTGGCCAGAAGCTTCCACAAAAGCAAGTGACGTCTCCTCTCAAATCAGATGATGTCATAAACCCAACCAAGGGGAAAATAATCTGGACATTTTACAGACCCCTAAGGCATTAGAAGTGAACGGAATTAATGCTTAATTTCAGCTGCTCCCCACCCCCACTGTAGAAAGGGAAATCCAGGAGATGACACGTTCTGAGCGGTGTCCCGTAGCCTGTGTCCAGCCCGGCGTCAGATCCAGGCGACCCGGCCTTGTGAACACAGAGCTCGAGTCCTCATTCCCGCACACACCCACTCAGACCCCACCCAGCAAGGGCCGCTCTGTGCCGTCTGAGGCCTCCCCTGCCTTGGGCGGGTGGTTCCGGGCCCTGGCTGCACGAGGTTCACCTGGGAACCGAAAAATAAGCTGATGTCTGGAACCCACTCCAGACCAATCCCCAAGTATTTAAAAATACCTGGGGATTTTTAAAAGCTCCTTTGTGATTCTAACGTAGAGCTAGGGTGAAGACCACTGTCTGAGTTTCCTCCTCTGGTATCTGGGAATTCAATCAACCTCGGGAAGTGTCCAGGTCCAAAGAACATGAAACACCACAGTACAACCACCCAGCCAGCATCTGTGCGATGCCCCCAACAAGCAGCTGCACGACCAACCCCACAGCCCCTGCACGTGACCCACCCCGAGGGGGGGTCCCTCTGTGCCTCAGTTACCTGCCGGCACTTTACTGGGGGCTACTGAACCAGCTGCCTGGCTGGATCACTTCCAAGCAGGACACAGGGCTGCTGTAGCACGTACCCCCTTCCCTGTACCGGACCTGGCTCTCGTCCCCCACAGTCTCTGGTCACGGTGGCCCTTCCAGACTCTGAATGCCATCAGAGCCCTGAGTCTCCGGACTCAAATCCCTCCAACGATCATGGTCATGGTGAAGGCTCTGTGTTTCAGGCAGACACAGAACAGCTCCCAAGTTCAAGGGTGAGGGCTATGGGCATCATCAGCCAGTACCCAGGCCTTGACCACACATGCTGCCCCTTGATGCTTCCAGCCCACAGGACCAAGACAGCTCCTCGAGTGACCCCATCTCTCAGCCTCAAATGACCCCATCTCTCAAGCCAGAAGCCAAGAGCAAAGGTAATCATACTCCACATAGAATAAAATAAAATTCTTACCAAAATATCTGGCTGCAAATGTTCTTCTTTTGTTGGAAGCTGTAGGCAGCATAATGAAGCTGGCAGACTAGGTGCAAATTTCTTGTGTATCCTTTTTATAAAGAACCAACCACATCCTCAAGCAGACAAGCTAATTCCTGTTTTCCAGTAACAGGAGATCAGCATCTATAGAAAATATATTTAGAATGCCCTTTATCTGGTGTTTTCTTGGATCTCAAACAAGAAGCCCTGCTGTGAGGAATGAGTCCCTTAACTACGAGTGTGCCCAGGGATCTTGGAATGGCCTTGGGCAAGGCACGGGACCACTGGGTTCCTCATCTGTAAAATGGGAACAATAATGACAACTGCCCCTCTGGGTGAGCAGAGGATCGACGAGATGAGGAAGGCTGAAAAACAGCAAAAGCCCTTCACACATCAGACACTCTGCTTGATCCTTTCCATCAGCTGACCTGGATTCAGAGGGAGCTGTGTTTTCCACCCAGCCAGAAAGTAGCTACAGACGATGACCGGCAAGCACGCAGAGACTGCCAGGATGCTATCTGTGACTCCCACCTGGTATGTCCCACAGTCCTGCCTGTGGGGAGACCCAGGACATGGTCCCCACACCCGCATAGAGAGACGAAACTCCCACAACACCCAGCGACAGACACTCGGCCTTGTACTCCGGCTGCTAATGGTGTAGCTCTTTGTTCCATTGTTGGAAAATTCTGCAGCATCCCCGCATCATTTCCAGGTGTGGGAAATCAAAAAGAAAATCCCAATTAGGAAACAGCCAAGTGAGGGTCAGGCAGCCATCAATGTCATTGACATTGTGGTCTTGGCAATCTCAGGGAGAGGCAGTTCCCAGGGGGCAGTGCTTTCCATTTAAATACAGATGGAGTTTACAGAGGCCAGGAGCGACCTCTGGGACGACAGCCCCCAGAATGTTCTTCCTACTCCCCTTCTTGTCTCCTCTGCTCCCCTGTCTCTGCCGTATTGCTCGGGTGGTGTGTTTGTGATCACAGAACCAATCCCCACCACACAGATAAAAGAAGCATGGCCAGCACTCCGTGTGGGCAGATCCCTTCCCCCAACAGGCTGCGGGAAAGCAGGGACTCAGGCTGTCATGGCCACAGGAGGTGGCAGCGGGGCTGTGGGCTGCTGGGCCAGACTGCACTTTCCTAGGCTGCAGTGGGACGGTGTCATCGTGGGCCGGCCTTGGCCATCTGTGGACAGTTTCAGCTGCTGGCATCCCTGAGGGGAGCACGGGGCCAGAGCAGAGGACTCGCCACAGTGGTGCCTCTGGGGAGTGACCTGGGACAGTTAACAGCCAAAGAAGCCACAGCAGAGCCCCAGGCCAGAGGCTGGGGTGGAGCCCAGCCCAGGGGCTGGAGGAGCACAGTGGTGAGCAGAGAACTCAAGAGCAAGTATAGACTCAGAGACCCTTAGGGACCCAGAGTGACATCTCTCTGTATTCTCCAAGCACACAGGACTAGGAGGGTGGCCAAGGGGAATGGAGAGTGACAGGAAGAAGCACTTCCTATGACCTGGTGTAATAGGGGCTTTAGAATTGAAAACTTTGGGTCTGTCTCCAGGTTTTTCTTTTTCTAGTGGTGTGAATCTGGACATGCTACTGAAATAGGGCTACCAGATTTAGCAAACAAAATTACAGAATGCCCAGTTATGTTTTTAGTGTAAGTGTGTTCCAAATATTGCCTGGCACATAGTATTTACTATAAAGGTACTCATTGTTGTTCTGTATTTTATCTGGCAACCTGATGTTTATACCTTCTGAGTATCCATTTTATCTTTGGTCAAAAGAAGATAATCAGGTTTTAGATAGCAAGATAATCAGCAACTTTCAGTTGCTGGAAACAAAAAGGACAATTAAAAATGGCTTAAAACACAAGGGGGGATTTACTGGCTCCTTTATTGGGAAAGTACTCATAATATAGACTTCAGGCATTGCTGGATCCAGCAGTTGATCAAGTCTGGTTCCTCCCACCCTCAAGTTCCTTTGTTTGCTTCCTGGGTGTCTGTTTCATCCACACCAACGTTTCTTAATTATTAAAAAATGCTGGATGCCAGCTTCAGGAGCTAATATTTTCTCCTTCATGTCTAATAGGAAGAGAATATATCTTTTGGTGTTTCTCTCAGAAATGCTGGGAAGCTTCCCTCCCATATCTCCCCAAATATCTCTTGCTTGGTGACTTTGATTGGGCAACCAAATCCATCCTTGGAGCAGTCCTGATGGTTGGGGAGAGATGTACATATTGGCTAAACCCATCCCAGGTACACTACCCAGCGATGCACTGGGCTGGTGTAGGAAAGAGATAGATGTTGAAATAGATCCCAGAGCCCTGCAACCAATGTGGGCAGCCAGCTCCAAATACAGTGCCCACTGCTGACTGCTGTAAGGATAAGATGGACGAGACTGACCCCCCCCCGTGTGTGTGTGTGTGTGTAAAATGTTAGTTCTTCCACTTGGACATGATCGCTCTTACTTTCTTTCTCAGCCTCTACCTTTCTCCTGGACAGATGTATGACCCAATCTCAGCTCTGCTACCACAGAGCCAAGAGGCCTCCCCAGGAATCAGTGTGCTGGGCCTCTGTCCTGGCTGTGCCAAGTGCCCTGGGCTGGTCTCTGCCCCTCAAGGGCCCCCACGTACAACATGCGATGGTACCAGGAGGACTCTGGTTAGAGAAGTGACCTTAGCCCTCAGCCTGTGGTGACTTCGACAAGGGTCTAGGGCATGGGCTTCTGCTTGGGGAAAACAGGGGTGGAAGGGCAGACATGGCGGGCCTTGCTTGTCAGCCACAGGGAAAGGGGAAGCAACCTCCCGGGCAGAGGAGACAGGAGAACTGCTCTGCAAGCACCCAGCCCAGCCCTCCCCGTCCCCTCACCCATCTTTCTTGGCAGCAGTGTTCAAGGGCAAGCCACAGCCCAGGTAAGCTCAGCAGATTTGGGGCACCACTCCAGAGCCAAGCAGGTTGCCTGCAAGGCAGTCGTGGGGAGCCGGGGGATGACTCACCCAGGAGCGGCTAGACTGGCACCCGCCGCACAGCCGACGGGCTCACTGTGGGAGAGTGCAGGGAGCCCCAGGCCGTCCTGAGCTCTGGCAGTATGCCCTGCACCCGGCACCCCCTGGCCCACAGGCATTATTAATAATGACAACCAGCACGGAGTGGCCCCGCTGTGGAGCAGGTACAGTCACCTGACAGCATACCGAGGTGAATATTACAGTGGACTTGTGGGTCACCCCATCACAGCTCAACGTGGTGGAACATTCAAACCCACTGTGCTCGGGGCTCACTGCCACCCCATCCCTCCAGCGTGGCCAAATGGCCCCGCTGTCCTGCACCGGCCCTGAGCATGTGTTCGCCCTGTGGCCCCTCGTTCATCCCCACATGGGAGCCGTGCCAACGAGCGCCCACCACCCGGCGGGCATCCGGGCCTGGGCAGGCGGAGGTCCAGGAAAGCTTCCTGGGTGCCGCCCACTGGGGGTCTGCTCACCTGGAACCCGGGGCCGGACACCGGCGTCTCTGCTGCCCAGAGCCTGCTTGGGATCTTCCTCGGACACAGCCTGGAGGGAGCGCTTGGTCTCCCTGCCAGCTCTGCTCACCCCGTGGTGGTGGCCTTGGCCCTGCCCCCGGGCCCCCATGTGACGATTGGGCAGGGGAGGTGGGCAGGACCAGGAGGAAGCTGCCTGGGCCAAACATCATCAGTCAGATGCAGGCTCCCTGGCTCCTTGGTGCCTCTGGCGACGATGTGCTGATGGCCGTCCTTGGCCTGCTAAGAGCTTGCGGCTGCCCGGCCTGAGGAAGCGTTGCCCTGCCAGGCTAACCTCTGCCAGGAGCGGCTGCGGCAGGCCTGCCGGCGGAAGCCCGCCTGGAGTTCGACTTGGTGCAGAGCGCCCTCTGGCGGGCACCAGCGTGCACCGCCTCGCACGCCCTGGGACCGCGGCCTTCCTCGCAGCCCCAGCTCAGCCGCTCCCAGCCTCTGGGTTGGGCCAGCTCCCATCCTCTCCACCCTCACCTGTAGCCTCACCTTCCCTGGAGACACATGTGACTGGGAGGGTGGGCAGGATTCCTGGGGATTTCCACACTGGGTCTTCCTAAATTCTGCACAGCTGGCCAGTCTTGTATCTTCTGTCTGGGCACAAAGGCGGGGCGGGAGTTCATTAGCAGGGCAGGAGCCCTTAGGTTGGGGGATGGGGGCGTGGGGGATCTGAACCACTTGCCAAAGAGCCAGTATCACTTAAATCTCCCCATTTGGCAAACTGAGGTCAGAAAGGTCCAGCGAATTTCCCAAAGGGACAGATTACAAGTTGTATTGCTGAGATTTGAAACCAAGGCCAGCTGATTAAAAATCTTTTGAAAGCCAAGGCCAAGGACAGAAACAGGAAGGTAGCCTTTATTGACCTGGCCTCCCAGTGGCTCTAGTGAGCAGCCCCCTTCTGTGAGGGTGCACCAGTCTTCCCCTCCCCTGGATTCAGTGTCACCCTTTGTTCTTGCTTTCCCTGACCAAATCAGGGTGGCTGGCCATGGACTGGAAACCTTAGAAAGTCTGATTTGGCATCTGGCAGAGCTGGGGCAGGGATGGCATCTTGGTCATTCCAGTCTCTGGGCGATGATGATGGCAGAGGGAGGCCTGTCATCTACCCTAAGCATTGCTCTTGGAGGCCCCTGGGAGTAGGGTGGGGTGGGCCGTGGTGGAGTAGTTGCTGGCAGAGATAAGGAGGCACACAGCCTGTTGCAAGACTGGAGCTCAGGGCTTGTGAGAAGCAAGGTGTAGTGTACTGTTCTTGGACACTGTCTATGCCCACTGCTACTGTGGGCATGATTACAAAGCAGCATGCTAGGCCTCCTATGGGCATGCACTGTGGAGGGCCACTACCTAGCTCCAGGCTTGCTGGGGGAGCCGTGGGAGCTGTAACGGAGGGAGCAGAGGCAGTGGAGTCAGACAAGGGTGCTGTTGAGACCTGCTTGGACACCTTTTAGCTGGGTCACTGGTAAGTTACACTGCCTCTCTGAGTCCCGTTACCCATCACGGCAGTGGGGATTGAGTGCGGTAAGCAGCTCAAAGAACGTGGCTAAGTGCTCTGGACCTGTCCTAATGGCCCTGATGCAGCTGCACTTAACAGCAGCCCAGGAGGGGTTTCCTCTGCCCTTCTTCCGCAGCATGAGCTAGGGCAGCGTTTCTTTCTCAAACTGGGCCTCCTGCACGTTTTTATATGTCCTGCATTTGAATTTACATTACACATTAAAGAATAAGCCATTTTATAATGTGGGATGTCTGCCTTATAATAAAACAGTCCTAGGTGATGTCAGGGCCTGAATTTTCATTTGTACTTAAAATGTAATTGACAGCAAGTGGCAGAGACCGTGCCTATCTTTACTGTTTCTGTTGGGCTCTGGTGCCCTGGGTCTTGGGAGCCAGCTCCCGCCTGGCCTTTTTCTGGGGACTCCCAGGGAATAGAGTGGGAACCCTCAGTCCTAGCCAGGAGCCTGTCACTGTCAGTGGACTGACTGGCTTCTCTGACGTTAGGGTCGTGGGTAAGGAAAGCCCCCAGAAACTGTGATAGTCACAATGATCCTCTGGATTTTTCTTATCCATCAGCTGCTCAACCCCAGCAGTCACAAATTAGTCAGAACCACACTGTAGACCACATTGCATTAAAAAATCTTAGGAGACTTTTTGTTTGTTTTTACATAGCAAAGTTTTGTTTTTCCTAGTTGTTAGAAGTTTTAAATATTGGAAGGTTATAATAATTATTTTATGGATATAAATATTTAATTCGATGCTGGAGTCAGAGGATTGTTTCCCCTTTCTTTTGAAGAAGACTTTCCATTATTGAGTAGAAGAAGCACTGAACTAATTAATAGGTAAAGCAAGGGGCGCCTGGGTGGCTCAGTCAGTTAAGCGTCTGGCTCTTGATTTTGGCTCAGGTCATGATTTCGGGGTCATGGAATTGAGCCCTGCCTTGGGCTCCACACTGGGCATGGAAACTGCTCAAGATTCTCTGTCTCCCTCTCCCTTTCCCCCATCTACCCCCGCACGTGCACATTCTTTCACTCTCAAGAAATAAAAATTAAAAAAAGATAGAGTAATCCTGACTGTAATCGGCAATTGTGGCCACACGATGGTGCTCTCAGCACACTACTTATGGGTGTGTGTGTGTGTGTGTGTGTGTGTGTGTTCAGCAGCACACTGTCATTTCTGAGGAAGCCCTTCTGAGGAGGGGCTCTGTAGGCCTGAGGGGACTCAGAGGAGTGACTTGTGCAGCACCTGTGGGAAACACATACTTCTGGGCAATTCAAGGCTGGGGTTCGGCTGAGTCAAAGGAGGCGAACCAGGTGCAAATTTGGGGGAGCCAACGAATGCCTCACTTGCTTCCCAGTAGTCCAGGACCTGGCCTGCTGGGCTCAGATGAATGGCCCAGGCACTGGGGAATGGCCCCCTAAGTCCTCAGGAGAGAGGAAGATGCTTTGACCATGACCCTGGTCACGTAGGGCCCAGAGAGTGTGGCCAAGATAATCAGATGTACATTCTGGGAGAGGATGAAGAGGAACCGGCAAGGTGCTGCTCATCGGAAGTCCTGCTCTGAGTCAGAGGTGAGTGTGAGCATGGTGGCCAGCCACAGAGAGGCCAGCGGGATGTGGAAGCTGAGCAGAGGGTCATGCGGGAGGCTGCTCGCCTGTCCACAGCTCAGGCTTGCCCCAGCCTTCGATGGCTCCTGCCCACGGCAGCTCCCTCCTGAGGTAGAAGAGGCCACAGTGCACCAGCTGGACTCCAACAGAGCTGTGGAGGTCCTGGCCCCTGCGGCAGGTGGGTCTCTGCCCAGGCCTGGGTCCCCGGTGTCATTAGAGACACCAAGAGCGTCAATGAGGCCTGCAGCATGGCCTCTGGAAGCCGATGGCAAGAGCTGACCTGCACAGAAGGCCTGGGGTGCCAGGTGTATGGTGCACAAAGGAGTCAGCAGACATTGCAGTCAATCTAAGTCATCATTGTCTATAAAAGAAATGAGAGTAATGAATTCAGACAGAGGCATGAAGAACAAGGTGGAGAGGATATTGCACATGACAATGACTATAACTGAATATAAGAACCTTGGAAGAGAAGAATGGGGGAGAATTACAACCTCCAGACTGCTGGGTCCTTCCTTGTGGCTTGAACTCCAGATGAAGGTGTCTCATAGAGATATAATGTGAGCCACACATGCAATTAATATTTTCTTTAAGATTTATTTACTTATTTGTCAGGGAGCAAGAGAATGAGAGAGAGTGCCCACAAACACAAGCAGGAAGAGCAGCAGGCAGAGGGATAAGCAGGCTCCCTGCTGAGCAAGGAGCCCTATGTGGGACTTGATCCCAGGACCCTGAGATCATGACCTGAGCCAAAGGCAGATGCCTAACTGGCTGAGCCACCCAGGTGTCCCGTAATTAATATTTTTCTAGTAGTCATATTGAGAAAGGGCAGAGGAAATAGTTTAATAATATATTTTCTTTAATACAATATATACAAGGTCAGGGTGCTGACCTCCCCACAGTCAAACTCCGCTTTTGACTCCCACAGAACCTAACTACTAAAGCCTATTGTTGATTGAAAGCCTTACTGCTAATGGTCAATCAGCACATATTTTGTATGCTATATGTATCATATACCATATCCCTACAATAAAGGAAGCTAGAGAAAGGAAAATTTTATCAAGAAAATCTTAAGGAAGAGAAAATACATTTACAATACTGTACTACTGTATTTATCAAGAAACCTATGTTGTTCAAAGGTCAACTGTTATTTCAACATGAAATCAATATAAGTACTATCACTGAAAATTTTTATATTGTTCTTTATACTTAACCTTCCAAATCTGGTGTGTATTTCAACATTTATACCACATCTCATTTGGATGCTAAATGTCCATTGGAAGTATTTCATCTATATTTAGATTTCACAAGATATAGAGTCAAAAAAGACAATTCACCTACCCAAATTGTTCTGAGCATATGTAAAAACTTTCCAACAACTGGATTGTATATCAATTTTTAAATTAAAATGAAGTTAATTAAGATGAAAAATTTAATTGCCCATTGATCCTATTTCAAATGTTCAATAGACAGAAGTGGCTTGTAGCCCTGCTATAATCCACAGTTCAGTTCTAGACTTTAAATTAATTAATTTGTTGATTAATTACATTTAAATTTTGTTAGTTACATATAGCACAAGATTGGTTTCAGGAGTAGAATTCAGAATTCAGTGATTTGTCCCTTACATACAACACCCAGTGCTCATCACAACCAATGTCCCCTTTTAACATCCATCACCCATCCAGCCCATCCCCCTCCACCTCCCACCCACCATCAGCTCTAGACTTTTGAAGGTCAAGTATGTGTGTTAACATTTAAGAATAACAAGTAGGGCGCCTGGGTGGCTCAGTGGGTTAAAGCCTCTGCCTTCGGCTCAGGTCATGATCTCAGGGTCCTGGGATCGAGGCCCACATCGGGCTCTCTGCTTGGCAAGGAGCCTGCTTCCTCCTCTCTCTCTCTGCCTGCCTCTCTGCCTACTTGTAATCTCTCTCTCTCTGTCAAATAAATAAATAAAATCTTAAAAAAAAATAAGAATAACAAGTTTAGAATAAGAATAGAATGTATAACTTCCAAACCAGTAGAGGGAGATAAAGACCAAAACAAAATCAAAACCAAAAAATGAACCAAGAAATACTTAATAAATTCAACAGAAGGAAGAAAGAGAAAAGAAAAAAACTTAAAAGAAAAATCATGGTAAATAGAAACACAAGAGAAGGTAAAAAATAGGTGTAAATATATCGGCAATCATAGTAAATGTGAACAGATCAGGCTCAGATAATAAAAACTAGAGGTTATTGAGGTTGAATTTTTTTTTTTTTATTTTTATTTATTTTTTTTTTTTAAAGATTTTATTTATTCATTTGACACACAGAGAGAGATCACAAGTAGGCNAAAAAATAGAGGTTATTGAGGTTGAATTTTTTAAAAATCATATTATAGTTGTTTGCCAAGAACATACCTAAAACATAAGAACACCGAAATATTGAGAATAAATGAATCGAAACTGATGTGGCCCCAAATAGTAGCTAAAAGAAAAGTTCTGTAGTACTAGTAATAAGGCAGAAGATGTACCGAGGAGCTTTAATGAGGGTAAAGCTTACTGTCGTTACAAGACAATAAAAAGAACGACTCATGGGGACACAAAAGTGCTGAACCTCTAAACACCTAAAAAAAGCTTGAAAGGAAGACAACAAGCAAACACAGACCTGTGAACTAATGAGAAGAATCTGGCAGTTTACAACCTTAGTGGACAATTTCAAACCAATAGAATAAGCAGAACTAAAAAAAGAAATTAGTAGAGAAGTAAAGATTTTTTTTATTTATTTGACAGAGAGAGAGATCACAAGTAGGCAGAGAGGCAGGCAGAGAGAGAGGAGGAAGCAGGCTCCCCGCCGAGCAGGGAGCCCGATGCGGGGCTCGATCCCAGGACCCTGAGATCATGACCTGAGCCAAAGGCAGACACTTAACGCTTAACCGACTGAGCCATCCAGGTGCCTTAGAAGTAAAGATTTTAAGCGACACAAGGAGCAAGCTCAGAGTAATGGGTATTCACAGACGCCTTCCCCGTGGAATGTTGATAGAAACTGAGCGCATTAGCTCATCACAAAGGAAGGCACAACAGATCAACACTGAAGACTCAGTATTATTCACAGTTCTCCCATCTCAGTGCAATAAAATCAAGTATCAGGAACAAAAAGAGCTGAAAATAAAGAATGTACATTGAAACGCTAAAAAACTCATTGTTTATGTCTCAAAGCAGATATTGGAATGGAAATTCGAAAATATTTAGAACCTAATGCAGCACAAACAACACGTTTTAAGACTTACTGCAGGTAGCTAGCTCACATGGTTCCTCAAAGGAAATTAGATGTGTATGATTAGAAAACAAAAAAGTTGAAAATTGAGCAGGAATTAAAGACCTGAAACAAAGGTAACATGTGATGACAGCTGTTGTTGCAGTTACTGTTTTGTCTATCTAAATTTCGCTCTGCAGGGGGTTGGAGAAACGGCTTGTCTGTGCAGTGTGCAAATTCTAATCCCAGGACCTAGACCTCAGCCCTTTCTTTCTTACACACTCTCCCACTCACCTTAACCACCTCTACCAAGTTTTGAAAGACCATCTAATGAGCCCCAAATTGGTATTGATGGAGATAGCACCATCAAGTGCTAACCTAAGCCTAAGTTACAGGCTTTCTTTTCTGACTGCCCTGTTACCCTCACTGGTTAGCGTAACATGTTCCACATGGGTGCCCCGGCCTGTCCCAAGCTTGCTCCCTTCTCCATGTCAGTAAATGTTACTACCTCACTAACTTTCAGCAAAATCCCAGGAGGTCGTTCTTGATTTTACCTTCTGACCCTTTCCATGAGGAAGCCTTATGATTACTTCCATTGTCAGTGTACGTCCCCAATCCATCCCTTTCTCTCTGCCCCCACTATTATCAACCTAGACAGGGCACCACCACGACTCATCTGGCCTTATACAGAGGCTCCCTCACTGGCTCCCACACGTGCCCCTTTGTCCCCAGGCCATTCTCTACATAGCAGGAAATAGTAAATTGGAGAGTGCCACTTCTCTGCTTAAAACACTTCACTCATCATGAAAGTCTCAAGTCTAGGGATGCCTGAGTGGCTCGGTCGGTTAAGCATCTGCGTTCGGCTCAGGTCATGATCCCAGGGTCCTGGGATGGAGTCCGGCATCAGGCTTCTTGCTCATCGGGGAACCTGCTTCCCCCTCTGCCTGCCACTACCCCTCCCCTGCTTGTGCACGCTCTCTCTCTCTCTCTCTCTCTCTCTCTCTCTCTCTCTCTCCCCTGCTTTCCTTCACAAAGAAATAAATAAAACCTTAAAAAAGAAAGAAAGAAAGAAAGAAAGAAAAAAAGAAAGAAAGAAAGAAAGAAAGAAAGAAAAGGAAAGAAAGAAAGAAAGAAAGAAAAGGAAAGAAAGAAAGAAAGAAAGAAAGAAAGAAAGAAAGAAAGAAAGAAAGAAAGAAAGTCAGTCTCAACTCCAAACTCCCTTCCAGATGTTAGGAAGTCTTCCCGGAGGGACCCTTGCCTGTTTCTCCACCTCATCTTGTCCCCCAGCCCCAGCTCCAGCCCTTACCAGCATTATGCTCTGGGCAAACTGGTCACTTAATTCCTTTCCTGTCCCAAAGCCTTTGCACCTGCTCCTCTCTCTTCTTGAAATCCTCCCCACCTACTCTGTCAATAAACACTCTTGTTGAATAAACAAATACATACTTATCTGTTAACATAGGGGTTTTTAAAAATCCTTATTATATAGCCAAGGACCATGAGGCCCAGAGAGATCGAGTCTAGTTTTTAAGGCATTTTTGGTTATAAGAACATAAACGTAATGGTTGCAGCAAAACACTTGAGATGCTCTCTGGCTGGACCACTGTGGTCTATACACACATCGTTGTGACCAGGGCAGAGAATAATCTCATCTGATGGCCCCTGGTCGTGTGTCCACCCCACTGCTAGGGGGGGTGGGATCAACTCCTACCAATCCCCATGGAGAGAGGGTAGGTGAAGGTACATTTCCCGAAGCAGCTGCATTTGTTACAGCCCCAGAGAGAAAGCAGGTGAGTAGTTAAACTGTGGTACATCTATGCCATGGTCCCCAGTAGGATCTCAGCAATAAAAAGGGATGAGTTTTTGATACACATGACAAAGTAGATGGATCACAAGGGTATTACGCCGAGCAAAAAAAGCCAATCTCAAACAACCATATACTGTATGATTCTATTTATATAACATTCTGAAAATGACAAGATTGTATACATGAAAATCAGATTTAGTGTTTATCAGGGTCAGGGATGGAGGGGGCAGGAGGTGGGTGTGATTAAAAAGGGGGTAGCACCAAGGAGATCGTTGTGGTGATGGAATAATTCTGTCTCTTGGCAGTTACAGAAAGCTACCCATGTGATAAAATGTCATAACATGGTACACATTGTACCAATGTCAGTTTCCTGGTTTTGAGTAGCCAGTGGGGAAAACAGGGTAAAGGGTATGTGGGACCTCTCTGTAACATTTTTGCAACTTCCTATGAATCTATACTCATTTCAAAATACAAAGTTTTTTTTTTAATTTTTATTTTTTATTATCATGTTCAATTAGCTAACGCGTAGTACATCATTAGTTGTTTTTTTTTTTTACTTTATTTTTTCAGTGATCCAAGATTCATTGTTTATGCACCACACCCAGTGCTCCATGCAATACGTGCCCTCCTTAATACCCACCACCAGGGGGGCACCTGTGTGGCTCAGTGGGTTAAGTCTCTGCCTTCCTCTCAGGTCATGATCTCAGGGTCCTGGGATTGAGCCCTGAATCGGGCTGTCTGCTCATCAGGGAGCCTGCTTCCCCCCCCCACCCCGCCTGCCTACTTGTGATCTCTCTGTGTCAAATAAATAAATAGAATCTTTAAAAAAAAAATACCCGGGCGCCTGGGTGGCTCAGTGGGTTAAAGCCTCTGCTTTCAGCTCAGGTCATGATCTCAGGGTCCTGGGATCGAGGCCCGCAT
>LNAC01000746.1:553457-584887 GCA_002007465.1 Ailurus styani
CCTCTCTGCCTCCTTGTGATCTCTCTCCCTCTGTAAAATGAATAAATAAAATCTTTAAAAAAAAAAAAAGAAAAAAAAATACCCACCACCAGGCTCACCCATCCCCTCTCCCCCCTCCCCTCCATAATCCTCAGTTTGTTTCTCAGAGTCCACAGCCTGATTTCAAGCTTTACTACAAAGCTGTGATCACCTAGACAGCATGGTACTGGCACAAAAAACAGACACATAGACCAATGGAACAGAGTAGAGAGTCCAGATATGGAAATATGGAAATAATCTTCAACAAAGCAGGAAAAAATATCCAGTAGAAAAAAGACAGTCTCTTCAATAAATGGTGCTGGGAAAACTGGACAGCTATGCATAGAAGAATGAAAGTCAACCATTCTCTCACACCATACACAAAGATAAACTTGAAATGGATGAAAGACCTCAATGTGAGGCAGGAATCTATCAAAATCCTAGAGGAGAACATAGGCAGTAACCTCTTTGACGTCAGCCACAGCAACTTCTTTCAAGACATGTCTCCAAAGCCAAAGGAAACAAAAGTGGAAATGAACTTTTGGGACTTCATCAAGATAAAAAGCTTCTGCACAGCAAGGGAAACAGTCAACAAAATATAAAGTTTTCATATTAGCAAATGTATACATTCCTAATCTATACCATATCTACATAAAAAGGTCTCCTTAGGAGGTTAAAACTTTGCTAATATAATCAATTTTTAAGATTTCCTTAAAAGATCAAAAGGCAAAATGTATATGATAATTAATGACTACGAAATTGAAATAAAAACTCCTTGAACAAAACTAAATTTTTATCGTGATTTAAAAAATATAAGTATACAAATTAAGCTATTGGCAATCCTGGTATTGCTTGTCCATCTAGTGGCCATTGGGAAGGATCGGTGTCACACCTCTTGTATGTTATGTCTAGAACTACATCCATGCGATTAGGAGTAAGTGAATTTTTTAATATTATGGATCATTTCCAAGCTGCTATGTAGAAGCCCTGTGACTATTACACAGATGTGCTATGCCTATGGGACTATGAATTTGAGCTCTAAGAGAAACAAGAAAATGGATGCTTGGCACTATTGGGAAATGAGATTTTGCTGTGGAGAATCTACCACTTTCAAGTGCTCTGAGAGAAAGGGTTGAAAAGCTAATTAGATTTTTTCTCTCATTTCCATATTCAGCCTCTCACCATGCACTGAAGCAGCGCCCATGTTGCTCATGGCACAACCTATAAAGACAAATCTGAGCCTGCCAACCCAACCCAGGACATTTGCTTTTTTTCTTGAGGATGTAGAGCAAGAGATGTGGCTTCTGGACAGTGCTAGTCTGACGCACAGATGTTTAAGGTCAAGGCCATGGATCATGTTGGGCCAGCACTTTGTGAAAGTCTCGAGGGACAGAGGTGCCCACGTATGCTTTAACAGATGTATGTTGTGTATGTCTGGATTATTGTGGACCTTCAAAGCATGGTGCCCTAGGCAGGGACCCCACTCCTTCCTGGACTCATGGCACTTTCTGTCAGAGCTCATGTGGGCACACGGGTGCTTGGGTCTCCATGGAAATAGGCTTCCCCTTCAGGAGAGACTGGCTCTCAGAGGACATGGAGGCTGCCCTACTCACCTTGGTCTCCCCCACAAGACAGAGCACATAGGTACTGGGGCTCAGGGAATTTGGGGACACTGGGCTGGGCAGGCTTCCCTGAGGGGCCAAAGGTGGTGAGGGCTATCATCACTCACTGCCAAGTAGAGCACAGCCTTCCTGTGGGAAAATCTCCCGGCTGACTGCTCCTGGGGAGAAGACTGCCGCGGCCCTTTTTCCCTGGATTCGACACCACTCTGAACAGAAAGAGCAAGATTTCAACTAACGCTGCTCCAGAAAAGCTGAAACTAGTGTTACTTTTCCCCCATGTTCTCCTCCTTTCTTTCTATTCATCAGGTATCAGATGCTTCCAAAGATGGCCGTCCAAGTTCCCCCCTCCTGGTGTGCACATCTCTTCTCAAGAGGTGGACATGATGCTGTGACAGATCTGCACATAGCCTCTAAGAAGCCTGTCAGCATCACTTTTTCTCTCAGAGAGTTAGCCGCCATGTGGTTCGTGGCTTGTGCCAGTCTAGCCGGTGATGAGAAGCCATGTGGGAAAGAGAATCTACCAGGAGCACCAAAGCACCAGCCGTGGGAGTTGGACTCCTTGGACCTTCCAACCCCTCTAGACCCCAAATGAATGTAGCTGGCAGCCCTCAGCCCATACTACATGGAGAAGAAGAGCCACCCAGCTGAGCCCCATCCACCTCTGGTCCTACAGAGTCATGAGAAGCAACAACTGGCTGTTACTTTAAGACATTATGCTTTGTGATACAGCAGTGAATATCTGAAACATGCTCCAGTAGAACTTGGAAAAATCTGATGGTCAAATCTTTGAGCACCTACTACTTGCCAGGTTCTGTGCTTGAGATGGGGGCCACACACATGAACAAGAGAGTCCCTGTCTCAGAAAAAGCAAGGAGGGAACTATAACAGGGTGATGTGCAGAACGGATGAGCAGTAGGGAAACTATAGGGTGCTCAAGGGCAGGGGAGGACAGAGAATCCTATTGCAGAAAGGCAGGAGCAAGAACAAAGTATCTGGCCCAGTTGCTCCATGCAGCAGTAACGACTAGGGGGCGGTTGGTGATAATCCCCTGCAGTATTTTATGTGAACGGATTTTTCCAGAGATGCCATAACAACGCTACTTACAGATGATGTCAATGATGTACTATGGGGAGGTGCTATGGATCCTCTCACTGTTTTCCTCACAACAACCTATGAAGAAGGATATTGTTATGGTCCCATTGTACTGATGAGAAAGCCGAGGCCTAAGGAATTGCAGTGCCTTGCCTGGGGTCAGGCAGTTAATGAGGGACAGAGGCAGGATCCAACTGAGGCTCTTGGATCCAGAGCAGAGGCTTATGACCATGATGCTGTTCATTGGTTTCTAACTTAACATTTTTAATCAGGCATTTCATCATGGCATTAAAAATAACATCTGAAATGGCATATGAATGACCATATATTATTTTAAACTCCCCTGAAACAGAACACTTCAGATTACTTCCACCATGCAGAGAGCACCTTTCTGCATAAAGGTTTGCTCTGCTCCTGCCTTTATTTATGTTCCCACATCATTACATTATTTAAAAAAGGATTTGAAACAGGTATATAAAAAGCTTTTTCTGAATATTGGGTCCTTCAGATAGATTCACAGAGGGTAAATAAAATATTTTAAGTTTATATTTTAAATACTATATTTAATAATTTAAATATTTTAAGTTTTCTCTGCAAGAAAACTCTGGAAGGAAAAGACAATTGATCTCCATGAGTGATCATCACATCCATCCATATTTAGAGCGATCATTCCCACATTTCATAGTTCTCCGGAAACACAGAGAGGTACTTCTGCAGAGGGCCTAGCTGTAATGACTTATAATGAAACTGCCCATAAATTTTCCCTTAAAACTTGAAGTGAACCTGTGGCTGAGGTTTAAGAATTCAAATGTGCTCTCCGGGCAGTTACCTCAGTGGGTGTGAGCAGAAAGCAGAAGTGGCCTCGCCTCCCTGCTTCTTCCCCTTGCGTTACAATCAGGCCAGCTCCTGCAACAGCCCCCTGGGCTGACAGCCTCTCTGGGTCTCCAGGCAAGCCCCGTAGCGGGTGACCTCGGGGAGTTTGAGCCATGGGTCCTGCTGGTAACTGATGGTGAGGATGGGAGGGGATGGGCACCTCTCTGAAGGTGCAAATGTTGCCCCCAGGCCTGCACATTGGCACAGCCATGACATTTATAGAGTCTTACAACTGCTCCATGAGCCCTGGGGGAGGGATCAGGAGTCTTTTTTATAGAAATGTGGGTGAAGGCACAGAGGAGTGATCTGCCCTGTTAACCTGCTGTTTCCGGGCATCTGCTTCCCCATCCTCAGGGTCAAGTCCTAGTTATCCCTGTGGTGAGTCTCCTAGGCCCCCAGGACCACACTGGCCCTGGAGCATGGGAGAAGGAGGCCTTTCCATATTCTCCTAATTTCCTATGTGATGTGATGGTAAAGTAAGCAAGCCTGTGAGACAGTGTGTGCTGGTAAACCCTTAACAACCAGCTCTCAAAAATATGTCTGTCTGTCTGTCTATCTATCTATCTATCTATCTATTTCAGTTTATTATAAATTTTACTGATATAAAGTATGTGTAGCACATAATTTACAAATAATAATAAAGCATGCAATTCTCAATTGCAAATTCCATTAATTCAATTAATTTTAACGGAATGCTGTTATTACTTTTTGCCAAATTTTTGAATCTGTAGCCAAACTAGAGTGTCAATTTAACCACGATTTGACAAATGGAGTTGCGCCCTGATCCATGGTGCTTTCCCCAGTAATTTACGGTCTTTAAGTCTGATATGTAATTTACCGCTAAACTCTTTTCTCAGGTGATGTTCATTAACTGAAACCATTTTCAGCTTTCATGCTGAGTAGGTTAGAACTTCCTCCATTGTCAACGGCGTGAGTGACTTTGTCGAACTGGATAATTGTGTTCAAACACTGGAAAAATATTTCTTCAATTTTGTATGCTCTTCACAAAATGATGGCTATAGACAGAGCCCAGTTTAAATTTAATCTGCGTTATTAACAATTTCCCCAGCACTTTCTTAAGTCTAATCCGCAAAATAACAAGTCAAGTCCTTGTTTGTAGTAGTTTCCAGTTTCCGAGGTGCACATTTTCCTACCAGGGTCAATTTTAAAATGCCAACATGAACTGGGAGGTGTGTGGTGGCACTTTGTTGTACAGTTTTCCCCACAAGTACAATAACCTCAGCAGCATGAGAGCAAAGTGTAATGAAATGAGTAGATTTTGCATACTTATTATCTTTGCTTTAATATATTTAATGAGTTTTATTTATTATTTTTTAAAGTTCTTTTTTTATATTTTGTTATGTCAGCCACCATACAGTAATCATTAGTTGTACATAGAACATTAGCAGTGTTCCGTGATTCACTGTTTGCATGTAACACCCAGTGCTCCATGCAATCTGTGCTCTCCTTAATACCCATCACCAGGCTCACCCATCCCCCCACCGCCCTCCCCTCTAAAACCCTCAGTTTGTTTCCCAGAGTCTACAGTCTCTCATGGTTCATTTTATATACTTTAAAGTTTTAAAGATACAGAAGTGCTTTTCTTCTCTCCGGGTCAATCATGTTTCTTGAATCTACAGTGAATATCGTGGGAAACAACACTATTGTCAATGTTGTTTACTAGTTTTTGAGTTTTTAGGGCCAACCTATGGACAAAGCAAGTAAGAGACTTGTAGTTAGCTACCACAAAGATTTTAAACCATGATGACATGAAAACAATAGTGTAAGAAACACAAATAAGGGGATGAGATAGGAAGAATAACCAGGCTAGTATCTTTAGCTTTCATAGCAGCAAATATTGCCTTGATTTAGTCATCGAAGACTTGAACATACTATGAAAGTCATGAAAGCAACTTCCAGGAAGAAATATAAGAATATGATGAACAAATTTGGAAAGGCAACATGTAGAAGAATAAAATAAAAATATGATTACGAACCAGGAAGGTGTATGAGAGAGAAGAAGAAAATAAGGGAAGGAAGCTAATTTTCTTGTTTCTCGTTTCTGAAGGTCTAAAGGTACCGTCTAAAATCAACCCTAAAATAGAAGTATTAGTTAAAGTTGTCATGGTAACCAGGAGAAAATCTACAAGAAATCACTCTTAGTGATTATTTGGGCGAAGGTGAAAATGACCACAGGCAAAAGTGAAGCTAGTTTTTGTGTTTTTATAAGCTGAATTTTGCTTCCATGTGCAGGTACAGTTTTATAAGTGAAAAAAAAAACCCACATCAGTATTAAAAAAGCAACTTCTGCTTCCTCATCTTGGACCCCGTTTACTTTGCAGCCATCTTTTTTACATTATGTTTTGCTTTCGACCACATATGCAAATATCCTGCATTCACATTTCTTCCCTATTTCCGTTTCCCTTGGCTCTCCATTTTCCCCTTGCCAGCCAGGGGAATTCTCTCCTTACACTGGGAAATGGTCACATTTTGTGCTTGCCTACACTACAAATATTCACAATATGCTGAACATCGCACTTTGCTGTAGGTACATTCTTAGTATTTAAATCCCATTACCCTAAATGTATGTATTGGGAAGGGAGGCTCAGGGGACTTAGACATCTTACTCAGAGTCCCATAGTTTAATGGCTAAAATGAACACATTCCTGTTCTTTGCAGCAAAGGATTCAGATAGTTAAACCAATATCAGCATGGGTACCCCCCGGGAAATGCCCCCAGGCAGAACTCTTGAGAAGTGGAGGGTGTTCTGACCTGCCAGTTTACACGCTTATTTTATTTGACTCTCATGGAAGGAAAATATGGATGAAACTGTAATTTCTTCATCTTTTCAGATGAGGGGACAGTCTCAGTGCAGCTAAATAATGGGCCCGAGATCACCTTTCCCTGCCAGCTCCCCTCCTCCCCCCACCCCCAACCACCTGCCTATAGGAACCTGTGGTCAGTCCCTTCCTCTGATAACCTGTGGCTGCAGGGAATGGTGTTCCTGGGAAGGGAGGTCGGCAGGGTCCTGCAGCCCCCTCTGAGCACAAGGGCTCAGTGCCTCTGATGGGAACCACGGCATCCTGTTCCTGTCGAAGTTCAATGTTCAGAGCTCATGCTGATCCCCTCCCGCTCTGCCTTTCTCTGCAGGGTGTGTCCGGGAGCCACGCCTGAGTGGAGGCCCACAGGGGCCACAGGCCAGCTGGCGAAGCGGTTACTGAAGCATGGGGCCAGCACCTGCTATGCCTCCGCTGCTTCCCCTGTCACCGAAGGCCACTGTCCGGGGTAGGAAGGGGTGGTGCCATAGCACAGAGGCCCCCAGGATGGCCGCAGAGGAGCTGGGCTCTGTGCCCCGTAATGAAGGATGTGGGGCCTGAAGAACGGCCCTGGGACATGGAGGAAGGTGCTTCCCTTTCTCTACATCATCTCCGTGCATCTTGGCTGGAGTTGGGAGGGAGGCTCCTCCACACGCATCTGACCTTGACCAAGCTCACACATCCAAGAAGGGAAGTTAGGCCACTCTGCTGTTTCTGCCCCACTCTGCCTCTCCGCACAGTCCCCAGGGAGCGCTCCTAACCTCATCAGCAACTCTGGACCCACTGAGTCCAGCCTCCCGGGCCTTTGGTTCCCCTCCTCCCGGGTCAAACATGGCAGCATCTCAGTCAAAGTGGCCGCATTCCTTTCTGTCTCCTGCTCTAGGAGAGCACAGACTTCGCTGCCTCACAGGGCCCTTTCTGGGGCATGAGCATCTGGCTGGGTGTGAGACCACGAGGACACAGGATGAGACAGCCTTCCCTGCACCTCTCCTGCCCCCAGCCCCTCACGTGGTCTCAGCCAGGACGGCAAGCCTCGCTTTGGGTGAGCCACCAGCGATTGTTCCAATCGGGGGACTGGACCATGGTGACCCCAGAGTGACCTAATCACAGTCACTTCCCAGGTCCCACCCAGGCCACATTTGGTTGGTCCAGGTGTTTACAGATCCAAATGAAGATGTGAGGGGAGGGAACAGCTCTCTCTGGGAGGCTGAGCTCACACAAGAGGGACACTTAGGAGCCACACATGGCCGTGTTCCGTGGCTGCCGTGGACCAGGGAAGGGAGCAGGCAGAATGAGACAGCCGGATACAGGGACCGGAGGGACAGCACGGCCCGCTCACTTTGGGGAAGGCAGTCACTGGCCTTCTGCACCTCCAAACGAGAGCTTCCCCGGTGAGGCAGGTGGAAGGTGCACCTGGGCTCCAGCCTGCGGGGGCTGAGGGCACACCTCCCACCCAGACGCTACTCTAGGCTTCCCTGAGGACAACGGAGACAAGCCTTGCCCCCAGAAACCGAGTGTCTGGTCTCTGCCCCAGCCTCCCTCCGAGCTGTGTCAAAGGCGTGGTCGCCACGGCCACGGTGTGGCTGTCTTCACTGGGGGTTTGCCCAGGGGGTCAGTTTTACTTCACAGCCAGGCCTTGGAGGTCCACAGCAGGTTCTTGGGGGCCACGTTCCCTCCGTCCTCTTCCCAGGACAGCTGGGGAAAGCTGAGCACAGCTCCGCCCAGACGTCCTGCTCGCGCCTGCGCCGTCGGGGCCGGAACGTGGCCTCCCGCGCGTTCCCCGCTGGGCCCCCAGGGTCCCCGCCTTCCTACCCGGGGCATCCTAGCCGGCTCCCCGCGCTCCCAGCCTCCCCGCAGCGCAGACTGTCTCCTAGGAGCCGCCTGCTCCAAGGTAAATTGTTCTCACCCCTCCCCGCAGGCGAGTTCTCTGTCTCCAGGAAGGGTTGGATGGGGCCTTTGGAGATGCAAGAGCAGCCCCTCCTGGATTGGGTAGAATTTTGGAAGGGCCATCATCCAGCCCCTCTCTCTTGTGTGGCCTTGCCGCGCCATCCTGCTGCCGGCTGTGTCCAAGACTCAGTCGGGGCTTGCCATGGCTGTTCTAGCGCCACCCCAACGCAGAATGCTCCCCCGTCCTCGGCCCCCTCCCCTTCCTTCCTCCCTGCCCCCGGGACAGCTGCTGCAGCGGTGGTTGATCCCGTGCCATGGCTGGAAGGCAGTGCATCCCTTCCACCGCATAGCCCCGGGCACTTGTGAAATGAACGTGTGTTTTACGTTGGTTTCTCCTGGTTTCCCCAGGCCTGCAGGCAGCCTCTGGGACCCTGTGCTCCACGGCTTAGCTGTGCCTGCACCTGGAACCTTGGCTTTTCACATCGCCCCCACCTTGGGCTCTCACTGGAGGTCTGCGTCCCTGGCCTTGAGCCTGCCATCTCCTTGGGACT
The DNA here is from genome assembly GCA_002007465.1 of Ailurus styani. Lineage (NCBI taxonomy): Eukaryota > Metazoa > Chordata > Mammalia > Carnivora > Ailuridae > Ailurus > Ailurus styani. The sequence goes on from LNAC01000746.1 coordinate 562,317, forward strand.
GACCTGCTTCATGGTCACCTCTCTGGAACTATGTTCTTCTCCCCCTAACCCCGCCCCCCGCACCTACCAGATGCTTCATGAATGCATTTCACTTTTTTCTTTAGCTTTTAATTTTTTTTTTTTGCATGCAAACAGTGGATTCACTTGGCTTTTAATGATCTGTGAGAAATGATCTAATTTTATTTTTCTTATATTTCTATCCAGTTGTCCTAATACCGCTAACTAATAGTTCATCTTTCCCCACTGATGTGAGATGTTACCTTTGAGTACACTAAATTTGCACATCTGATTGAGCCTATTTCTGGATCTTCTGTTCCATGGTTCCCTCTATTTATCCTTGAGAACATTGTTCCCATGGTAGAAGATTTAGAGTATGTTTTGATTTGTGGTATACCGAACCTTCCCTTCTTGCTCTCTTTCTTTCTCTCCTAAAAAAGTTTTATTATGGAAAATATTGTAATATATGTAAAATAAATGTGATAACAGAATTAACCCATGTACCCATGATTCAACTTCAACTTTGATCAGCATTTTGCCATTTTTGGTTCATTTATATCTTATTCCCTACTTAATTTTTTTTTTAATTTGGAGTTTTTTTTTTTAAAAGATTTTATTTATTTATTTCACAGAGGGAGAGAGATCACAAGGAGGCAGAGAGGCAGGCAGACAGAGAGAGGGGGAAGCAGGCTCCCCGCTGAGCAGGGAGCCCGATGCGGGCCTCGATCTCAGGACCCTGAGATCATGACCTGAGCCGAAAGCAGAGGCTTTAACCCACTGAGCCACCCAGGTGCCCCTTACTTAATTTTTTAAATCATTTCTTAGTGTAAAATTTTATGTATATCAAAATGCATGCTATTAAAAAACTTGCTCCATTTGTGTATGTAGCCCATACCTCTATCAAAGCATTAAACATTTCCATTGCTTCAGAAAGTCCCTTTGGGCCTCCTTCCATTCCATACCTCCTTCCCAGAGGCAACCACTACTCTGATTTTTGTTGTTGTTGTTACTGTAGGTTATTTTTCATATAAATGGGATCTCAGAGTGCACTTTTTGTGTGTATCTTTATTTAGTCAGTAAAGTCTGTGAGATTCATCCGTGTTGAAGGGTGTATTGACGGTAGATTTTTTATTGCTGAGCAGAATTCTATTATATAAATATACGATAGTTTGTTTATTCATTATCCAGTTGGTGGACATTTGGGTTGTTTCTGATTTTTAGCTATCATAAATAAAGCTATTACGATTATTCATGCATGACCTTTATGTGGACATGTATTTTTATTTTATCTTGGGTCAGTTGGTTAGAATGCATTCCTGAGTCACATCGGTGTATGTTTAACATTTTAAAAAACTGCTAAACTATTTATGAAAGTAGTTGTATCATTATACATTATACAGCAATGTAGGAGCATTCCAGTTGCTCCAGGTCCTCACTCTTTGGTGTTAATAATCTTCTTTAGCCATTTTAGTGGGTGTGCTGAGGCATCTCAGTGTGATTTTATACTTACCTGGTAAGTAATAATGTCGATCACCTTTCCATGAAGCTTTTGGTCATTAGTATATTATTATCTATATATATTCATGTACATATATGCATATATGTATATATTTTGTATATTAAATTTTTTTTGGTATCTAAGTCTTTTGTACATAAAGGGTTGTAAACTTTTAATTATTGATTTGATGGAGTTCCTTATATGTTCTGGTTACTTTCTTGGTCAGATATATGTTTTGGGAATATAATCTGTAACTTGCCTTTTCATTGTCTAACAATGCCTGTGCAAGAAGCTTTTTCCTCTTCTCAGGATCCATAGATATTTTTTAATGTTTTCTCTTAGGAGCATTATAGATTTAACTCTTTCAATCTAAGAAACCCCTTATGTTTTGGTTGTTTATTTGCTTTGTTTTAGGGTCTTTTTTTTTTTGTATATAGTGTGAGGTAAGAGTCAAGATTGATTTATTTTCATCATGAATATCCATGTGGTTCTAACACCATTTCTTTTTTTAAAAAATTTCTGTTTAAGGGCGCCTGGGTGGCTCAGTGGGTTAAAGCCGCTGCCTTCGGCTCAGGTCATGATCCCAGGGTCCTGGGATCGAGGCCCACATCGGGCTCTCTGCTCAGCAGGGAGCCTGCTTCCTCCTCTCTCCTCTCTCTCTGCCTGCCTCTCTGCCTACTTGTAATCTCTCTCTCTCTGTCAAATGAATAAATAAAATCTTAAAAAAAAATTTTTGTTTAAATTCAATTAACATATAGTGATTATTAGTTTCAGAGGTAGGTTCAGTGATTTATCAGTTGTATGTAACACCCAGTGCTCATTACACCATGTGCCCTTCTTAATGCCTGTTACCCTGTTACCCCCCTCCCCCTCCCCTCCACTCCCCTCCAGCAAACCTGAGTTTGTTTCCTATGGTTAAGTTTCTTATGGTTTGTCTCCCGCCATGATTTCATCTTGTTTTATTTTTCCCTCCCTTCCCCTATGTTTCTATGTTTGGTTTCTTTTCTTTTCTTTTTTTTTAAATTTTTTATTTTATTTTAGTTTTTTAAAAGATTTTAGTTATTTAAAATAGGCAGAGATAGAGGAGGAAGCAGGCTCCCTGCTGAGCAGGGAGCCCTATGCGGGGCTCCATCCCAGTACCCTGAGATCATGACCTGAGCCGAAGGCAGAGGCTTTAACCCACTGAGCCACCCAGGTGCCCCTCTGTTTTGTTTTTTAAATTCCACATATGACTAAGATCATATGATAATTGTCTTTCTCTGATTGACTTATTTCACTTAGCATAATACCCTCTAATTCCATCCACATCGTTGCCATTGGAAAGATTTCATTTTTTGATGGTTGAGTAATATTCCATTATATATAAATATATGTATATTATTATACATTATATATAATGGAATATATATATTCAATTCCAACATATATATATCATACATATTATATATATATACACAAATATATATATGATATATATATATATATATATCTCACATCTTCTATATCTGTTCATCAGTCAATGGACATCTGGGCTCTTTCCATAGTTTGGCTATTGTGGACATTGCTGCTATAAACATTGAGGTGCACATGGCCCTTCAGCTCACTACATTTGTATCTTTGGAGTAAATACACAGTAGCGCAATTGCTGGGTCATTTGGTAGCTCTATTTTTAACTTTTTGAGGAACATCCATACTGTTTCCCAGAATGGCTACACCAGCTTTCATTCCCATCAACAGTGTAAGAAGGTTCCCCTTTCTCTGCATCCTCGCCAACATTTGTTGTTTCCTGACTTATTAATTTTAACCATTCTGACTAGTATGAGGTGGTATCTCACCGTGGTTTTGATTTGTATTTCCCTGATGCTCAGTATCACTATGTTGAGGATTTTTTCATGTGTCTGTTGGCCTTTGGATGTCTTCTTTGAATAAATGTCTGTTTGTGTCTTCTGCCCATTTCTTGACTGGAATTTTTTTGATTTTTGGGTGTTGAGTTTGATAAGTTCTTTATAGATTTTGGGTACTAGCCCTTTATCTGATAAAACATTTGCAAATCAAATATCTTCTCCCATTCTGTATATTGTCTTTTGGGTTTGTCGACTGTTTCCTTTCCTGTGCAGAAGCTTTTTATCCTGCCTTGGAGACGTGTCTAGCAAGAAGTTGTGGCTGAGGTCACAGAAGTTGCTGCATGGGTTCTCCTCTAGGATTTTGATGGTTTTGTGTCTCACATTTAGGTCTTTCATCCATTTTGAGTTTATTTTTGTGTGCGATGTAAGAAAGTGGTCCAGTTTCATTCTTCTGCATGTGGCCATCTAATTTTCCCAACACCATTTGGTGAAGAGACTGTCTTTTTTCCATCGGATATTCTTTCCTGCTTTGTTGAAGATTAGTTGACCACAGAGTTAAGGGTCCATTTCTGGATTCTTTATTTTTTTTTTAATTTTATTTTTATTCTTTGCCCAAGGGGTACAGGTCTGTGAATCATCAGGCTTACATCTTTCACAGCATTCACCAAAGCACAAACCCTCCCCAGTGTCCATAACCCATCCACCCTATCCCTACCCTCCCACTCCCCAGTAACCCTCAGTTTGTTTTGTGAGATTAGGAGTCTCTTATGGTTTGTCTCCTTCCCCATCCCATCTTGTTTCATTATTTTTCCCTCCCTACCCCCCACGACCCCCCACCCTGCCCCTCAAGTTCCTCATATCAGAAAGATCATATGATATGGATTCTTTATTCTATTCCATTGATCTCTGTGTCTGTTTTTGTGCCAAGACCATGATTTCTTGATGATGACAGCTTTTTAATAGAGCTTGAAGTCCATAATTGTGATGCCACCAGCTTTGCTTTTCTTTTTCAACATTCCTTTGGCTATTCAGTGTCTTTTCTGATTCCATACAAATTTTAGGATTATTTATTCTAGCTCTGTGAAAAAAGTTGATGGTATTTTGATAGGGATTGCACTGAATGTATAGATTACTCTAGGGGCACCTGGGTGGCTCAGTGGATTAAAGCTTCTGCCTTTGGCTCAGGTCATGATCTCAGGGTCCTGGGATGGAGAACTGCATCAGGCTCTCTGCTCAGCAGGGAGCCTGCTTCCCCCTCTCTCTCTCTCCCTGCCTCTCTGCCTACTTGTGATCTCTCTAATAAATAAATAAATAAATAAATAAATAAATAAATAAATAAATAAAATCTTTAAAAAAATTTTTGAATGTATAGATTACACTAGGTAGCATAGACATTTTAATAATATTTGTTCTTCTAATCCACGAACATGGAATGTTTTTCCATTTCTTTATGTCTTCCTCAATTTCTTTCCTGAGCGTTCTGTAGTTTTCAGAGTCCAGATCCTTTGCTACTTTGGTTAGGTTTATTCCTAGGTATCTCATGGTTTTTGGTGTAATTGTAAATGGGACTGACTCCTTAATTTCTCTTTCTTCTGTCTCATTGCTGGTGTATAAAAATGCAACTGATTTCTGTGCATTGATTTTATATCCTGCCATGTTGCTGAATTGCTGTATGAGTTCTAGCAATTTTGGGGAGGAGTCTTTCAGGTTTTCCACAGAAAATATCATGTCCTCTGCGAAGAGCAAGAGTTTGATTTCTTCTTTGCCAATTTGAATGCCCTTTATTTCTTTTTTCTGTCTGATTGCTGAGGCTAGAACTTCTAGTACTATGTTGAACAATAGTGGTCCAGTACTATTTCTTGAAATGGCTTTGTTTCCCATGAATCTTTTTTCAGAACACACCTTACTTTCCTTATTGCCAGAAGCTGCATTCCATTCCCCTTTTAAGCCTGCTCCTCACTGATACCCTCCCTCTGGTCTCATAAGATCTCTCCTGCAAAGTGGAGCCTCTTCAGGGAGGACCTCATTTCCGTCCGTGCTGCATCCGTGGTGGGAGGGCATAAAGGCACTCAGAGTTAAACAGAGGTTTCAGCTGTTTCTTCCTACTTCCCTAAAATAAAACTGTTTGGGCATGGCAGGTGTGTGGCTGTGTATGATGTGGGTGATGTCTATGAATTTCCCACAGACAGACCAGATCTTATCACCCCCGGCGTCAAGCACTGTGGCAGGCATGTGGTAGTGTTGCGGAGATGGCAGTGGGATAAATGGAAGCGAGATAAATGGAAGTAGATCAAGAGAGGTTTTTTTTCCAGAGCCTCACTGAAGCACACATCCTTCGCGATGCCTGTACCTCCTCAACCACCAAAGATAAATGAGCTTAGCTTAAAGGACTTGTTCTTGGGATTAAAGCTCCTTTTTTTTTTTTTACTTTTTTTTTTGGGGGGGGGATTAAAGCTCCTTGAGGAAGGTATTCTTCTCTCTTATTTGTGTCTGCAAAACCCAACTTAATACCTGGTCCTGATAATCATTATGCTGGTTGACTGGAGGTTGAATGGCTTAAGTTTGACTGAGTAATAGCTTATGACTCTTCTTTATCTTCCAGGGGGCTCCTTTAGGGGTGTGATGTCAATGCTACCAATGTGGAGTTGTAAATTCTACCTTCCAGCTATCTTTGAAAATTAAAAGAAGTATTTGACCATTTGTAGTCTTCCGATGCTCTGTCGCTCTCCACGTCTCTTCCTGTCACCAGCGGCGTCTACCACTACTCCTTCAGGCTCCGGATGTCTTGCAGGGTTACTAGTCGCACCAGTATTCACGTCCTCCATCCCCAAGAAAGTACAATCTGCTGGTTGGATTTCCTCTCTTTTTCTGGAGTTTATCATAATCCTCACAGGGAACATGAAAATTCAAGGAAATTGCTTTCTCTTCAGATTAAAAAATATGTCCCACTGCTATGTAAACAGACTTCTTTCTTGTTGATTCCAACTTGGTGTAAGAAATACATTGTAATAATGAAATGGGAAAATGTTTATGATGAATTTAGTGAGAAGAAAGACCCCAACACGTTATAAAGAATTTATGGCATGATTTTAAATTTGTTAAGAAAAAAATAAAGACCAAGGAAATATATTTTGGTAAATACAGAAAAAAATGAAATGTTATTCTCACATGGGTTATTACTTAGTGGTTTGTGGTATTTAGGATATTAATGATTTTAATTTTATGCTGTATTCTTTATACTTTTTGCATCATGTGTAAAATTAACATGATTTATTTATTTTTTATTTTATTTTTTTAAGATTTTATTTATTTATTTGAGAGACAGAGACAGATAGGGACAGAAATAGTGAGAGAGAGCACAAGCAGGGGGAGAGGCAAAGGAGGAGGGAGAAGCAGTTTCCCCATGGGAGCAGGCAGCCCGACGTGGGGCTTGACCCCAGGACCCTGAGATCATGACCTGAACTGAAGGCAGACGCTCAACCGACTGAGCCACCCAGGCGCCCCCTTTAGAATTTGTTGTAGTATAGTTCTTCTGGAGATGAATGATTTCAGCTGTCATTAATCTGCAGAAAACTTAATTTCATTCTCATTTTTTCAAGGATTTCATTGACTAAAAAGTTATGTGTTACCAATTTCGGGCTTTTTCTTTTAACATTCTGGAGATATTTTTCCATTGTCTCATGACTTCCATTTTTTTCTGACAAAACATCTGCCTGAGGTTGTGTTTTTTTCCCCTGTATGTAATTCCCCCTGTATGTTTTAAGATAACCTTCTGTTTTTCAGTGTTAGGAGTTTGACTCTGATTTCCCTACGTGTAGGTTTCTTTCTGTTGTGCTTGGGGCTTACTAAGCTTATTGTATCCGCAATTTGCTACTTTTCAACAAACTTTGCAAATTTCAAACATTATTTCTTCAAATATTTTTCTCTACTCTCTTCTCTCTCTTCTTTCCCTCTGGGGCTTCAGTTTCATGTCTATTATGCCATTTGGTATTGTCCCCAAAGCAACTGAATGCATGTTTATTTTTCTTCAATCTCTTCTTCTCTTTCAGATTGAATAATCTCTATTGATTGGTCTTCAAGTTAATTATTTTTTTTTCTTTTGCAGTCACCCTTCTGCCGTTGACCATCAGTAAAAATTTCATTTCAAATACACTTTCTGGTTCTAAAATTTATATTGTTTTGTCCTTCTTTTATTTTACTATTTAACACATATGGTGTTATATTCGTTTCAGGTATACAATATAGTGATTCAGCACTTCCATACACCTTCCAGTGTTCATCACAACAAGTGTACTCCTTAATCCCAGTCATCTATTTAACCAACTCCCACCCCCTCCCCTCTGGTAACCATCAGTTTGTTCTCTACTGTTAAGAGTCTGTTTCTTGGTTTGCCTCTCTCTTTTTCCTTTGCTTGTTTGCTTTGTTTCTTCAATTTCACGAGTGAAATAATATGGTATTTCTCCTTATCTGACTGACTTATTTCACTTAGCATTATACTCTCTAGCTCCATCCATGTCATTGCAAATGGCAAGATTTCATTCTTTGTTATGGCCAAATAATATTCCATTGCATACTTATACCACATCTTCTTTATCCATTCATCTACCAATGAACATTTGGGCTGCTTCCATAAATTGGCTATTGTAAACAATGCTGCTATAAACATAGGGGTGCATGTATCCCTTTGACTAGTATTTTTGTATTTGGGGGGTAAATACCCAGTAGCGTGATTACTGGATCCAGGGTAGTTGTTTTTAACTTTTTGAGGAACCTCCATACTGTTTTCTACAGTGGCCACACCAGTTTGTGTTCCCACCAATAGTGCTAGACGGTTCCTTTTTTTCCACATCCTTGCCAACACTTGTTGTTTCTTGTGTTTTTTATTTTAGCTATTTTGACAGGTGTGATGTGGTGTCTCATTGTAGTTTTGATTTACATTTCCCTGAAGAGGAAGGATGTTGAGCATCTTTTTCATGTGTCTGTTGGCCATCTGGATGTCTCTTTTGGAGAAATGTGTTCATTTATTCTATTTTTTTAAGAGTTTTTTTTTAAGATTTTATTTATTTATTTGACAGAAACATGGGGAGAGAGGGACACACAGCAGGGGAAGTGAGAGAGGGAGAAGCAGGCCTCCCGCCGAGCAGGGAGCCTGATGCGGGGCTCCATCCCAGGACCCTGGGATCATGACCTGAGCTGAAGGTAGATGCTTAACGACTGAGCCACCCAGGTGCCCCGTTTTCTTCTCTTTTTTAATTGGATTATTTATTTTGGGGGGTGTTGATTTGTGTAAGTTCTTTACGTATTTTGTGTACTAACCCTTTTATTGGATATGTCATTTGCAAATATCTCCTTACATTCAGTAGGTTGCCTTTTAGTTTTGTTGATTGTTTCCTTTGCCACGTAGAAGCTGCTTCTTTTTACGTGGTCCCAGTAGTTTTTGTTTTTATTTCCCTTGCCTCAAGAGACATACCTAGAAAAGTATTGGTATGGCTGGTGTCAGAGACCTTACTGCCTGTGCTCTCTTTGATTTTTATGGTTTTATGTCTCACATTTAGGTCTTTCATCATTTCGAATTTATTTTTGTGTGTGGTGTAAGAAAGTGGTCCAGTTTCATTCTTTTGCATGTAGCTGACCAGTTTTCCGAGCACCATTTGTGGAAGAGACTGTCTTTTCCCCATTGAATATTTTACATTCCAATCTTCTTATATTTTCCACTTATTTGCTGAAATTTCCTACCTTGTAGCTATTATGACTATCTTTTCTTTTTAAGTCCTTGAATATATTTCTAATAGCTGCTTTAAAGTTCTTTAGTGATACTTCCAACATTAGGTTCATCTTGGGGCCTGTTTCCATTGACAGTTATTTTTCTTGTTATAGGTCACATTTTTCTATTTCTCCAGATTTCTACTAATTTTAGTCGTATGCTGGAGAGTGTAAATGTTACATTGAAGGGATGCTGCATTACGTTTTCTTCCTTTAAAGGATGATGAGTTTTGTTCTGGTGGCAGTTTAACTATTGGAATCTCCTTTTTTGTTCAGCTGGGTTTGCTTTTATTATTTGTTAGGGCTTTTTTTTAAAATATTTTATTTATTTATTTGACACAGAGAGAGAGATTACAAGTAGGCAGAGAGGCAGGCAGAGAGACAGGGAGAGGAGGAAGCAGGCTCCCCGCTGAGCAGAGAGCCCGATGCGGGCCTCGATCCCAGGAGGCTGAGATCATGACCTGAGCCAAAAGCAGAGGCTTTAACCCACTGAGCCACCCAGGCGCCCTGTTAGGGCTTTTTTATTTCAATTTTTGAACTTGTTCCTAGTTGGTGGCTTCTACTCTAGGGTGTGGATTTTACTCTTCTGGGTAACCTTTCTGGAGTATAAGATGAATTCTCAACATGGTCAATGAGGTCTTTCCGATCTGAATGGGCTGTAACTCGAACCTTCGTCACACTGCCCAATCTCTGCTACCTCTGTTCAGTTCTCAGCCTTGGAGCGGGTGATATAGATCTTTTGGAGTCTTACTCCACGCCTGCACAGGTGACCTTTGGCCAAGGACACACATGATGAGTTCCCATAAAACACATTCCTCTCAGGACTCTGCCCTGAACATTCCAGCCCCTTCTGTCTTACACATTTTTTAATTCAGGGAGATTATTGCCCCTGGGCCTCTGCTTACCTGTGCCTTGTCAGGAGGTAGTCATAGGAAGAAAGCCAGGACAACTGTGGGGCTCACCTATTGTGTTATTCTTATGTCATGGACTATAGGCTTCTGCTGCCTGCTCTTTAACGCAGGGAAACTGTTGTCTTATATATCTAGGGTTACTTTCAGTGGGAGGGTATGTTCTGTGACAGTTACATTGTTATAAATGGAAGCAGAAGTATAATTGCTATTTTTGGACATTTTAGAAAAAAATTACAGAATCTCACATTTCCCCTCATTAAAAATACACACATACATGAGTGGTTCATTGTTTCCTGGCTGCTTCAGTGTCCGAGCATGGCCAAGTGTCTCAATAATAACAACTTGTACTCGTATAGCTCTTTCTAGTGTTTAAAAACCCATTTGCAAATATTACTTGATTTGTCGCTATGACACTACAGTCGTTCCACCCCACAAATAAGAAACGATGTGAGGATGTTGACTGTCTTAGTACAGTAGTGCACATTTCAGCTGAGATTTTCAACCCAGGAGCCCAGCCTCTAACAACCTATCCTCTTTAGTCAACAAAAGCAGGTCTCTCTCTAGGGAAGAGTCTTGTCCTAGCCGCCAAGAAAATTAACATTTCTTTTCCCACAGTGGTGCACAGTGTACAGCATCATGGATCTTGGATATAGTATAAGTAGAGATGTTAATTAGTTGCTTTAAAAAGCATCGAGCCCATTCTGGCCTGACAAGGTGATTCTGGTGCTGCTGGCAGGCCCTGCGGCCTGTCTCAGGGTGACCCCAGGTGCCCCTCCTGTGCTTCTGGGTTTCCAGCTTCCAGGGTGGCTTTCTTGTCCCCACGGACAGTGGATGAGACATGAAAGCTCACATAAGGTTGCTGGGACCTCTGCCTCCTGCTGGGGACTGGGCCTGGGGTCAGTGGAGGTGCGTGGTCTCGGTCTTCTGCTGGACAGGTCTCCCATTTTGGCTGCTGTCTCCTGGCAAATTTGCCCTGGCAAGAGTTGAGTTCCGTTATAACTGTGTTTTCATTTTTGAACCGATGTCAGAGCCTTTCTGCCTCCCGTCATAAAGGATGTTGCTTCTCACTTACCGTTACTTGTGAATGGTCAGTTGGTTGTGAACTAGGAACAGGGGATGAGCTAGCTTGTACTGATCAGGCATTCATGCTACCCACTGCTTCTGCTCATGGGGCATAGGGAGGTAGCGTGTTTGGATGGACATGCTGGCCGATGTTACATGGATGGTGTTGTGGAGAGGGGATAGGAGATGACTCAAGCTAATATACCCGAGGGAAAGAGCACCGTGACTATGAGTTTCAGAGAACTTCATCCTATTATTTAAACTCTTCTTTCATCATGACTTCAATATTACCTACAGCTGGCCATCTAGCCTTGGAGGACTCCCTTGGTCAGTAGTACAACTTAGGTCTGAGGATGGAGGGGGAAGGACTCCAAGTGAGAAGCTCTCTCTGGGCCTGAGAGAAGAGGCAGATGACCCCATGTAATATCATGGATGCCTGTTAGACACATCTCTGACTAAATTCGCCCAAGCACCACTATTGTCTGTATTTTCAAGGGGAAATCCAACTGGACAGCACAGGGCTAAATTCCGTGTCCACTATTCACTAGCTTTTCCTCACACTGCCCTAAGGGGCCTTTCTGCAGGGCCCGAGTCATCCATTGGAGCTCAGGCAGTTCTGTTAATGTCTGGGTCACCCGCTGACTCTCCACTTCTGCTTTCTCCAGGAAATGAGCAGAAACGCAGCTCAAGTGAATCATAGTGAAATGTTGTTGGAGACTAACAATGCTGGCTGGATCCTCTTCCCCCAGGCCTGAGGGGCTTGGGCTGGGTCTGGGGGCACCCATGCCACCTGACGTCGGCAGGCCCTGAGCGCCACACCTCTGGGTAGGTCACCTTGTTCTTGGCCAGGCCACGCCAGGCCAGAGGTGGGCATGGAGGTCCTGTCAGGGAGAGGCCTACTGGCCACCTCCTGGAGATCTGGGCATGGGAGCCCACGTGGCCACCAGTGCCTGATCTGGGCTTGTGGATGTGGGAGAGGAGGTGGGCTGATGAGCAGGAAGTGTATGCTGGGTGGGCGGTTCAGGTAGTGGGGGCCACTTGAAGGTATGGGTCTGCCGGGGTGTCTGTTACTGTTGGAGTTTGCCGAGCAGGGCTGGGCCGCAGCTCCCTTCCTCATCCTCCTACCCCAGGCCAAGCCCTTTCTCCAGGTTCTGCTAAGGAAGGTGACGTGCCACACGTGGGAGAGGCTGGAGGTGGACCTGTCTGTGTTAAATCCCAGAGATGGAGAGGGGAGGCTGACTGTGAGCCTCCTCTGCCCAGCCCCCCACAGGCCTCTGAAGGGTGCTCAGCAGTGTGGGCCGCGTCAGCCCTGGGACCGAGAGAGCTAGCTCTGTCCTGGTCTGGTGGTCATTCCCCGGGGGTCTGGTAAGTAGGAACCTCTTTGGGCCTCCCTTTCCTCTTGTGAATTACCACAACAAACCTTAGAAACACCAACATCTTGTGAATAAGCAGGACCACCTGGCTCACAGAGAATTTGCTTTTCCCTCCTGAAATCATACCTTCTAGAACACTGAACCTATCTTTTGTCCTCGCTTCTCTCAAGTGACAAGGAGCTAATCCAGCAACTTGGGATTTTATGTATTACTCTTTCCAAGGGTATTTTGAAGCTGACATGATGTTCTGCAAAATTATCCATTTAATTATTTGAGAAATACTTACCGAGAACCACTTCCTGCCAGCACTGTTAAAGACATCCAGGCCAGTGGTGTTTTGGTGCCGTGGGCCGAAGCGGGATGGGGTGCAGGGGGTTGGGAGTACGGGGTCGGGAGGCTGGGAACCTGTGTGCTTTCTGGGTGGAGCCCTGAAGGAAGGGAGGGTCTGAGCTCTGCGATTTTTGAGAAGCATTCTGGGGCAGGGGAATAGAGAATGTCAAGGCACAGTGCAAGAGGCCTGGTGGGGGCCTGGTGGGGACCAGAGGGGCAGATAGTGGTGAGGGGCAGGCCGGGTGACCCAGGCAGAGAGGGATGCCACAGGGTCAGGTGAGGGAGGGTCTTCCTGTTCAGTGTGAGGACCTGGGCTGTACTCCCCCAGATTTAGGGAGCTTCTAAATAGTGAGTAGGTAGAAAAGAAAACACCCAAGTGTGTTGTTTGTTTGTTTGTTTGTTTCTTTTAATCATCAGCCTCTTTGAGGTCATTCATAGACTTGGCCTCTGCCTCTCAGAGAACATGGTTGTCCAGAATTTGGGGCTTATTGGTCCCTTGCTTTTCTTTATAGTTTTATATCATATGTTTAAATTGCTAAATACGTGTTCTTTAGTGTTGCATGCGTTTTGGACTTTGTAAATAGGAATTTTTTAAGTCTTTCAAGACTTGCTTTAAAATTTGCTTCACATTATGGTCCTGGAATTCCTTTGTATTGTTGCATGTGCTTTTAATTCATTCATGTTCACTGCTAGCTGTATAGTATTATTATACATAATTATATAAAACTATATAGTTTTATATAATTATAGAAAAATTATATAAAATAATATTTTATGTAATTACATAAAACAATATAATATATATTGTTATATATGAATATATCTCAGTATACTTCTCCAAGTTAATTCTGATGGACACNTTACATAATTATATAAAACTATATAGTTTTATATAATTATAGAAAAATTATATATATAAAATAATATTTTATGTAATTACATAAAACAATATTATATATATTGTTATATATGAATATATCTCAGTATACTTCTCCAAGTTAATTCTGATGGACACTTGGGATTTTTTTTAGGTTTTTGTTTTTGTTTTTCTACTATAAGCTGTTAGGTGCTCCAGGACTTGTTAAGTATTGCTGGGAGGCCCCTTGTGCATATATCTCAGGGTATGTGTGCAAGATTTCCCTAAGGTATATGCCCTGGAAGTGGAATTGGTAGGCTTACAAACTTCACCCTTACTGGATGATACCAAATTGCTTTTTAAACCAATTGCACCATTTTACCCCCCATCAACAATACGTAAAAGTTTGTATTGCTCTATGTCCTCACCAACACTTGATATTGCTGAAGTTTTAATTTTTGCCAATCTAGTGAAAATGAAAACCTACCTAGGTTTTTAATTTACATTTCCTGAATTATTAAGGTTGGGCATCTCTTTATATGCTTATTGGCCATCGTGGATCCCTTTTCCAAAAGAATCCAAAAGATTCAAATCTTTTGTCCATTTCTTGTTGGCGTCATCTGTCTTTTTTACCCTACTGATATTCTATAATTTAATACATATTTGGATATTAATCCTTTGTCAGATATATATATTATGTTTTTCTCTTGTTTGTGCCTTGTCTCATTACATTCTTTGCAATTTCCACTAATGATCAGATTTCTTAATCTCAAATGAACTTCATTTAGCCATATATTCTTTTATGATATATGTGTATTATCTAAGAAATTCTCTACTATGAAGTCATAAAATTATTCTCTTACATTATTATTTTCTTTATAATTTTACCTTTCACATTTAAGTGTCTTGTCCCATCTAAAATTGATTTTTCCATATGGTGTGAGATAAAGGGTAGCATTTTATTTTATTTTTTTTTCCTCATATGGATGACCAAGAGTTTTAGCTCTATTAATTAATAAGGCCATTCTTGGGCACCTGGGTGGCTCCATTGGTTAAGTGTCGGTCTTCAGCTCAGGTCATGATCCCAGGGTCTTGGGATTGCGTCCTGCATCAGGCTCCTTTCTTGGTGGGGACTCTGTTTCTCTCTCTGTCCCCCTCTCTGCTTGTGCTCACTCTCTCCCTCTCAAAAATAAAAATAAAAATAAATAAATAAAAAGGCCATTCTTCAGCCACTTATATATACCAGCTCTGTTGTAAATCAAGTTGTCACATATATGAAGTTCTGTTTCTGGGCTCTCTATACTATCCATTTGTTTATCCCTTTGACAGTCCTGTATAATATGATTAATTCTAGATTTATTAAAATTTTGATATCTGAAAAGAATCTTTTTGTTTTTTTTCTTCTTCTTCCATTCTGTCTTCACATTCTTGGTATGTTCTTCCTTCATATGAGTTTTAGAAACCGTTTATCAGACTCTACAAAAAAGCTACGCTAAGGTTTGATTGAAAATGCAATTTGGAGAGATGTACTATCTTTATGAAAATGACTCCTCCAAGTCATGAACATGGTTTGTATCCTCATATATTTAGATGTTCTTCAAAATATTTAAATAACATTTTATAATTTTCCTTATAAAATGGTGCACATTTTGCTTAGAGTTATTCCTAAGTGGTGTATATTTTTATATCATTTTAATTGTCACTAAAAATATGTGTTTCTGATGCATGCTTGCATTTTAAAGAAGAATCATTTTAGCTGTTCTGTGGGTAGCAAAGGGAGAAGCAAGACTATCAGTTAAAAGGATGTTGTACTAATTCAGGCTAGAGATATTGGTGGCTCCACCCAAAGTGATAGTAGAGATAATGAGAAGTGGTCAGAGTGCTGAGATTCTAGATACTTTCTGAGTGTGAGATTTGGTGATTTTTTTTTTAAAGGAGATTTGATGATGTTTTAAGTGTAGTGTGTGGGAGAGGGAAGTTGAAGATGATTCCAGAGCAACAAGGAGAATGGGATTCTCATATTTTGAGCTAGGTCAAGGGCAGAAAGAACATATATGCAAAGTGAATGGTTATTCCAGAATACAGGTTTGAACAGATAAAGGTAGAGATGTATATTAGACACCAAGTGTAGACATGAGTCTTGGCACCCCCATCCCCATGTGACCTTCACGGTAGAAAAGCAAGGCAGCTTGGTCACCTGGGGGGCTGGGGGGAGATATCTTGTATTGTCAGGAAAGAAAAAAGATGAGCTCCTCGGAGTTCTTGAGCAACACTATAGAGCTTTTAAAAATTAATTAATTAATTAATTAATTAATTAATTGCCAAGTGGGGACATGCATTTATTTCCATTTGTTATGCAAACCATCAAAATATATGTGCATTTTGCACTTGAAATGATGTTTCCAGGCAACACTCCTAAGCCCTTGGCTGATGGCCCCCTTTGAAGCATCTGCACACCTGTTAGAAACTTAGGTCTCCAGGTCTACACCTGTGCTATCTACGACAGACACCTCTAACCACGCCTGAAATAAGGCCAGTCTAAACTGAGATGTTCTGTAAGTGTAAAATGCACATCAGACATCAAAGATGTTACAAACAACAGAAAAAGAAATGTGAAATATCTAATTGATACTTAAAAATATTGATTGCATATTGAGATGATAATATTTTGGATACACTGGGTTAAATATATTTTAAAAATATATTTGAGTAAATGGCTTAATTAATTTTGGCTCTTTAGTTTTACTTTTTAAATGTGGCTACCAAAACAATTTTAAGTTACACATGTGGCCTGAATTTGTGGCTGGCTTTGTATTTCTTCTGGGAAGTACCGGTCAGAGGTACTTCACGTTCCATGGCCAGAGGCTTTTGTGGGAAACAGTTCAAGAAGGATGGGAAGCCAGAGAGGTGAAAAGCCACTTGTCCCAAATAATTCCAGGGAGAAAGAAAGTGTGGAGGGTAAGAGGAAGGGATTTAGTACCTACAGTAAACCAGACACTGGGCAGGGCCCCGGTATTTCCCATCTTCTTTAATCCCCACAATGAGCTCAGTTTCATTATTCCCATTTTACAGATGAGGAAATGGAGGCTCAAAGAAGTAAGGCCCTTCATCCTCAGACAGTAAGTGATTCAGCTGGGATTTGAACTTAAATCCTGTGCACTTTGAATTAGGTGTTACCACCACTGTGAGTTGAGGAAACACTTCTGGAAAGAAATAATCAAGGTTTGGCAGAAGTGTGAAAACTGCTCCTTCCCTTTAGCAAATGGTTAATCCTTTTTTGAAAATTCATCTTCGCAGATGATTCACAGGAAACAAAAAGATTGCGTGGGCATCCTTTTTATCCCAGAATTGCCCATAATAGCAAGGGAGACACCCCACGCACCCCATGATTAGGGAGTGAGAGAGTCAATTATAGACAATAGACCAAGAGCACGCTTCTTGGTCATTAAACCTGATAATTTAAGGGAAAAGGCAACATGGACTATGTTTATGATATGATGATGGACGATTGATACAGTGAAACGGTTTCTACATCACTTTTAAGTCAAATATCCTTCGTCTTGAAAAGTAGCATGCAGGAAAAAGGGGAACTATCTGTTAATTTTTGTGTTTTTAATATGATAGTAACAATAACAACAGTAATAATATCGCTCAAGTAGCACTCCGATACAGCTTTTTAAAGGATAGGCACAAAATACAAAGAGATATACAGGCACAGATGAATAAAGATACACACATGAAGAGACTGTTAGGGAGGTTGGGCAGAGCATATCAAGAGTTAGTAAGGTCAAAGCACTGCTACAGTGAAGCCACAGGCTTCCTCCTCCCATTCTTTGGGTGTGGACCAGATGGAGGAGCAAGGGGCATTTGGCGGGGAAATGGACACGTACTAAAGTGCCCAGCGACCCTGCCGCTCCTTCTGTGTTTCTGCCAGAGCATGCAGAGCACCCCTTTACTGGGTTGGGGGGGGTTTCCACCTCCTCTACAGGTGCGTGAGTGCACGAGGCTCCCACCTTCCTCAGTGCATCCAGCGCATGCACAGCAGCTGCAGGGGGTGGGGTGGGGGTGAGGGGGTAAGGAGGGACTGCCACCATTCTTGTAGAGAGCGAAGGGTGAGTAAAGAACCAGGACAATCCAGGGGCGCCTGGGTGGCTCAGTGGGTTAAGCCTCTGCCTTTGGCTCAGGTCATGGTCTCAGGGTCCTGGAATCGAGCCCCACATCAGGCTCTCTGCTGGGCGGGGAACCTGCTTCCTCCTGTCTCTGCTTACCTCTCTGCCTACTTGTGATCTCTCTCTCTGTCAAATAAATAAATAAAATCTTAAAAAATATATATATTTATTAAAAAAAAAAACCCAGGGGAATCCAGTCGGGATGGGCAGAAGTCTATATATCCAAAAGGGGAAAAAACTAAACAAAGCAGGGGCAATACTCTGTAATCAGAACACAGAACCTTGTAACTTTTCATTTTTCCTTTCACATACCCGCCTCCAGGAAACATTTAATGATGTAAATTAGTGGGAAGGCAAGTACCCACCCCCTCAGAGTGATTCCACTACTTCCCCTTGCAGAAGGGATCTCTCGCAGACTCTCCCATCGAAAGCATCACCTCGGTTCCAAGAAATACTTCTTCCCCCGCAGTTTAAAGTGTCTGAATAGTCTCAATTTTGACGTGTGTATTTAATGTGATGATCCCTTCCCCCCGTATAATTAAATAATTGTGTCATTTTATAATTGATAGAAACCTGGAGTGGAGGAAATACAGGAAAGAGAAAGATAAAGCGTATTCATGACTAATGACCACACAGGGAAGAAAGTGATGGGTGCCCCAGTTATTACAGGCACTAGGTATTGATAGATTTGGGTCTTACGAAGTGCTCACTTTTATTCTGTTTGACTCCGCATGCGGTGTCTAGGCACAAGTGCTTTCACAACCAGGTTCCCCCTTTCACCTGCACCTGGAGGTGATCATAATCCTGCACACCTGGGTGTAATTCGTAAGTGAGATCTTGTAGTGTGGATGTAGGATTGGAGACTGGGAAGTGCTGTCATTGAGTAAGGGGGGGGAGGGAGGGCTAAGGAGGAAGGGATAGGCAGGGCACTAGTGACTAGGCTCACGTAGGGGGGCCACATGTCAGGCTCACCTTAAATCCCAGAAATGTTGAAGCCTAACACAACCAGAGATAAGAGAACAAATCAGACCACTCTGCCCTGGGACTCAGTGGTAGGGTCTTTTCTGGCAGTCACATTGTGACCACAAAGAATGACCCAGCCCTAAAGAAGAAGTAAGCCATTCAAGATGTTATCCCCAGTCCTTACTCAGTGGTCCTATCAGTGGTAGAGATGTTAAAAAGATTTAAGTTCCTTGTTCACTTTTCAATAAAAGACCAACTGTAGAAGCCCTCAGCAGCAACTTGCTTGTTTGGGACCTCTCTTACTCTTGAGAGCTTTTGCTGTTTACTTGCTTAATAAAATTCTATCACTTTGCTCACTCTTCTTCGTCCACGAGATTCATTCTTCAACTCTGTGAGACGAGAACCTCGCTGTCTTGCTTCATCATGGCCTGGTGGTGTCCACTTTCTAACCACAAGATGGCTCAGTGGGAGGAGTTTGGAAGTTGGATAGAAGAGGGTTATTTCTTGGTTGGGGCGTCAGGGATGCCTGGCCAAGGAGGCAGCCAGGAGCTGTGTTTGGAAGGTGACAAGACTGGTTATGTGGAGCTGAAGGAGGGGCATCCCAGGGAGACAATCTGGAGTAAAGGCGAAGGATCTGATCATGAGTGAATAGTTCATGTGTCTAGACCCCATTGGAGGTTCAGCAAGAAGTGAGGAAAGGAAGGAGGTTGGGTCGTGTCACTGAGGGCCAAGAGCTTAGGAGTGTTCCTTGAGAACACAGGGACCCCTGAAGACATTGGAGCACGGGGGTGATGTGATGGAGCTGTGCTCCCCAGTCTGCCCCCGTGGGGTGAGTGGGAGCCAGTGGGGAGACTGGAGGCAGAGCGGCCTGCCAGGGCAAGGCTGGGGAAGCGATGCAGCAGGAGTGGGCTACCCCTGGGCTGCCTCCCCCCAGAGGGCAGGCAACCCATCTCATCCATTTGTGTACTTTTTTGAGGTTCCTTGCCTCCTTCGGATCCTCCTCAGTGTCATTCTCGTGGTTCCTGTGCATGTAGAAGAATTAGGTCTGGGGAAGAAAATATTTCTAACACAACCAGAAACTCACTAGCTTGTAGGACACTCTTTCCTGTTAAACACATACCCAGGTGTCAGAAGAGAAATGTGAAGCCTCTGAACATGAAGCTAATTTGAAAAGTAAAGCTTCATTGGCAAACAGCCCCTTACGGAGCCTTGTTACAGGTGGGGAAGTGAGTTGCCTGCACCCCTGAGTGTGAGCTTTTGAACCCAGGGTGTGGACCACAGGCAGTTCCGCTCCTTCCATATTTACTAATCAAATGACCCGCCACACAGAGAAAGCTGTACCGAGCCACTGGTCCGGTGGCTTGTTCTGGAGGCTGAGTGTTTAATGCTGGGTGTGCTGCTGGTGGCAGCCCCGGACGGGCCGGCCAGCGGGTGCCCACGTTTTGCCCGGGCTCGTGAACCATCGGCCTCTGTGGTTCCCAGAGGTCAGCTCTTGCCTGTGGGGATGGTGAGATCACCCTGTTCTGGGCTGGCTGGCCTGAAGCCACACAGCAGACCGAGTACCAGACCTCCTTCGACCAGGGATCAGCAGCATCTTCACAGATCCAGCCAGGAAACCCCCCCCGGGCTGTTGGTAGTAAGAGCTTTCAGCCAGATATATTCTCACTGCTGTTGCTGACTGTGTCGGGCCAGTCTGGACTGGTGGAAGGGGGTGAAGGGGTTTAAAGTCAGAAGAGTCTGGGTTTGACCTTGATTCTAGTGCTTATTAGCAGTTTGAGTTCAGACAAGTTACCAGTTTTCTCTGAATGTCAGTTTCTCCACGGCTTGCTTTCTGCCTCTATGTCATGGGAATAACAATGTCTACCTGACAAGTTTTCTAAGATTAGAGACCACGGACGGCTCTGCCAACAGATGCTTATCCAGGGATGGCCTTGTGCACTTGACCAGCACTTCCTTAGGTTGGAAAGCAAGCCACTGACTAGCTCCCACAATGGAGTGGCTCCCCGATTAGGGGGGCTGGGCCTCTTGTTCCTTGTGCTGCTGCTAGCCCATGTCTGTGTGCGGATGGTGACAGCTCGGTTGCAGCTAAGCTTGGAGGGTCTGGCCTGGGGAACTGCTCCCTGGCTATTTTGGGCAATGTGGAAGTCAGTGCACATACCGAGATACATAACCAGGGACCCTCCTGCAGGACCCAGCGAGTTCCTACATTCTGTTGCTGTTGCACAAACCGCAGAGGTGTGTGCTAAATGGGAGTGCTTGGACTGGAATCAGAAAAAGGAAGTTATGATGGCCATGGCAGGTGTAAGTCACCCAGTTCCTGTCAATCAGAGTCCCCATCTTAGTCTTCCTCAACTAGAAGGGGTTCCTCAACTTCTGGAAATAACCGAGTCATTTGAGGCAGGATGTAAGCCCGTCGGTGGGCTGTGCTGTTCTCCGCTGGTGGGAGCCCTCAGCCCTTGGCTGATGGAGGAGGTGGGGACACTTGCTAACTGAAGAGGACTCGGGGCAGCACCCAGGTGGCTGCTGGTCCTTGCGCTGGAACTGGGTGTCAAGGCTCTCAGGGAAACTTCAGCACTACTTGTTCCTCTGTCCCCTCAGCCACTGTCTGCAGGGACGCTCGCCACAGGAGGGGTCCCCCTGCCCGTGCTCTTGTACTTGTCCTGAAGCCGGCTGTTGGGACCCCACTCCTGCTCCTGGTTCCCACTCTTTATCTTCAAGTTGGCCAGCTCGCCGTCTAGCCTCGTCTCTGTGCATCCCAGGACATACTTACGAAACCTCGATTTAATCCACCGAGTATCCTGCTGTCCATTCAAACCAGTGCCTCATTGTGAGAAAAATCTGAGATGAGACACTGTCAGCAGACAGGCCAGGAGGGGGCTGATACTGAAGAGAAGCCAGGTCTAGGGTGGGGGCAGCTTGCCCTGGCTGTGGGGCTGGACCCTAGAAAGTGACAAAGGTCACACCCACAGAGGGCTGTCTGGCCTTAGGCTCTTCCAGGAAGGGCGGGCAGATGTTAGGAGCCCAGAGGCAACAACACACACAATGGGAGCGGGCTAGGGTGAGGCACGTGCAGGGGCTGCCGTGAGCCACAGGGAAGAGGCATGGCATTCTGCAGACATTTAGCCTGTGCTGGATGGGCTCTCACATATATTCGCATGCTTAATTCTTTCCAGAGCCTTGTGAGAAGATACTGTTCCCATTTTACAGGTGCATGCATGGAGGCTCAGAGATTGTAAGTCACTAAAGCAGAAGGCTAGAGAGAGGTAGAGCTAGGATTTGAATCAGATCTGTCTGAGGCTGCTCTGGGTCTGCCCTTGGAGCTGGGTGGGGATGCAGTGAGACAGGTCCTGCCCAAAAGTCCAAGCTCGGGGTGGTGATGGTGTCCTACTAGGAAATCAAGGCTGCCATAGAGCCAGGCTCAGGGGTCCTGTTCCCAGACATCCTGAGCTGGCCTGCTGGTGGGCCTGGCACCCTTGACTCCTGCCCAGCTCACAGTCGGCCCAGGAGCTTGTCTGGTCTCCACACACAGCACCCTCACCTTGCTCTGGGATTCTTTTTCTTTCTTTCTTTCTTTCTTTTTTTTTTTTTTAAGATTTATTTATTTATTTATTTGACAGAGAGAGAGATCACAAGAAGGCAGAGAGGCAGGCAGAGAGAGAGGAGGAAGCAGGCTCCCCGCCGAGCAGGGAGCCCGATGTGGGGCTCAATCCCAGGACCCTGAGATCATGACCTGAGCCGAAGGCAGAGGCTCAGCCCACTGAGCCACCCAGGTGCCCCGCTCTGGGATTCTTTTTTTTTTTTTTTT
>LNAC01000746.1:585114-598899 GCA_002007465.1 Ailurus styani
TTGACACAGAGATAGAGATCACGAGTAGGCAGAGAGGCAGGCAGAGAGAGAGGAGGAAGCAGGCTCCCTGCCGAGCAGAGAGCCCAATGCGGGCCTCAATCCCAGGACCCTGAGATCATGACCTGAGCCGAAGGCAGAGGCTTTAACCCACTGAGCCACCCAGGCGCCCCGGCTCTGGGATTCTTTAGCGAGGCACTCTTCCAGGGCCTTGCGACTTCTTCCCAGGCTCCTCACCCTCCATGGAAAACACCTGAGACCTTGTAGAAAATACACTTGCCAGGGGCCCACCCAGACCAACAAAGTGGTCATCTTCAAGGAGCAAGGCCCCCTGGGGGGTTCTGGTGTGTGGCCTGGGTTGGTGAGGATTGCTCTGCTTCTAGATGCATTAAGCCATTTTTCATCCCGTTAGCTTCTCTTGGATGTCCCTTTGCCTCTGTGTTTCCAAAGCGACCCTTCTAGCCAGAGTGTTCCTCACCTATACCTGGGTGTACTTTAGCCTCCTGGCTATTCTTGCTTCTTGTTTCTCCCTGCTCCAGGCCTGGCTTAGTGCCAGCCAGGAATAACTTTTCTAGAATCTCTTTATTGGGTTGTTCTCTTCTTCCACACCTTCAGGGTCTCCTCATTATCTAGAACACCGTGTCCATGTCAGCATACTCTCCCAGTCCTTCCTGACTTAGCTGCACTGTGATTTCCTGTGATTTCCCGGGCCCCCTTCTCCTCTCCAGAGAGCCTATCTGCTTGCACTGACTTTGTTTTCTCCTCACTGTCCTGTTCCAGCTCTTTGGCTGGCCGTGGCCTGTGCAGATGGGGCCATGATGTTTGTGAAGGCCTTTGAAGTAGCAGCCTCAGCAGGATGGGAAGAGGCAGGAGGAACTTCCCTTTCTACATGCTACACATGACCTCTTTCCATTGGGCGCCCATTGTCCACAGTTGCACGTCTTGTCCATTTCGGTTGGTTCTCAGCTGCAGAGACAGGTAGGGGTGGTGCATGTCTTACCCACAACCCAGATCTGGCTTCTCCTTGCTTCTAAGAAGGTACAGCCCAATGCTGCGGCTGCTGCATGGTACTTGCTCAGCAAACGCTGATGAGTTCGAGGTTTGCAGGACAGGCTATCCGGCAGAGGGTTCCGCCCTGCTGCTGAGCTCTGAGGCAGACCAGAGCTCTCTTGGGGACTTTGGCTACTCAGGAGCTTGAGGCAGACCCCGAGGGCAGTCTCAGTCTCTGGGGAGCCCCAGCGGCATTGGTGACCAAGCTCTGTCACTTGTCCTCCTGCTCTTTCATGGACAGCTGGTACTCAGGTGAGGTGTGAGACGTGGTGGCATGAGGAGAGGGAAGTGGGAGGTGGAGGGAGTGTGTATGGACAGGGCTCTCTGGGGGACCGAGGGGAAGCCAGAGGGGGCTGTGGCTGTGGCCATCCTGAGCGCCTCAGCTGTGTGGCCCCTGGGCAGGGCAGGCAAGGAAGGAGGTCATGTGTTCCATGTTCAGAGGTCTCTGGTTTGAGGGCCTGCAGCGTGGAGCCCCTTGGAGGCAGCAGAAGCAGAAACAAAGGGACAGTGACATCTCTGTCTCCTGCCCACGTCACACCACACAGGTGCTCTTGCCACTGATGTCGTTTCTGTTCCTGGAATTCTGCCTTTTCCATAATGTCTTAGAAATGGGATAACACAGTATGTAGCCTTTGGAGACTGGCTCCTGTCATTTGGTATAAAACTTTGAGGTCCATCAGTTTGTCGCATGGTTGGTAGTGTGTTCCTTTTTACTGGGGAGAAACACACCATTGTATGTATATACTTGAATTTGTTTATTCCTTCACCCCCTGAGGGCCATTTCGGTTGTTTCCAGGTCTGGGCAGCTATGAAGAGACCTACTATAAGCATTCATGGGTAGGTTTTGTATGAATGTAAGTTTTTATTTCTCTAGGGTAAACACCCAGGAGCCTAACTGCTGAGTGGGTATATGTTTAACTTTCTCAAAAAAGCCACCAAGCTGCTATCCAAGCGGCTGGACTATTTGTATTCCCATCAGCCAGGGCATGAGTTGTGTCTGTACATCCTTGCCAATGCTTAACAATCTGGGCTTGCTTGTTTTTAAAGATGTTCTAATAGGTGTGTCCTGGTATCTCAGTGTGGTCTTAATCCACGGTCCACCAATTGTCTGCCTCAGTTCTTCTGATTACCTGCAGTAGTCTGTGGAGGGAACAGAGCCTCTGTATTACTAGAACTTCTCCAGGAGCTTCTTCTTTTCAAATTACTCTTAACTTGTAAGTTCTCCTGTTAGCAAGAAACAGTGGGGAAGTGGAAGCCAGGCCTAGCCCCACCTTGTCCGTGTGTTTGGAGCAAGAATGGCTGTGTTATTTCCTTCTGAGAGCTCTAGGTTGAGGCCAGGTCCTTGCTGACACAGGAGCAGGGGAGTGGGGATCTGCTGACATGCAGCGAGGAATTGACTTTGAGTGGAAAGGAAAACAGATCACTTACAGCCACGCATGGGAGGTCGCCGTTCTGTTCTGTATCGTCTGGTTTAGAGGTTCCCCCAGCTGCGGGGGAGCACAGCACTGCCTGTGGTGTAGATGGTAAACAGGTTTGCCTCTGCCCAGAGTGTGCAGCGCAGAGGCAGGAAGAGTCACCTAGGCTGGTGAGAAACAGGGGGAGGAATTCTATCTTAAATCGCATCATAGCAGCTCTTTGTCGCCAGGTCTGAGCTTCTCCACAGAAGACACTTGAGTCCCAGGCTTCCCTGTGGCCTGCTCTGTTAGAGAGACCTTCTTGCTCCATTTTACCTAGCATGGTTTCCTGGCTCCTTAGCTCTGAGGGCTACTAAATCATATCTTGTATCCTGAGAGTTTACCTGTTGGCAAATCACTCCACAGAAAGTCAGGGAGGAGACAGTCCCTGTTGGGTTAGCAGCCCAGACAGCGACCCAGCTGACTCTCCAGGCTCCGGATTTTACCCTTCAGTGCACAGCCACGGTCCGGATGCCCTGGGCCCCGTGCTTCTGACGTGTCGCAAAGCAGAGTTCTAATGATGCTACGGGTTTATGCAGGGCTGGTGGGGTGGGGGTGCCGATGGGCAGTGATACCATTCGGGGTGGCCCGCATGGCCACTCCCTGAGACTCCCTCCCTGTACTGCCATTGTAGACTCCTTCTCTGGTTCCCTGCACACATGCATGGACAGGGAACGCCTCTGCACCGGCCCCCCACACACAGCTCCAGGCTCTCAGCCCACTCAGGCACCTTTCTTGCCCGTCCGCACTGACTCACCGTCCCACGTCTCTCCTGTGGTCAGTGCGTAAAGGCCAGAGGGTAGAACTGAGATCACCACGACCATTTCAATGAGGAGAAAGCTAGTGTCAGAGAAGGGAAATAACTTGGCGAAGGCACCACAGCAGCCTACCTGGGACTGGACCCCTGCCCTGTGACTCCCATCCCAGCCCCAAGGTGTTTGGGGGTGTGTGAGTGGGCAGCTTCCTGCCCAGTGCCTCTCTCTTGCTGCCTCATGCAGGCTGCAGAAAACAAGGCCGTTAGCCCGCCTGGTTGGGCATGTGAGGAACCGTGACTAAATCAGGCTATGTGTCACATGCCCTGAGCCTGACTGGCAAACAGCTCACTGGCAGAGAGGGGGCCTGGAGACCCCTGGGACCCCCCATAGCTTCTTCTGGTTCTTCCAAAGCCATCTTTCCCTTTACCTCACCCCAACCGCACCCCAGCCCTGCTCCGCCCTGCAAACCTCCACCTGTCCAAGAAATCTTTATAGGGAGGCATGCCTTCCCTCAGCCTGGGTTACCTGCTAAGCACGGTCCAAGCCCTACCATCTACTTAGGGCCCCAAACCAGCCCTTGTCTGAGCTTAGCCTCCAATGTGCGTTGCTGTCTGCAGACCCAGAATGGACCCTGCTTTGGCTGCTGACTGACAACAGGACCCTGGGTAGGTCACTTCCTTGCTTTGAGCCTTGGTACCAGCTGCAGATGGAGACTGATAACTTTGACATTGCTGGAAGGTAGGAAGATTACTTGAAGCGGTGCAGGCATTTATGGAGGCCCCAGTAAATGATCATCCATCTCCTCCATCCCAATGGTGATGTGTGTCAAGCACTAGCTTAACCCCTGCACCTATGAGGGTTCTTGTTATTAGCCCATTTTATAAATGAGGACACACAAATGAGGGTGATGTTTACTCATCATGGATTTTCTGGCATTAATTTTGATTTTTAAAGACAGGGCATTAATATGTTATTTATCTTGGCTACTGAGGTTTTTTGGGTCCCCTTACATCTTGTGCCTGAGGTGAGTGTCTTATTTGCCTCACTCTAAACCCAGCCCTACCCCAGTGATCCTACTCCCAACTTATTCCATTTTGCCCAGGACACAAGAGTGTTAGACCTTCTTACAGAGGTAAGAAGGCACTTTTGATAATGAAATGGATTAGAATGATTTCTTCTTGCCCTTTATCCCATAGCCCTGAGAGGTTAGTTACTCCCTGTTACCTTCCTCTTCCAAATAAAGTAGGTCTAGGGTGATGGGCAGAACCAGGAGGAGGGATGGCCACAGCCCGACCATTGAGTCAGACAACTTCTCCCTGGGGTTTCACGGATCCCCATTTGTTAGAAATTCTTGTTTTGACACCATCTCTATTCAAGAGAAAGTGATTCAAACGTTTCACTTCAGTAAATACAGTTTCTTAATTTCAAAGGAAATCTGAAGTGGTTTTTGATATCTCTCCTGAATATCCAGCCACTTTCCCCAGGACCACATTTTTACCTTATCTTCTCACCTGCTTGATCTGAAAATGTGGCATGGCTATGAGCCCCCAGAGGGCTGTTATTGAATGGGACTATTAGCAGTGCCTGTAGGTGTGGCTACGAAATGGCTTTTAGGTGCTGGAGGCAACACTTAGTTTGGCTCTAACAGCCGTTCTGTGTGTTGGGATGTCTGTGCTGGAGCTGGGACTCATTCTGTTGGTGATGGAGATGGTGGTTTGGTTGGCATATAGAGATTGTCAGAGCCTGGGGGAAATCCAAATAGAGATCTTGAAGTGAGAAAAGAGAACTTGTTTAGAGGAGGGTTCTAGACTACACAGAGAGGTTTGGGTGCATCAGTATATAGGTTCATTCATTCATTCGTGCATCCATTTATACACTAACATTTTGTTGGGCATCTATGCAGTGCCAACCACTGACATAGGTGCAGTGCCTGCCTTCACAGAGCCAACATTCAGTGGATATGTGACTCTCAGGGGAGTGGCTGAGATCTCCTACCGGGAGCTCACGAAATGAGAACACTTGCCATCTGACTCCAGAAAACCACTGCAGGGACCCCTGAAGGAGACTGAGCAGCAGACAGACAGAAACACAGTACAGCAAGACATGTGGCGGGATGCAACAGAGATGCCATTGCTTTTTAACCTACCCAGTGCGCAAGAATTAAAAACCAATAAGTAAGGAAGTGTGAACTCTTGTGCATTCTTGGTCAGAGGACTAGTGTATTTAAGGAGAAGCAGTTTGGAAATACGTGTCAAGATCCAGCTATTTCCATTGTAGGGATTTAAGAATGTATTACAATCTATTATTTAAGCACAGATATATACAAAGACTTAGACACAAGGCTTATCATTGTAGTATTATTTATAGTAGTGAGTAATTTGAAACTACTTAAGTGCCTACGTGTAGGAGATTAATTAAATGAATGATCAACATGGCTGTATGGTCACCATCAGTCATTCAAAATGAAGATGTCGAGGATCTTTAACAACATAGAAAAAATTCATGATATGTTTTTGTGACAAAATAGTTATGAACTAATTTGTAAGAAAAATGGGTTGAGAGAAGATATTTGTGATTTTTAAAACCAACGAGGGACAAGTTTCTAGAATATACTTCCTCAAAGCAATAAGAAAAAGACAAGCAAGGAAAAATAAGCAAAGGGTATGAATAGTCAGTTTGCAGAAAAGGAAGTGGAAATAGCTAAGAGGCATCTGTGATGCTCAAGCTCATTAGAGAAATGCAAATTAAAATGACAATGAGGGATCACTTTACTTCAATCAGGTTGGCAGACGTTAGAAAGCTGGGTAATTGGTGAGATGGTAGAGGAGCCTGTGGGCAAACTGTGGTGTGGTGCCAGCTTTCTGGAAGCATCTTAGTTGGTGGTACTTAGTTGATGTAAGCAGGTGTATAACCTTGACTCAGAACTCTTGCTCCCAAGTCCATACCTAGAGCCGGTCATACGTAGTCCCATAAAGGGACTTGCATGGAAATGTCCAGAACAAAACTGAGTACGGTGTAAGAAGTCATGGGCAATCTGGCCGTGGCTGTGGAGTGAACAGGTCAAATAGGCATGTGATGCCCATTTTGTAACATGGGGCAGCAGTTAGAAGAAACAAAGTTGACAAACACAGAGCTACACGGGTAGGTCTGAAGGCATGTGCTGAGTGAAAAAATGAGCTACAGAAGGTCATTCGGGGAACTCATGATGCCTGTCTTCAGAAATCCTGTCCCCTGTGCCATGTTTGATAAGAACCCGTGTTGTGAAGCAGGTGGGGTGGGCAGGGTGGGGCAGAAAGGAATGTGAGTGGGGAATGGAGGGCCAAGGAATAAGTGAATAAACCAACAAAGCCAGAGAGGAGCCTGGTCCAGGTCAGGGAAGACTGCTGGGATGTGGCGCATCCCATCACCTGCTCCCGAGGGCCAGCCCAACAAAGGAAACCAAATTCCCAGCCAGCCCCAGCCAACCAACCCTCAAAAGCAAAAGTATAAATACAAAGTTTGCTTCAACAATATTAGGAAGATGTTTTTTATTAAACAACGTGGGTATTAAGGAGGGCACGTATTGCATGGAGCACTGGGTGTGGTGTATAAACAATGAACCTTGGATCACCGAAAAAATAAAATAAAAAAATAAACAACGAATTCATAGATAAAAACTGGAATACCAACAGTCATTTTTCTGGGCACCGGCAAACTAGTGTCAAAGGCTCAGAAACAACCCAAGTAAAACCAACACGTCACTGAAATAGTAATTAGTGAAAATTATTGTGCACACACCAGAAAAGATAGTTTGTGAAGTGGGAACACTCAACCCAAAAGATGGAATGAGGCTCAGGGGTATATTATTACAAAGCAGCTTATATAGTGAGAAAGTGGTGACTTTATTCTTCACTGCCAGTGGTTATAATGTTAGACTTTTCTTAAATGACTGGCCGTTGTTCAGTGGTTGCCTCATATCAATCTTGGAAAACAGTTTAAGTTTTGCTTCCGATTTCTAGACGTGTAAGCAAGAAACAACTGAGGTCAAGTTAGTTTTGCAAAATAAGTTAAATTAAGCTTTGCTTGTATGACTAAACTGGTTCTGTCTGCTCAGGGAATTTTCCAGGCTGGTTCGTTTTTGGTTTTACTACTTGATTGTCTTCCTGATACTTGGTTCCTTTCCTATTTTGACACTGAACTTACATGGTTTTTGTAATCAGAAAATGAAGTTTGAGAGTAATAAGCATGTGTGTTAGAAGAAGCTCTAGGGACTCATGCAGTTGTGTATGTAAAGGGTGAGAATATTTCCAAGAGGGATGGTGCATCTGGCAACATGACCCTTCAACCCCTTCCATTCTAGCCTGCAGGGGGTGTGAGCTGGACTAAAAATAAAGCATGACACACACCTTGAGCTGTTGGAGCCCAGAGCAGAACACTGGTGGACCCATCTTTTTGTGTCCGTCCCTCTGGTTGTTAGCCCATGATTGGTGGTTGTTGGTCACTGGCTGGATTCCAGAAAGGACTCCTACATGGTGACACTCTGGTCAGAGAGGGCTTTTTGCTGGAAGCCTGGGCATTCTGGGACCCACATGGAGTTTCCTATCCTGCCGATAAGCAATGAACAAATCTTTGTTGTGCTGTGAGTCAGTCATGACTCAACTAAAGATGAGGATAGTTGAAAAGTCAAGGACACAAAGTCATCTTCTCGAGGTTACCCTTTTGGCAAATTGGTCTTTGGCTATTTTTACCACATAAGTTCTTGTCCTCATGCCTACTGACCCAAGATCTGTGGCTTGCACACATCACCCCTGTGAATGGTAATAAATGAGCTCTCTTAAGTTAGCATGGGGGTGGTGGTGGTGGTTTAAGAGTCCTTTAAAGGGGACAAAGATCTCTAAAAATATGGAATGTGAACCAAATAATGCTGAGGGTAAAGGACCTATATCCTTTCAGACTCGTGCTGTTAGGAAGTTAGGAAGTAGGAAGTTACCACTGAAGATATAGAATTACAGACCTGTACAAATATTGGTGACAATTGCACATATCCCTTCTACTTACTGGGCCTTTTAGAGGAGGAACAGCAGCAGATAGTAAACCAAACCAAACCACAACAGAAAACAAACTTTGGTGTTAAAGGTTTGCCCTTCAACTAGACATCTAGTTGCCGATATGCCTTAGGCCTAGCCAGTTTCCTTCCTTATATAGTGAAAATAAAAATACCCACTTGTCTCCTGAGTCTGCATAAAGAGCCCAACACAGTGTCAGGCACATGTCAGATTGTCACTATAAGTCACAACTAAGTCAGAATCTTTAAAAAAAAAAAAAGTCTTCTTATTTTCGTCAGTTCAGTTTCAGATTCTTAGCGGAACCATCTTCAATAGGAACTGAACCGAGTGAGTGTAGTACCTTGTCCCACATGCAGCTTCATCAGGAAGTGCTGTGACAGGACTTGACATTCTTGTTTTTTGTTCTGAATTCAGATCTGCTTTGCTAAGGCATGGAGGCAGAAGAAGTTTCGAGGGCCGAAGACAGAGCTGAGTATCCAGGTTCCAAAAATGAAGGCCAGCCTGATGTTGCTGAGCCTGACTTCCCGCATGGAGGGCAGTCTCCTGGTCCCACTGCTCTCTGGGAGATGCTAGAAAGGAAATTTCTGGAATACCAGAAGTTGGCTCATGGGAACCCAGCTGAACATCAGCAGAGCCTGTTGGATCTCCTCCCGCTGTTCCTGAAGGTCGGTATTCTTATTTTTGAAACTGTAAGAAGATGATACAGTGCTCTGGGGACACTTCTGGGATGATCGGAAGCTGGGGTTGGTGGTTTTAATATCATCACAAGTGGTCCCTGTTGGGTT
The DNA here is from genome assembly GCA_002007465.1 of Ailurus styani. Taxonomy (NCBI): domain Eukaryota; kingdom Metazoa; phylum Chordata; class Mammalia; order Carnivora; family Ailuridae; genus Ailurus; species Ailurus styani. Next base: position 594,201 of record LNAC01000746.1, read on the forward strand.
TCTTATAGGAGAGTGTTGTGCTATTTAATAAAGATGGCAAGCAAGGCTCATCTCCAGGATGAGGAAGAGTTGGAAAGGACAGTTGGCTCTTGAGTAATACTGTCTCCTTAGTTAAAAAAATTGTATTGTTCAACCACAATCCCCTTGTGGGAGCCAGAGAAAGACCAGCTCCTCTGGAGCTAGGGAAAGAATGTGTGTCCTGGGTCGCAGGGATGGCAGGTAACCTCTAACACCAGCAGTGCCAACAGCGAGGCCTGGGAGAACCCAGCCACTGGCATGGGACAGAAGCCCAGCCTGTCACCGAGCTGCCATTCTGGCTAGTGGCAGCTGGTGACAGTGTGGGTACAAAGGATTCCTTTTGTTGTCTCAGAACAAAGGCCCTGACAATGAGGTCTGCTGTAGAGTTGAATATATTGAAGTTTAGTGGCAGAGTTGGAAACACATGTTTTTATGAGGCCTTAGTTTTTTGCTGTACTATTGATTTTGGGTTATTGTTTAAAAAAACCTATAGCTATATTCAAAGCACAGAGAATATGAAATACTTTTCACATTTGAAACTAGGCTAAGACTGATGGAGACCTTAGCAGGTTTTCATTGGGAAACTCCCTTGTTGATTTGTTTCATCTAACTTACTAACTAGAAATATTTAAGGATTTCTAAAGATGTATCAGCATCTTTTTGGGATCATGTTTCTAAGATGCATTGAGTACTCAGGCATGTCCTTCTGTAAAGAATTTTGCCAAGTAGCTTACTGTTCATGAATTCATTATCTTCCTCCATCTTTTGGACTTGTATACCCCATCCATCCCATTTCACAGATTGGATAACTGGCGCATAGAGAAGTACTAGAAAAGTAAAACTAGTTTAGGAGAGAGACCTCAGGTTTCTCATTCCTAGCCCTCTCTGCCCCAGCAACCCTAGCATTTGGAGGGTGGTTTAGTCTCTCCCAATTCTCAGATCAAGTTTGCCTTATGGAAGGAAAAATGTGAACAACCTCCTGTCCCCCACCAAAAATTGCTTCTCCCCATGTGTGTGGGCTTGCCCATTGCATGGTCTTTTTGCCACCCATCTGGGCAGCATTGGCTCTGTTGAAAGGACTCTCATTCGTGATGAGATAGAGCTTGGTCCTTCTTCACCTCTTTCCAGATTGTTGATTTGAGAATTCATTCAATTGTTGTACATGTAAACTCTTATAGCCTGTGCGGAGGCCTGGGCTGTGAGAGTTGAGAAGATGGACAGAGGTTTTACCATCATGGAGAGTTTAGTGCAGAGTGGAGGATACTAAGTAGCACCCCGAATGTGTCTTGTTTGCTTGTAGGGGTTAACAGAGGACTTTATGGCCATTTTTTTCAAAATGGGAAGTTTTCACATGGAAATCAGATTTTCAGTTTCTCTTGAAAACTTTGGTAGATATAATACTGACAATTGGATGGAGATGGTTAGGGGTGCCCCTTTTAGACAGAAGATGGTCTCTGTTTCTCAGGTTCTCTCAGTCCTCCATTCCCTAATATCTTTCACCCAACCCACATTACTCATTTATGTTGCCTGACCTGAAGGCATTTGAGCTTGTGATCTCACACGTACAAGCAGTTCTTATTACTGAACTTTGATAATGGCCCATGTTTTCCAAGCTCTGTTCTTATAACTAGAGGCATAATGGCCCTATTGTTGAACATATTGGTTTTTGGGTCAAACAGAGCCAGTGTCAAGTCCTGGCTCCATTGCTAATTAGCTGTGCATTCTTGAACAAATTATTAAATATTGCTGAACCTCAGTTTCCTTATCTGTAAAGTGGAATCAATAACACACTGCTGGGAGTCTGTGAGGGTGAGAGGAGATAATTATTATACAGTTCACAGCACACGGAGACTAGACATAGTTCCCATTACCTTTCCACCAGCCACCAGGATACTAACTGTGTGTGTGTGCAGTTTGAGATCCTGTTTCCACTAGTCCCTAAACTGCTGACACAATCTGTATGTTTTGAGTCCCTGGAGCTCACCTCTGATGAACCCTGCAGAAGCAGAATATCCCAGGCTTTTTATCATTGTTTAAAATCTATATTCTTTTATTAAGTCCTACACATCTACAAACCTGCTGTTGATTCTGTTAAGCTCTAACTAAGAAAACCCCACCAGAGTGAGAGCCCTTAGACTTCTTAATTAAGGACTGGTAATGGAAAGGGAACATGGGGAAGGTTAGAGGGTTATTTATTTATTTATTTATTTATTTATTTATTTATTTATTTTTGAGTATAGTACTGATAAAATCTGAAGTATAGCTGAAGACTGAGAACATCCATTGGCATACAGATCCTTGTGTAGGAAGCAAAGCTTGAAACCACTGTGTTCTGAATTTTATAACCACGAAACAGTGTTCTTCAAGGTTGTCCAAAAAGAACCCCCTTGGAAATGTGAGGATTTAAAAGTTATGCCAATGGGGCATCTGGGTGGCTCAGTGGGTTAAGCGTCTGACTCTTAGTTAGACTCTTAGATCAGCTCAGGTCATGATCCCAGGGCCATGAGATCAAGCCTCCCGTCTGGCTATATGTTCAGCATGGAGTATGCTCGAGAATCTGTCTCCCTCTCCCTCTGCCCCTCCTGCTTGTGTGCTCTCTCTCTCTCTCTCAAACAAACAAACAAATAAATAAAATCTTAAGAAAAATAAAAGAATAAGAAGTTATGCATGCCAAAGCTTTGGTCATGCACGGGTTGTCATGGCAACCATGCCCGCACTGGGCTCTGAGACAACTGAGCACTCTAAAGGAGTCTTGGACTACTCTCTATACCCAACTTTTCACTTTGGGGCCAAGGAAAATTAGGATGATCTGGAATAGTCTTTGTTTTAAGACAGTGCACACAAAGGATTTTTGAATTGCCTCCCCCGCTTGGAAAAGGCTGTGTCGCTGGGCTGTGGGCTCTTGCCTGCTTGGCCCAGGTCTGGCGTCAGTCAGAGGCAGTGTGGAAGGGGCAGCCCACGTGTCTTCAGGGCTCGGGGGAGGGTTGACAGCAGTGAGTGCCCTGCCTCAGTGGCCTCCACCTGCCTCCACCTAGTGAGTCTTGAGATGTGGCAACAGGGACTGTTAGGTGTGGCAGACTCCCTCAGAGCTGCTTCTTTCTCATCTTCTTCCCAGAAAGCTTCCTTCTAGCCTCTTCGGCTTTGTCTCAAATTTGATTCCTCAAGTTCCACAGCAGAGGACACTGTTTTCCCGAACTCTGAATTAACTCCTAGGCAAGCACAAGGATGGACTTGGTTGGTTCCCTAGCAAATCTCAGCCCCATTGCCTCCTGAGTGGAGGAGCATCTACGGGGCTGTTGAAAAGTGGACCCACATAAAATCTGGGTGACTCTCTTGGTGGTAAGGAAGAGCCTGATGGAATTTCAGGGCTCTGGAACCCCAGTGAGGAACTTCTCTGGAAGGATGAGTCAGAAAGGAAGTTCTCATCCAGAGCTACAGGCTCTCCCCACCCCACGAGGCTCCATGGATGTCTCCAGAGGTCAAGGAGGAGTTCTTAGCCAGGGCAGGTGGGCACTTTCACTAATAATAGCTAATAATATTCACCAAGCTCTAACTACCTAAAGCAGGCATTTTGTTTAATGTTGATAAGCCCTCATAATAACCCTGTGAAGTGGGGGTCATTTTTTTACTATTATTATTATTTACATCAGGGGTACAGGTCTGTGAATCATCAGGCTTACACCTTTCACAGCACTCACCATAGCACAAACTCTCCCCAATGTCCATAACCCAGCCACCCTACCCCTACCCTCCCACCTCCCAGTAATCCTCAGTTTGTTTCGTGAGGTTAAGTGTCTCTTATGGTTTGTCTCCTTCCCCATCCCATCTTGTTTCATTTTTACCCTCCCTACCCCTCAAGACCCCTCACCCTGTCCCTCAAATGCCTCATATCAGAGAGATCATAGGTTAATTGTCTTTCTCTGATTGACTTATTTCGCTTAGCATAACACCCTCTAGTTCCATCCACGTTGTTGCAAATGGCAAGATTTCGTTTCTTTTGATGGCTGCATAGTATGTGGGGGTCATTTTTATCCTGGCCTTGCAAATGAGGGAAGAGAGGTTTAGAGACATTGCATAACTTGGCCGAGGTCACCTAGGTGTTCGTGAGGAGCAGAACTTAACCGGGACACTGTCCAGGCCTGTGTCATTAGCCCCTGGGCTCCCTCACTCAGGCAGCACTGGGGTTCGTAGAACAGAGCACATTTGGCTTCCTTCCATGTCCCATGACTCCCTGGGCATATGGCTCTGCCTGGCCAGTACCGACGGGGGACAAAAAGAATGTCATGCCCTCTACATGTGATGTTTGGACAGCTCCAGGATGTTGCAGAGGAGAACAAGGTTTTATTGCCTCACACAGGAAGCAGCACGGAGCTAATGACTTCTCAGGGGACAGAACAGTGTTTTCAGGAAGGGCTCAAGTGACTGTTGTTGTGTCCCTGCCATGAGTCTTGGGCTTTGGTCTTTCTTTTTTTTCTTTTTTCTTTTTTTTTTAAAGATTTTATTTATTTATTTGACACATAGAGAGAGAGATCACAAGTAGGCAGAGAGGCAGGCAGAGAGAGAGGGGGAAGCAGGCTCCCTGCTGAGCAGAGAGCCCGATGCGGGCCTCGATCCCAGGACCCTGAGATCATGACCTGAGCCGAAGGCAGAGGCTTTAACCCACTGAGCCACCCAGGGGCCC